>JAWWEU010000081.1:3653041-3690242 GCA_035583155.1 Acropternis orthonyx | reverse complement strand
CTTCCCCCCCCCCGCCCCCGCTTTTATAAAAACCAAAAAAAAAAAAAACAAACAAACAAAAAACCACCACCCCCACAAAACCGGGATATTAATCCAAATCCACCCTTCCGGGAAGCCCCTCCGAGCGCGGCCCCCCCCGAGCCCCCTCCGCCGCCGTCTCCCGAGGCGGGGGAAGCGCCCCCGGCCCCTCCGCTCGGCTCCGCGCCTCTCCCCGCGGCCTCACGCCGCCCCCCGCGCCCCCCTCCGGGCCGCCCCTACATTCCCCCCACCCCGCCGCCCGCCCCCCGCGCTTATCTCATCCCCGCGCCCCCCTTTCCCTCCCGCGGCCAGCGCTCGGCGCAGCGACGCCGGGCCGCCCCCTCCTCCTCCTCCTCCCCCCGTTCTCCCGGTGGCGGGCGAGGAGGGAAGCGCGGTGCGAGGGGAGGAAGGGAGGGGAAAGGGGCCGAGCCGCTCCCGCGCTGCGCCACAACCCTCCTCCTCCTCCTCCTCCGCCCCGGCCGCCGCCGCCGCCGCGCCCGGAGCCCGAGAGCGCGCCCGAGCCGGGGGCGGGAGCGGCAGCGCCCGCGGTAAACAACGGGGCGGGGCCACGCGGGGCGCGGCCAATCGGGGCGGGGCGAGGAGGGGCGGGGACCAATGAGGGGAGGGGGTGTGGCGTGGTGGGCGCGGCTTGCTGTGAGGGGCGGCCCCGGCCGCCATTTCCCGCCGGAGGGTGCGCGGGAAAGGATGAACTCGGGGAAGGGCGGGGAGGGTTGTTTTAGGTTTTTCTGGTCTACTTGTGGGGACATAGCTGGGTCGTGGCGCTCGGTGAGACACCCTGAGGGACCGTGACTCCGCCACTTCCCTGGGCAGCGCGTTCCAATGTCTGGTCACGCATTCTGTGTAGAAAGTCTTCCTCGTGTCCACCCCTGGCACAGCTTGAGCCGGTTGCCTCTCATCCTGTCAGTTTTTACCGGGGAAAAGAGCCCGACCCCCACCCTTCCTTGAGGGAATTGTAGAGAGTAAGAAGGTCCCCTCTGAGCCCCGTTTTGTCCAGGCTGATCCTCCCCAGCTCCCTCAGCAGCTCCTCATAGGAATTGTGCTCCTGACCCTTCCCCAGCTCCGTTGGCTCAAACCTTAACATTTTTGTTAATAAATATTATCAAATATTCACGTCTATGTTAACAAGTTTATGCCGCCCCCTTTGGGAACGGGTATAAATCATCCGAAGGGGAAGATGCGGGAGGCGAGGTGTTTTTTCGCAGGTGTGTTTCTCGGGGGCGAGTGTGCGGCTCCAATCACGGAATCCCAGAGTGGGTCAGGTTGGAAGGGACCACAGTGGGTCATTTGGTCCAGCCTTGCCCCTCGAGCAGGGCCATCCCAGAGCACACGGCGCGGGATTGTGTCCGGATGGCTCTGGGGTAACTCCAGGGAGGGACACTCCGCACCCTCTCCGAGCAATCTGCAGCCGCTGCACAGCGAAGAAGTTCTTCCTCCTGTTCGGGTGGAAATCCCTGTGCGTGAGTTTCTGCCCGTTGCCTCTTGTCCTGTTGCTCAGCACCACCGAGCAGAGCCTGGTCCGTCCTCTGACATTCCCTACAGGCACTGATAGATACCGATGGTGCCTCCTCTCAGCCAGCGCTTCTGGATGCTGGACAGGCCTGGTTCCTTCAGCCTTTCCTCACAGGACTGCTCCAGTCACTTGATAAACTTTGTCCACTGGCCTTGCTCCAGGAACTCCATGTCTCTCTGGTGCTGAGAAGGTACCGAGGACAGGCTTGGCTGCTTGTCTCAGAGCAAGTACTCTCCGTCTTTTTCCTAAAAGGCATGTCTGGCTCTCCAGGAATTCCCAGGGCTGCTGTTTGCTGGCGCATGAGGAGATAAACTGTGGTGTGCCTGCCCTCCTCAGTACCTGCCATAACCCCAGGCCTTGGGCTCAGTGGTGTGGAAGGTACCTGGGGGAGCCATCCCCAAATAATGGCTCTTTTGTGGGGCTGTCATAGTGTAAAACCAAGCAAAAACCTTTAAGAGAACATGGTGGTGTATTTAACGTAAATAAGGAACTGCAACCTCCTTTCTCACCTAGAAGAAATGAATTCTAACATATATGCAAGCCTCTATTGCAACCTTGCTATGAAAAGGACAGATATAATTTTAAATGTGATTAACTAAATGGGGAAAATCCTTCTGTAGCTGGCATAGACCCAGGCAACATGATTTTTAGTAATGTATGTTACGACTGTCTTCTTTTTTCCCCTAGAAGAGGCAAAGCCAAATGCACATGTGCATTTTAAAAGACGAATATAAAAATATTCCTGAACAGTTTTACTTAACAGCAGCAAAACCATGGTATTAACTCCTCATCCCTGGAAGTGTTCCAGGCCAGGGTGGATGGGGCTTGGAGCAACCTGGTCTAGTGGAAGATGTCCCTGTCCATAGCAAGGGGGTTGGAACTAGACTGTCTTTAAAGTCCCTTCCAACCCAGGCCATTCTGGGATTCTGTGATTCATTTCAGCTGCCGAGCTGGGTTGCAGAAATGACCACTGCGTTTAGTTCCAGGAATTTAAGCAGCTGTTCTTGTTGCAATGCTTTACTGAGAAGGAAGACTGCAGGCCCAGCCTCGAGGAATCTCTGCTCAGCAGCAGTGCCACATCCAGTTTCTGGGGAAAATGACTTAAACCTCTGGGGCCTTGTTTCATTCCTACAGTTAACACATTTAAACGTCTTGCTGGGAGTCTTCAAATTGCCGTGTTTTTTCAATGTAGAAAAAGTGATTCAAAATCTACCTGCACTTTCTCTCTCCAAAACTAACACTCCCTAAACAGCAGTACAGGCAGAGATACCAGTATTGCAGGTTTCTGGGACTTGTATTTTAGGTTTGCCCGTTCTACTCCTATGACAAACACTTGCACAGGGAGTGAGTGCGATGCCACTGCTTGCATTGCATCCAGTTTTGCAAGTTTCAACCTGCTGTTTGGCTTTGGCTTCTCCAGACAAGTGTCTTGCTGTTCCAAACCGTCCCTTGCAGGTTGGATCGGGCGCAGATGAACAGGAGTTGGTACATGTTGGCTGATGGAATTAGTCCTGCTACCTGTGAAGGCTGGGAGCTCCTGCTCCTGGGTTATTATGCAGCTTTATCACAGCACTGCTTATGTTGTAATCCAGCAAGTGCTTGATCTTTTACCCGCCCAGGCACTGCAGGCATTTTTAATTATCTAAGCATTAATTTGCATAGGAGCTTTTGCTGAAACAATAAATTCATACCTGTGTTATTATTTGCTATGAGTTTCTGTATCAATATTTATATTTGGGTAAAACCAAAGGAGCTTCCTGCTAGCATTAAGACAAAGAAATTGATTCAGAGCAAGTTCAGGAGTCATCCAGCACTAAGAACATCTTCCAGTTTTTCGCCGGGGAAGAGCAATTACAACATATGATGGGAGAACCTGCGCTCCAGTGCCTCTTTTCTATGCAAGGGTGAGGAGATAGAAACTTCTTGTCTAATGACAAGCATATTTTGCAAGGCTTGACAAATACAATGTTCACTCTGATCCAATGTGGTATGTATGCTTTTAATGCTGGTAAGTTTGTTTCTGCAACTCATGTTGTAGAATTCCAGTCAAACAGCTCACTCTGAGTGTTCAGCTGATTAAGGAACTTGGTGCTTATATCAGTTTAGTGGGGGAACTGCTGTTTGTGGGGGAAGTAGAGTGGGAGAACGTGCCAGGAGGGGCTGTCTCTACCCGTGCTTGCCCCTTTGCTGCTGCCATGCAGCTCCCTCACCCCTTCAGCCGAAAGTGGAGAGCAGAAAAGCAAGATACTTGGAGCTGTAGAAAGTCCACAGTCTTGCAGGGCATTGGGAAGCCGAATGGAAGTAGAGGAAGCTCAGTTGTACTTGTGCTGGCAGCAGTGTTGTAACATCCGAAACAGGTCCCTGCCCCCGAGCATGGGTTCAGCCTCTCCACCCCCACCACTCCCATTCCTGTACCAGTTACGAGAGAGAGCTCTTCCAGTCCATGTGTCCTTTCTGTTTTTACTTTAGGAACACTCTGAGCTGTATACAGTATCTTCTATCTGTGTTTCTTTGTATGCTGCATGAGCTAAATCCTAAATAATCCCCTGGAACAGGGGAATGGTTTCATCTCCCTGTCACAGATAGGAGGTGGAGGCACAGACAAAACAATACTTTGCAGGGAATTACAGTACCAGCTAGTAGAGGATCCAGGTTTTCATCATGACTCTTGACACTTGTCCTTGCCAGTAAAACGTGTCTCCCTTTCAATGCCACAGGATGTTTTATAATAGAGGGGAAAAATGTTTTTAGCAGAATTGTTCTACATTAAAAGCAAGCATTTATTTTCATTGGTATCAGCTCAGTGAAGGCTTGACCCTGGGACCACAATGGGAGTTTTATCCTTGACTTTAATGGAAGAGCAATCAAGGCCTCGTGCTATTACGTCCTAAAGAAAGGCAAATGCTGCAGTTTGTATCAGTAAGATAAATGTCTCCCAGTTAGTGTAAGCTGTTATATTCTTGCAATAAATGGTTTATTAGATTGATTAAATGTCTTAACTTCACCTCAGCTATTAATCACTTTTGGCAGCTGTTTACTGCTTTGTATACTTTAAAGTAATGGAGATTATTCCTTAATTATCTCATTGCAGTTCAATCATTGTTTCCTAAATAGTGCCATTAGAATGGTAAATTGCAACAGTAAAACAGTGTCAATACAAAGTTATGGAGTTCCCATTTTATGATGCATTCATAAAGTGAACGTGATCTACTTGAAACATGGCTGTGATTTCTGCACAGTGACCTATTTGATATGGCAGAAGAGGTTTTGATGAGAAAACAGTAGAGCAATAAGTGTGCTGGGACTCTGCCTTCACCAAAATAAAACATAGAATATTCCCTGTTGGAATAAATGTGCGTATCAGAAATTATTAAACTACTGCCTGTTTGATCACTTTCGGTTTCACCAAGTGCTGTGAATGCCAAGAATTTTGTGCCTTTGAATACAATGTGTTTATTTCTGTGTAAAAAAAAAACTGAGTAAACCCCAAGCAACGCTATCATTTAGAGGTTACTGTTGTCATTTCACAGAAGGATAAGAGAGTACCAAATCAATCAGAAGGAAATGGCTGTTTTAATATTGTCTTCAGATCTGGCAGCAAGTCATAACATAGCAGTGCACAACGATTTCCATTCCGAGTCCCTTTTTCAGTCAACTGTAACTGTCCCGAACTTTAACATTATGAGTTGTCTGTTTCATGCTGAGTTGTTTGGGAGGAATCAGTATTACTGTCAAACTGAGAAACATTCAAGAAACCTGCTTTCAAATGCTGTAACAGAAATTGTCTTCCTTCTTGCTCCCCAATAAAGGATTTTTGGGGGAAAATAACATTGCAAATCATGGTTCTTGTGGGGGTTTTAATATCCTTGATTTTTTATTGTGCATATGATAGAAAATGTGAATCCTTTGCTTGGGTTAAATTAGTGCTGAAGAAGAAGTGAATGGGTTTTTTTTAACTAACATTAACAATTTGTGTTCAACCCCAAATTCCTGTAGACTACTAATCCAGAAACTCTGATTAAGGAACCCAACCAGCATGAGGCCTAATTGTGCCGGGTATCAAACACCTACGTGAGAAACGATGCCTGAAAAGCATTTGACCCAGTGTGAAGCAAACATATAATTAAAATTCCTGCCCATAATTTTGGTGCTGGGTTGAATTCAGCTGGTGACCCACAGGTAGAAGGCTCTGAGAGCTCATCACCTGGTGACCTACAAGTGACATATCCAGTTCTTCCTAATTGCAAATGCTACATCTTTGCAAGACAGACTGCTCTCTTTAGAAAACAACCGAATTGTGTTTCAGGCTTTTCAAAGGCTGGTGAAGTCTCCCATTCATGTTCTTGTTGCATCTTCTGCTTCATCTGGTCAAGTTTAAACAGTCTCCTGCTGCCCTAAGATGTTCATCAACACCTTAGAGCTGGAGAGGAGCTGCCACCAGAATTCAGCCAGCAGAGACATTTGTAACAAAGCTCCCACTCAGTCAAGACCAGGTGACTGAAGACAACTAGTTAAATTCTTTAGCCTAAATAATTTTTCTGAAACCCTGTCAGGGCCTGCTCTGAATCTTTCAAACTCCAGAAGCAATACCACAGGGACAGCAACAATCATTTAGGAGTCAACAGCGACTTCAAGCAGTGCAATTGTTTGTTTATCTGCAGCCTTAAAGCGTATCTGTTCTATGGAGAAGTGGTGGATGCCCCATCCTTGGAATCATTCAAGGCCAGGTGGGGGGTGTTTCTGAGCAACCTGATCTGGTTGAAGATGTCCCTGCCCATGGCAGGGGGCTTGGATTAGGTGAGCTTTAAAGGTTCCCTCAGACACAAGCCATTCTATGATTCCACAACTTTTTGGTGTTGGTCTGGGTGAGATGTGGGAATTCTCTCCTCAAGGGACCACAGTGGAGACAGGACAACAGTATAAGGACTTCACTTTTTATTGTTCTGCTGTTTCACCTGTGAGCACAGCAGTGGAATAGGACAGAACTTGGCTTTGCCCTTATCTGGTTACCCATTGTGAGCACTCTGTTCTCCAGTATCCTGCTGCAGTGTTCCTGCCAATACGGCTCTAGAGGCTTGGTTTCCATTTCAGTTTCACTGGTTGTCAGGTAGTTTATCTGTGAAACAGATATAACAACAGCTAATCTCGTGTTATGGTTCTGTGCCTGTTTATGACTCCTATTAATATCAACTGTGGAAAGCCTGGGAGTAGATTTTATAGGGCACTGGGGTAACCAGTTACTTGCACATTCCCCTGAGGCTACATAGCATCAAGTGTAGCAGCTTGTCTTTTCCAGACTGGGTCATGATCATTTTAACTCTGGCATTCCCTGTGTTTTGGGAGTTTGACTTTGTGCTCTTGATATTCTTTCTGAGACATGATTAGTAAGTGATTGATTTTGCTCTGTGATTTATCCTTACAAAGGTTCCAACTGATTTAGAAGAAGCTCTGTAACTAAGCTCCGCCTTGCGCACAAGCTTCAGTGAGGATTTCACAGCAGTTAAAGGTGATTGACTGGACTTTAATTGGAGAGAAATAGGATAAATACATGATGTTTTCATAAGTCTGAGAGGTTCATGCTTTTAAATGCTTCTAAATGTTCAGAATTCTCATTTCGATTTTTGGTACCCATTCTTAGAAGTGCGTGTTTTATCCCCTAGATATGGGAAATGTTAACCTAATACCTGACTCAGCGAGGCATTGACCAACACAACCATTGTCACGTATAAAGCAGGACAACAAATACCTTCTCACTGCTAGGTACGTGGTGGGGTTGCTAAGTTTATAAGAGCAATGGTTGATACATACCGCGTTAGTGATGCAGTTAGTGGTTGCCCATTAAGCACAGTAAACATGGGAAGGTATTTGTCTACCAGTTCTGGGGAAACCAGCTGATGAGCTGTGAGAAAGTCCTGGCTTTGTGGAGGATGAAACGGGATAAGAAAGTCATGACAAAGGCCTGAAACAGCCCTCGGCAAGGACTTCGGGTCATCTTGGCACACGAAAGCGGTAGTTTATCCTAGGAATCACTACTGAATCACCAGTGTGAGCTATGAAATAAAGCAATAGCATGAATAAAGGCAGTAGAATCTGGCCTAATTGAGAAATAGAAAAAGGGGAGTGAGGAACACGAAAGGTCTTGTGAGTGCAAGGTCCTGTCATTTGAGTCAACTGATAGTCATGGTAAGTAGCCATCTAATTTATTTTTTGAAAGGACTTCTCAGACGGGAAACCTGCTGACTGTTGGAAAAGCAAAGTCAAAACGATTAAGAATTGCAATGAGAAATTCTAGTCGGTGCCTGATTTTATGCCTTTCATTTCAAATTGCATAAATGGTAACTTAGCTTTTGGCCTTGTGCCTAGAAGAGCACCTGAGAGCACACCATTGCATCATCATCGAGAGTCTATTGGCCTTTCTTAATTACGGGCTGGCTTTGGAAAGTGCAGTGGCTTGGTTGGTTAAGGCTGATACTAGACCTAACGAGCAGTGAGTGACTACCACAAAAATTGCTGGCATGGAAACCACAAGGTCTCTTTGAAGCCTTTGGAGCTATGATGCTTCCACTTGGACCATTAGATGGACATTTCGTTCACACGGCTGCTAGTGGAACAGGAGAGCGTCAGGAATGTGAAAGAGCATTTCTCATGTGGTGGGACGGTCCGTGTGTCTGGAAGTAAAGAAATCAGAGTCGAAGTGGGAAGTGACTGAGGGGAAGAGGACAGATTTATGAAAGGAAGCTGTAGGCATGTGTGAATTCTGTGCACAAAATATGAGGGGGAAGGGGAGATGGAGGAAGTGGTAAAGCAGAGAAAAGGAAATTGGACCACAGAAAGGGTAGGGAATAGGAAATCCTTAAAGAAAAGCTTCTAACAACTCTCTGCATTTCAATCCTAGTGGCTTTCCCCTGAGATTTCAAAAGTGGAGTGATTTTCAGCACCTTGATGGCAGAGAGCTGCTTGATGATGTTTGTTTGGAAAAGGAACTTTAGATGTTGGAAAAGCAGGGATGATGTAAAGGAGTTCTGCATCTGTGCTTGGGAATAGTATTGTTCTCTTCTCCAATTGTCCTTTCTGCTGCCTCTGTAATGAAAAGGAGTCCAGTGGACACCAGGAGCTCCACATAACTTTGCTTCCTGAATATGTAAAGTTGTGGAGGTGTTGCTTCTTGACGGGTTGTTGGTGGTTCCCAAAGCCTGAGGCTCTGGCCACCCACCAATAGTGTAATATCCTACACTTTTCACTGGAGAATTTATATGCTAGAAAAAGGGCCATGAAAAATGTTCTCTGATAAGTATCTACAAGTAATAGAAGGGTCTGAGCATCAGAAAGAAGCCCTTATGTAGGGCAACCAGGATGAAATTGAGCTTAATAAAAACATTTGATTGTGAGATCAAGATAATTCAATAATCTTGTCGAAATTAGTCTCATTGAGCTGGATTCTGTACAAAAAAGTAGTAGGAAGTGACCCACAGCATAAAGATCTACAGTTCTAAGTGTAAAAGGAAATATAATTTCCTGTGGAAAACTGAAACATAGAAAGAGTAATTCAACTGGAATTACACAGGCAATTTCTGGCAGGATTGGGACTACCTAGTCTGCTCCCTCTCCAGTCTGAGGTTGCAGCTATCCTTTAAGATCTTGAATATCAACCCAATAAAGACACAGGAAGGCATATGGTGTGGCTAGTTGTGTACCCCTCCTAGAAGACAGGCAAAGTCCGTAATTCCCACTCCTATGCCCCACCCATGAGAGGCAGAAGGCCCCGGTGGCTCAGTGGGATGTGAGAGCTGAGCCCTGTGAGCAGACACAAAGGAGGGTGTGCTGTCCCCTCATGCAACCACGGTGCACTCGTTGGTTAAAGAGGTGCCAAGTGTGAAAACGTCCCCGGTGCCGGGTCAGTGGGAAGCCTCCGCCTGTTTATTTTTGGAGATGCCATCCCAGCAGGATACTGCTGAACCACGATTCTCACACGAGCCATTCCCAACTTGAAGCCTGTCCCAAGCCACCAACTTAATGAGTGCCATGGGTGCCACGTGCAGCAAAGACGGGGCTCTAAGTGGAAGAAATAGATGTAGTCCTGTTAGCTGGAGACGTGTGGGCAGGCCTGCCACAGCAACGGACTTCCCACAGCCGCAGAGTGGGGAGCGCTCTGGAGACTGAGATGCTGTGTTGCTTCAATTAATTGCTTCTTCAGATTGGTTGAGAGCTCAAACTATGAAGTACAAATATCTCAAGATTTTTCCCTTGTCCAGCCGTGGGTAAAGTGTTGTTGCACGCGATTGTCTGTCAAATGTTCAGCTGCAGCACCTGCATCCTGATGTTCTCATGTGATTTTCTCCAAGGTTCAGTAGACAGCTGTTACACATTTCACTCTCCCTTGGGTCAGTAAATGAAACATTTGCCTTGCACACTTGCATTATGTTCACTAGGGGACATATATATGACTAGGTCCAGGCCAAACTGGTATTCAGAGGCTATGATAAAGCTGGAAAACAGTACGGCAGTGTCTCGGTCCAAGCATCATTTGCAATGCTTTGCCCCTGGCCAGCCATCCCGCAACTCTGAGCAGCAGGAGTGTACTCCGTCCCATTTGCATGCAGGGGAGACTTTGAACTGCCTGAATTTTCCCCTTGGCTGAAGGCCCTCTGCAAGATCCACGCACCATTTAAGTTCTTTATGCATTAGCTTTTAGCAGAATAGTTAAATAATTAAGATAGTCCTTTGGCCGATATGCTAATAAATGAATTACTTAGGCTTCCATTGGCTGCTGTTTATGTGACCATGTGGGTTGTTATTTGCAAGTATTTATACTTGCAAGTATTTATACAGCTCCAGCTACAAGTGGAAATGAAGGAGTCATGGAGGAATAGTACTTTTTGGGAGAGTTGGGTTTTGACCTGGTGGGGAACCCCCAGCTCTGCCCCTACGGAGGGATTTGTGCCTGAGGGGTTGGGTTGTATTTGCAGAGTGCCTGGGCCTGAGACAAAACGAACAAGCAGCTCTAGGACACCTGCTTGACCTGTACTGCTTTGATTTAAAGAAATTAAACTCTACCCCACAGAGAAAGAGCAGAAATCCTGCTGCTTTTGGGAATGTTATTTCAATGTACTTGTTCAGTGAGTTGGCCTGGTAGTTTACAATTCAGAAACCCCGGAACATTTGTGAATTGTGAGGGAAGTACACTATTCATTATCTGCTGTCAGGCATTCATCATGCCAGCGTAAGCGTCAATCCTCTCATCAGGATGCAGAACATTACTTATGACCAGTCACAGGCCATGAATAATGGCTTAACAAAATGAACAGTTCTCCAGCAATTCAGACCCAGGTTTGTTAATCAAAACTATTCAGAGCCAGATTCTGGCACCCCTTCATACACACTGAGTAACACCTACTCCTCGTGCACCCTCTTTGGTGTTAATTGCATTTATAGTTTAACAAACTACTTTTTAAAATCTGGCTATCCTTGGCTAACAGGCTCATGGAAAAAGCCAGAGTTTGCCTGCACCAAAACAAGTAGTTCTTGTCTCATTTTGCTTTAGCACTTGCTGTAGAAAACCACTTTGGCAGTGCTGCTGAATCTACATGTCTTTTCCAGATGGGATTTCCACACTGGTCAGCAGCTATGTGCTGCCTAAAGCTAAGGAATGATTTACGCATATCTTTTATTCTTTATGTTTGAAAATTAAGTCAAGTGACATATTCTTTATGGGACCTCATGCACAGCAATGAAATGCCATGACATTATTCATCCATGTGTAAGATTAGGCCCTGCTCTGGTTGGTGTTTCACACCAACAGCAGGTCTCTCCTGTATACTGCCAAACATACTTTAGGCTCCTGGAAAGTGGAATATAGTGATGTATCTGCAACCCCGTCCCCAAGTATTCCTCTACAAATGTGCAAAGCAGCTGGTAGCTCAAACTCCCTTCCCCATTCGTAGGAGGCTGCTTAATTTTTTTGCTATTCTGATCTGTGCCAAGGAAGCTGGTCCTGCATTTCCAGAAAAAGGGATTGGTCCTTGGAACTTTTTTTACATGGGCAGATAGTGATGAGTCAAGGGGAATTGGTTTGAAACTAAAAGAGGGCAGGTTTAGATTAAATATTGGGAAGAAATTCTTCCCTATGAGGGTGGGCAGGCCCTGGCACAGGTTCCCCAGAGAAGCTGTGGCTGCCCCATCCCTGGAAGTGTCCAAGGTGGGAGTGGACGGGGCTTGGAGCAACCTGGGCTGGTGGAAGGTGTCCCTGCCTGTGGCAGGAGATTGGAATTAGCTGATCTTTAAGGTATCTTCCAATCCAAACCATTATATGAATCTGTGATTCTATTATTTTATTAACAGAGAGCTTTCTGGGTAGTTAATGTAAGATAAAGCTCTGGAAACACTCAACTAGTCTTAAATCTTCAATAATATCTTGGCATTATAAGGCACAGCCTTGGCTATCATTGCATGTACCAGGTAAGACCCCCAAAAGTGGTTGCCCAGCACTATTTTTGGGCATGGTCCTACCAGCAGATGTGAAGGTGGTAAGACATGTCCAGGATCCTCAGTGCATTCCTACTCCTCTAATATTCTTGGGATGAGACTCCCAGTGAGACTCTCAGGGATGTGGCTACCAAATGCCATTGCGGTCAGACTCCTCTCTGTGTTTGAGCAGAGCTCTGCATTTTGTTTTACATATTCATCTTTTAAAATAATTTTTCAAGGCATAATCTTCCATAACCAGTTCTTCTTCCCTGGGATCATATTTTGGGAAGCAGCCACAGCAGTTTCACCCCTGGAATGTATTTCCCCATATGTCGGTCCTTTTCTATGGGTAAATCGGGACTCAAAATGAGAAAGAAAAATCCCTCTGGATCCATGTCAGAGGATCTCTCTATCAGCAACGTCTGGTGCAGGGGAGGCACAGCTTGCTCTGGTTTTTTTTTTCCCACCAGATTATGGTCTGAGGCACTAACTGCAAGGAGTGGGAAGGGAGGAGCAGGGGAAAGAGGGAGAAAAAAGGAAAAGCCCTCAACCAGAGAGAAACCAGGAGTGCTTATCTCTCCCTCTCCTTCTCTGCCTTACATTCACTGCCATCAGCTCTTCATCACCTCTTTCTGCTCTCAGGGGTATAAACGTGGGCATCTGTGGGGGAATAACCCAATATAAACTTTTGCCTCCTCTTGGAAGTTTTCAGCAAATTTTCATTTTGGTAATTTCTTTTCTTCAGGCATTGTATGTTCTTTATTAGGAAAAACAGAGGGGAAAATGCAACCCAAACAACATTTCAGCTTCTCCAGCGAAGTTTCTATTTTGATTTATTGAAAACTTGTCCACCCAGTTATTTATATTTTATCTGTGAAAGACTCAAAAAATTTCATCCGAAACAGATATTTCCATGGAAACGTCCATCTTTGATGAGATGTCGTTTCCTCAGATGTTTCAGCTGAAGAATTTTGTCAGTTCTGGCAGAAAAAAAAAGAGTGGGGGACAGAACAAAGACCACGCTCCCAGGAAAACATGCAATGCTTCAAGTTAATGGGCTAAAATGTCAGCTGGTAAACTGCCATAAAGCCAGAGAAGTCAACCAGTCGACCCGAGTCAATGGAGCTATGCTAATTTACACAGAGGATCTGGCCTTAGATTTTAATAGAACCAGCCTAGCAAGCTGTTTCTCCGCTTACCCATCCTCCTCCCTTTTTAATAAGCTCTCAGTCATACTTGGCCTATCTTTTAATAATTCACCCTTCTCTCTTCACAACCCTTCTTCCTTCTCTGGAGATAATGGGATGGGATTTTCTGCTTGCAGCCCTCACAGAAATATCATAGACAGGTTAAACTGTGCACAGCTGGCTACTGGCTTCTAACATACCCCTCGTGCCTCTTCCTGGACTCTAATATCCATCTTCTCTTTGGTCTTTACTTAGCCAGTGCCAACTGACTTCAATGCAATTTGCTACATATTACAATAGAGCACGTTGTACTGTGATCTACAGATCCCGGGATATTGAAGTATTAAAGCTCACAGGGCAATCAATTACTTTAATGGGAGTTGTGTACGTCCGGCCACGATTCTGGAAAACAGATCTATGAGATAGCTCTAGGACACAGTCCAACCTATGGACCAAGGGACTGCTCTGCTGCAGAAGTTTTTCTTGCTCAAGGCCAAACACAATTGGCAAGGAGCACATTATCTGGTTTTTGTTGTTGTTGTGTGTAACAATGAATGGCCGTGTGTAAGTGCTCAGTCCTCTATAATGTGTAGCTGTATGAAATAACTGCTTCATGATATCCACTTCCAGAGTCACAAGTTTCTTACCCCATTCCCTTGAAGCCAAAATACTGAATTTTGTAAGATCCACTAGACTATTTTTTTAAATCTAGTTTTCGTTTCTTGGTGTCCATATCCCTCCACCTCAGCTACTTTGCTTAAACAAATTAGGGAAGTGTTGATGCAGAAACACTCCCCTGCAGACCTTAAAGGCTCAAAAATCTTGGACAATTCTCACGGAAAAAGAAATGACACTTGATTGTCTCTGTTAGAAGCAAATAGTTTTGAGTACCCAGAGAATGTGAAACCTTATTTTCAGTGAAATATTTCAAGTGCTTCAGTTTGTTGTACCTGCTCTTGTTCACATGGAGGAGTGAAGACACCATGGCAGAGTCTGAGGTGTCTCCTCTGTTGATTTCTCAGGAGCCCAAAGCATGGAAGGCACCTTTTGCACACCCTTTTCCAGAGTGGCTGAGGTGCTGTTTGATTGCTCCAGGCACAGAGCTGCATCTTCCAGGGAAATAAAAAGTAATGTGTGTGAATGGTTCCCTTACTGAGATCCTGTGGACTTTGCATTGATTAAGTCAGCGTCTTGCAACAACAGAAGTATGATTGATGTCATTTGAATTTCAGCTCAGCATCTTGATTGGCATTCTTATTTAATGACTTTTCCTTATTTGCTGAATTTAATTGATGGTTGTTGCATTTATTTCTGAAGAACATTGCTTTAATTAAAAAAAAAAAAATCTCAGCTGTACTGAAATTAATATTCCCCATCTATATGGCACAAAAGGTGTGTGGCGAACATAGAGAATAATTAGGAGCTGTAGGAGGATGACTTATGAGAAGATGATTACGAATATGTAATATAGAAAATAGACTACAAGGAAATTAAACCAATAAATTTGTGACTGAGTAATTGACCTCTGAGTAAATATCAGCATTCTCTGAACAGCAACTTGACATGTTGTTAACCACTCAGTATTTCAGAACATTAACCACCCTTTTAACTAACCAGTTCTTTGCTATTGCCAATGACTCACTCTCTTGGAGTCTTACAGGGTGACTGCTTGTTATAAATACATGTGGTGCCAAAGCTTTGGGATAGGCAGTCATAATCTGTGTAAATCTACCCTGAGCCAAAGGAAATGGTTGTAGGGACTAACTAAATCTACTTCCAGAATTACACTGTTAGAAATGAGAGCAAAATTTTATCACCACTACCAAATGAACTTAGGTCTTTCCACCGTGGAGGCATTGGCCAAAGCTGAGATTTGCAGAGTTGATGGTGAAGTTTCTGAAGTCAATTTTCAAAATTTCCATGTTCCCTTAGATTTGGTGACCAATTAGGAATTCTGACTTTAAAGAGTGTAGGCTAGAGATATCAGCCTGTTCCCAAGAAAGTCCCAATATCTCCCAAATGAGAGGCCTGATAGATATAAACAGATACATTAGACAGAAAAATTGAACTGATAACATTTGTATTTTGAGAAATTGTTCCCAAGAAACACAGAGCATCCAGGAGTAAGGGCTGGGCCTTTAACCTGAATTCTGCAATGGAGTAAGTGGGGTCAGAATCCCCTGAAGGAAGACCAGCTGGAGCATGGTCCCTGGAGAATGGTGTATAATGGGTGTGTACTGAGGATAATGACTGTTTTCATTCCAGAGAGACAAGTTATTCCGTCTGATTATGCACCAAATAAATTGCTAAATTACTGCCAGTTTTACACCAATGAAACCAATAATAAAGATGTGATATCAGTGAAACTTTGTCTTCTCTGGTTCGTGCACCAAACATTTTTTACATCCTAGAATAGAGGGCAAGTAGTTATCTGGAGAATGTAATGATCAACTACAATACGTGACTGATTGGATCAGGTGGGTAGTGTGAAAGATGAGGTTCACTTGCTGGCCTTGGCCTCTTTGTTTGGCAAAGAGAGATAAGAAGACAAAGCTCAGTTTTATCAGAAGTTAACAAATGACTAAGTAGACGAGAATCTCAAATCCCTGCTTTATTTCTTGTGATCCAAGTAATTAATGGATGGTGTTTGGAGGTGGTAAAAGACCAAACACAATAACTTGGTTATCTTCCCCTTCATCTCTGCTGGAAAGTGGAGTGGTGCTGATGGGAGGTACTGTCTGTATCAGTGAAGACCAGGGGCTGGGCACAGAGCTCATCAGCCTCCTTAAAAAGCCCTCCTCTGCATAGCTGTAGCCTAGATGAGCCCATACATACAACACCAAGTCTCACCTTTGGCTGTCTTGCCGAAAGTCAACAAGTGGGAGGAGTTAAGTTTATGAGCCATAGGAATGAAATCACGAGCTCACCCCAAGGAAAGGGGTGGACGTGCTCTACTTCAGCACAGCTTTTATCAGCAGGGAACATTATGGTTTCTTTCCTGGAAAAGGAGAACAACTCACAAGCTGAAAGCAAGTAGTCCAGAAAATAAAATAAATCCAGTCTTTTTTTTTTTTTTTTGTGATGATGGGAAGTTTTAAACGCTATATCTACACCAGTGAAACAGTGTTGAGCCTTTAGAATTTGCCTTCCATTGTTAGAATGATCTGTGGCACAATTTTTTTTGCTCAGGCCACCTAGAACTGTCTCAAACAGTCTCCAGTCACTGGTGGGAAAGTTCACATGGATGAGGGACCCTTCCCCATAAGCAGTTTGGATGAAGTCACCCTTTCCTGGAGGCCAAAGGACTTTGATAGTACGGACACAGCCAGATGGTAGTAGTTGGCTCCTGGACCATAAAATGCTCTCTGGCACAATTTAGTCCACTCAGAGAGGTGTAGCTGAACCCTTTGAAACTGTATTCAGGCATTCTGGGGAGAGCCTTCCTTAGTTACCTCTTCAGCTAAGAATAGCCAAGATAAGTTGTAAGAGGGAGAGGGAAGATGGGAGATCACGTACACAAAACATCCACATTAAAAATGACAAGACTGTTTGGAAGAACTGACACCACCTGAATGGCAGTTTCGTACTTTCTGGAGCATTCTGCTTTTTTTGAGTGTTTGTGGAAAATAACAAGGCATGATGGAGATTTTGGATACAAGAATTGAGGGTATATTTTGAGCCTCTGTGGCTGTGCGCTGTTTCAAAACAAACAAACAGCAGCAAAGATGTAAAGGTCAAGTTCAAACTGGAGGCAAAGACTAAGATGCAAAAGGAGGGAACAGTAGTGCAGACTCCAAGAAAACATTCTTATGCACCACTTCTTACAGGTAAACACATATTGGTCTTGATAGGTGAACACGGGTGTACAGGCTCTGTAGAGATTCTGCAGGGTTGTGCAGGACTAGAAATCTGATGCTGGATGGGTTTGATTCTGAAGTTCCTGAGAAGGAACTTCTGGGGAGGGGGGATTTGGCTGTGTGGGCAGGGAAGTTAGAAACTTAGTGGGTACAGAATTCAAAAGATGAAAAGAGTTTATCCATAGGAAGAGACGAGAAGTGCAGGTTATCCTTGTTTAATCAAGGTTAACGATTTCTAAGTGTTTAGATACTGTCTTAAATGTTCTGCATCCTAAAGCAGTGTTAAACATAATGGGCCCAGTTCACTTTTACTGGCACAAATGAGAAATAAACCTCTCCACTCATTTGAGTTTCTACTGCATGTGAGATCAAAATCAGAGCCAGAGGCATTTGGAGTCTGAAAGAAATGTTTTTGTTTTTGATGTCTATTTTTGCTGCCTCTATTTAGAGCAAACATAGCCAGGACTGGAAGTGAATACAATGTCTCTGAAGAGGTGAATTATTCCCAGCCAATCTGTAGTGGCAGAATTGTGGTACCTTATGGGCTTGAAATAGACCATCCTCATTAACCACATGTTGGGCCAAACTCCATTAATTTCTACAGCCCCTCAGGGCTGAATTTAGCCCATTAGAACAAAGTGATAATACTGTTGGAAGCTATTTTTGTGCCCTGTGCTGTAAGTTGGATATTGTGATACAGCATAGACTAGCTAAAGCCAAGATGTTTTATGCTTTTTTGGGCATTAAGCAGTTTCTTAGTATTTATCCATGCTTTTCTCGAGGGTTCCCAACAGTACTAATTAGTGTACACTAATGATGGCTGAAATTCAGGGAGAACTAATGCAGCAGGTGTGTTGGGGGGTACTTGTGCTGTCTCCAGAGCCATGTCCTCCTGAAGGGGTTTGAATTGAGCTGTAGGATGTGGTGATATGCTGGCCAGTGGGACTTTACTAATGGTAGTGATTGTGGGAGTGCCAGTGATATGGAGTGAAGGAAAACTAGGCAGGACTCTAGGCAAGACTACTAAGGTCTCTGTAATGACCCACCTAGAGCAGTCAAATTGCATGTTGACCTGTGCATGTTTTAAAGTAAGACAAGAGAGATATAAATAACATGTTAGGAAGAAATCCTTCAGTATGAGTGTGGTGAGGCCCTGGCGCAGGTTGCCCAGAGAAACTGTGGCTGCCCCATCCCTGGAAGTTCAAAACTAGATGGGATGAGGCTTGGAGCAACCTGGTCTAGTAGAAGGTGTCACTGCCCATGGCAGGGGGTTGGAACGAGATGATTCTTAAGGTCCCTCCCCACTCGAACCATTCTGTGATTCTAAAACAGGTGGCCAGACCATTCCCACAAGGGACACTGGGAAGCTAAGAAGTGTTTACATACTTGGTCTATGTGCTACTTTTAAGCCCTCCCCTCAGTTTGTCATTCCATTGGTCATATCCTGTGGCTTTTGACCATCTTAAATTCTGGTACATGTCTCGGGAGCTCAGGAGTATCAGGCACTGCTGGTGTTGAGCAACACAGATAGGACTGTCAAACTTCTACCAAACATCCCCAGTGTTCCCAAATCATGGTTCCCTTCTCCCTCTAAGGCGAAGGTAGATGCCCTGCTGATGTGTGCCGGTTTGTTGTTGCATGATGCTCTTCTCCCATGTTGTTATTCCCGTGGCAACACCAGCAATGATTGGACACATCGCCCTGGCTGACGCACGCCCGGGCTGTGCTGCACCGGCGTTAGCTGGCTTTACACCTGCTGGATAATTGCAGTCTCGCTGCCTTCAAGATCGGGCATGTGAGCTTCAGCCACTCTGAGAACAGCTTCACTGGAGCAAAAAATCCACTTAGAGGGAGAAACAGAACAGGTGGCAAGCTGCTGAGTCATTCCACAGCCCTCCTCGGGCAGCCTGGATAGCCTTACACAGACGCACGGGATCAAAGGTGAAGTGACCCTGTGCATCGGAGGTGAGGCAAAGTCCTCCACATGGGCTGGAATGTGCATTAGCTCTGGAATGCAGACTGGCAAACACTGCCTCTAATAGCAGCTGTAGGCAGGGGTCTAAGATCATCTGCATCTAAGGGGGAAGAGCTCCACATGTGTCCAAAACGCAGAAAAGTCAGTGGAAAGTCTCTCCCACAAATTGTGACTTGGTGCTCAGAGAGAGCACTCTTAAATCTGTTCTGCCCAGGACTGTGGTTAGTCTGGGTGATGCTTAGTTTTGGTTCACTGTGTTTTGAAGCTGGATGAAGCTCCTGGAAAGCCCGAAACCTGTTTTTAACTTGCTAAGTAGGAAACTTTCATCTCATCCTGTAATTCCACAATTCTCATTATAATCTCCAAAGAAACATTAAAATGGTTTAAACGTTGCTATTTCTCATCCCATCTCCAGCCCACTCTGTTTATTTCAGTGGACTAAACATCAAGGTTGTTATTTCTGGGTGTGAATCCCTGGTTTTGTGCTTGCTGATTTCTATCCCCCCTTCTGGCCTTGGCAATTAAACTAAGCAACCTTTTGGCTACTTTTAGAAGACTTTCTGGCAAGGCCTGTTTCACTGCCTGGTCACCTGGATCCAAAGCAGCAAAGAGCCCAGTGCTGTTTGCCACCTCTTCTCCACTGCTCTGAAAGGTGCAGGACAAAGAACACAAAGGTGTTGGCCAAGATGAAAGAAGGACTCTTGTTGTCTATTTAGATCCCTTGGTCAGTTTTGGGCTCACAGGTTCTTCTGCAAGGTGAAATTAATCTCTCTCTCAACCTCAGGCATCTGCAATGGGGACATTTACTTCTGTGTTGTCATCCTGGACCATCCAACAGTGTACCTCATCCTAAAGGAGACATTTGCAAGACATGCCCTATTGGGTTATGCCCTAAAAGACCCCTCTTTGTCTTCATGGACTCTGATGGGGTCTAGTAAATCACCTCAGAGATAGACTTCTACATCTGAGACATCCAGATTTTATTAGACTCAGACTTACTCAGACTCAGTCTAGTTTTCACTGGATCTCAGGATTTTAAAATCAAACCTGTATTCAGTCTTTTCCCTCCAGTAAGTCACCTTTGGAGTTGGATTTGCTGCTTTCCAAGACAGGATGTGAATTTGGTCCCTAAAAGATCTGCACATACCACTTTGCAGAAGTCATGCTATCACAAGTTTCTTGCCCTGTGGCATATCTGCCTTTCCAACCGTCCTCTAGGAAGTATTTTGTAACAGGACAATATGAATGGGATGGTTGTGCTTCTTTCCATTACTGCTTGGGACACCACCACTGACCAGGCTGCCCATGAGCACAGAAGCCAGCAGGGCAGAAAGCCCGGATGGACCTACCCAGTACCTAAAGGGGCTACAAGAGAGCTGGGAAGGAAATATTGTCGTGGACATGGAGTGATAGGACAAGTGGGAATGGCTTAAAACTGAAAGAGGGCAGTTTTGGATTAGGTATTAGGAAGAAATTCTTCCCTGTGAGGGTGGGCAGGCCCTGGCACAGGTTGTCCAGAGAAACTGTGGCTGCCCCATCCCTGGAAGTGTCCAAGGCCAGGTTGGATGGGGCTTGGAGCAACCTGGGCTAGTGGAAGGTGTCCCTGCCCATGGCAGGGGGTTGTTTCCAATCCAAACCACTCTGATTCTATGATGTCCTCATGAATCAACCTACCTGCAGCACAGGAAACCCACATCCAGATCATGCCTTAAAACACACCGTGGGATCCTTAGGATGAGAGGTGCTGTATAAACATAAAATATCTCCATTGATTATAAATGACAGTGAAAGGGAAATGTGTGATTTAAAGCAGTGCTGGCTTTGGTCTAATCACAGATAAGCAGCACTGGGGCTGTTGGTCAAACAGTGCTGCCCACTCTTGCAACTGCTCACGTTCAGACAAACAGCAGGGGAAGGATATTTTTCCTGTCAGCACCACAGAGACCTGAGTGTTCCTCTATGTCTTTCCTACAGCGATAAAAACATGGACACTGCTGACACGTTATATTCCTCTTATCTGGGGTGATTGTGCAATCCCTTGGGTGTAAATCTCCGGCTTCCTAGAGTTATGCAAGAAGTTCTGCCTCTGCAGAGAGTGGGAACAGTTTGGCATAGCCCTGCCCCGCACAAAGCAAGAGGTGTGACTTGTCAGCAGGAAAATCGTGGAAGTGATTATATAGAAGGTGACAAAAGGTTGGAAGTTAATGCAGGGACTTTCCAGGAAAGCACCATACAGTCTCCACAGCAATTCCTCCTTTTGCCATGTGTCTTATGTAAGGGAACAAGATTGACTTACTCATCTGGCCTCCCCAAACCTCCCAACCTCCAAAATTCTGGGCAGGGCTGTCACGCTGCAGGTTGCTGCTACATGATCCATCTTTGGAAATACAAGCCCATCAGGAGTGCTTCCAAATCACATATTTTCAAGTCTTGCCGACCTGAGGACTCTGGGAATGATTTTCACCTCATGCAGCTTCAGGGGAATGAATCAGTGATTAAATGCCCCATGTTAGCAGAGACATGAAGCTGGCAGGTAGGAGATGGGACCTGTACAAGACCTGTGTCCTTCTAGAGTGGCAACTGGAAGCCAGGTGAGATACACCAGGGCATCTCAAAGGGCTTGAGGCAACTACATTTAGGCACCTGCGTTCCTTCCTGCACATCTACACCCTCACTGTCTCCACCAGAGCTGAGTTGTTTTTGCAGCAGCAACATAAGTATTTTCAAGGTGTGGTTTAGCCAAACTGTTTCTGACACCTCTTTCAGCGAGTTGTTCCCCAGACACCACAGACTGTCGTAACTAGATTTCTGTGACTGCAAAGGGAACTTCAAATTTAGACATTTACATGCAATCAGCCAAACTTCATCCCGGATCTGGTCTGTCTCACACTGACATTAACTTAATACCAAGAAAACAGCAATCCACAGACCTGATTTCCTTGTAATTAACAGTGGTGTTGATGAGATTAGATACAAAACCACCACTTGGCTGTTGTCCCCCAAAGTAAGCTCTGGCAGATCTTCTTTATGGTAATGTTTTCATGGCTCCTTGTGTAAAAACAAGAGTTTCAGTTAAGAGTTATTTGTTTGGATTCAAGCCAATTGCAAACAGCTTCAGTTTTAACAGGGTGTCCCACAATGCATTCAATTACAGTGAGGTAAGAGATGTTTTGTGTTGCTGTTGATGCTGAAAGATAATTACACGTCTATATTGTTCCTGATCTAATAAAAAAGTTTCACTCCATCCCAGAGAAAACACTTCAGTTCACTTTTAAGCATTTTTCATGTTAAGAAGAAAAACAGGGTGAAAGGAGGTCTCTTAACAAAGAGACATTTCATAGTGAAATCTGTCTCAAGCAACTTATGTTTTTTAATTCTAAATTAATTCACTTGGCAAAACTGACAGAAGTTCAGAGTGTTGCTGCTTTGTTGTTTTTGTTTTTTACCAAAAAAAGAGCATTTATCCCCTCTAAAATACACCCACTATCTTGCAGCTGCAGCATTCAAAAAGCCACAGGGCTTTGGACCCTTGCTGGCAGGGCTGGGAGGGCCTGGGATGGTCCCTGCAGGTTGGTGGTAGCAGGCTGACAAAGGGCCCTTGGAAACCTTCCCTCCGTGATACTTCCTCAAAGTAAATGTTCCTGGTATTATTTGCAACACAGTCATATGTCACAGCAAATGCCAGGTACAATAAGACCCAGACAGCAAAACTGGAGTATAAATAGATGAGGGAATTCCTGGCATTAGTTCTGGAGCAGTTTGGGACTGGAACAAGTGAAAAATACAATTTCTCATAAAAGGAAGTTTCCTGTAAGTAAAATAAAATCTCTCCCCTTTCCCTCCCCCTCTTCTTTCTCCAGATTCCACTTTTTCACCAGGGAGAATCCGACTGCTTCAAGTGAGTTCAACCAGAATTTCATTTTGCCTAACTGGCCTGATTTGGGATGCAGACTGACCTCTGCAAGGCTGAAATTTCCCATGGGAGCAGAAATCTTCTGAATTTTGCTCTTCTCTGCTTACTGCTTGCACAGAAATGGCCTAAAGCAAACAAACAGCCACTCTCCTGGAGCAGACAGGAGAGCAGCCTGGTAAGTAGGTTAATTTGGATGGGGTTCCCGGGTGGCAGTTCCTCGTCCTTTCTGCCCAGGGAAACTTGTGCAGTGATCAGCTCTGCAGGCAGGGCAGTGACAAGCTTCCCTTCAAGGCAAAAGTAAACTTACACATTAACAAACCCAGAGATCCTTCCCTACAGGAATCATTTACACGCCAGGGCAGACTGGCATGGCCTGACACAGCTCCACTGGCCTCAACAGAGCACCCCAGAAAAAGGATCACCTCATTCTAGATGTGAGAATATTCACTTTCAGAACCAAGCTAAGTCCCTAAAGGACTTTTTTTGGTAGGCTCCATGAAGCAGCTGATAGCCCAGATGGGACTTCATAGCTGTGGCTGGATTCTGAGAGACTGCCAGCTGGTGATGCATCCCCGTTCGTGAGGTAGCAGCACATTACTGGTGAGGATCAGCGAACGTGCCAAAGCTGGGAGCATGGGGGGATGTGGAATGGACACGCGAGAGCAGCTCTGCATGGAGGCAGCTGGTTTCTTCTCATTGCCTCTGTCTCCACAACACGACTGCAAGGAGACATCAGCCTCCAGAGGTGATGAAAGGCTGGGGCAGGGCGACCTTGGGGCAGCTGGTGGGGGGAAGCTGGGCCCCCCAGGTGCAGAGTGCTCCTGGAAGGCTTCTATCCATAGGGACGGGGCATGGGATGTAGGATCAAGCCATTCTGCCTCCTTGCAGCAAAGACAGATGTGCCCTCTGAGCACTGCAGCCTCAGTCCCGAAGTGTTTGTGGCTTTCCATGCCAAGCTTCAGCCTTCCTCCAGCCCTGCTACAGTAAAAGCCCTTTCCTTCTCATCTGGGGGGAGAAAAAGAAAAGTGCCCTGCAAACAATTAAGACTCACAATCCCCCAGCGAACAAGGGAAGAATTATTTCCTCATTTTTACCTGTCTGGAATATGACACAGAAATTAATTGACTTCTTCAAGGTCACTCAAAGAGTCAGTGAGAGATTTGAAAATGGGGCCCAGGAGTCCTGACTGCTGTTCCTTTGTAACCACTAGATACCCAACTTCAATTGCTAGAGAACCTGCTCTTAGGCTTTACAATTTTGATTAAAGATTCAAAAAATACTGGGGCTTTAAGGGAACAATAATTCACTTTACCGAGTGATGTGTGACTGGGCACAGCCTCTCTGGGAATACAAGCACTGTTTAGGAAGAGCTGCTCTGCTCTGTGCTCTGCATACACATGATCACCACTTCCAACCCCTCCATCTCCACCAGCAAAACCCATCCCAGCCATGCGGGGCCCAGCAGCCTGACTGACTCGCTGTTACCCTCTAGTGCTGGACCAACCAGTCGACTGGAATCTCCCCGGAAAACACAGCACTCCAGGCAGCACTGGGTTGTCCTCTCCACTCCCAGACACTCCAAATTCAAGTCCTGGCCACAGTGACACAGTGCTGAATTCTGGCCCCTGGATGGTTTGGCTGAGCCACTTTCTCTGCTCTTGTGTCCCAGATGGGCAGATTTCTCACATGGATGTTGGTAGCATGGACAAGCTTTTTGGTTCACTGGATTATGCATCTGCTGTAGGCTTTGTTGTTCCTTCCTTCCTTTTTGTTTAAGACTCTCCCTGTCATCTCAAGTTTTGTTCTCCAGACCTCATTTGCTGTGGTTTTGGTGGAGGGACCAGTAGCAGGTTTGCCCACAGAGAGGCTGATGGTGAAAAGCCTGCCAGGAACAATTAGGGAAAACTTGTTCTGTTGGAAACTCCTATTTTAACAGGGAAAGCACTGCTGGTGGGAGAGGCCAGAGTTTACTCCCAGTCTGCACCAGTAAGGGCTCAGACACAGGAAGATGCTGAAAATGCTGCAGAAAATACTTTCCCTGCACTCTCTGAGAAAATTGTTATTGGTTTCCAAACAACCAGGATTTTCTCTCTCTGCTGGAAAAGGAGAGGTTGAACATCTTAAGAGCAGCATTTATGGGTATGCCTGTGGGGCAGGGAGCAGAGTGCTGGGATCTGGCTGGGGGAAAGTGAGGAGCTTGAAAGGGGGATGGTTTTCCTGGGGAAGGTGGAGGGAAGGAATCCCTTGCAGTGGCAGAGCTCTAACCCTTCCCCTGCGCTGCTTCCAAGGGAAGAGGATTAGCATTTTTCCCTAGGAGGATTTGTCAGTGTTGGGCACCCAAATTAGGCGTCATCTCACCCTAACCTGGCCACAGCCCTGAATGCCAATGATTCAACTCTGGAAATATGAGTAAAGCTACTTTCCTTTCCTTTTCATGGTTTTCCATTCATTTTCTTTCTTAATGAGTGCCACCAATTCCTTATTTCACACATGCCAACATGGATTATAACTTGCTCCTTGGAAAAGAGGCCAATAGTCACACTGGCTATGGGCTCAGTGCTGTGTAATCAAGAGCTTCCTCTGGCCCCTGACACATTTGGACCTGTTTTTCTGATAAGCTGAGCTTGTTTATGGCCATGCATGAAAGGCAGCTTGTGGTCTTCTGTCCTAGTGCATCTTGTTTGACTATATTTTATCTTCACGGAGTGTTCCCATTGACAGAATAAACACTGATAACTCATATAAATCATTTACCCTTTTAGATCCTGTGATAAAGCACGGGAAAAGTGTCTTGCCTACACCAATGAACTGAGCAAAGCAAACATCCTGGAGGATAGCTACAGAGTGTTTAGAAACTTTATGGCAAGAAACAAACTCTTTGGGTCTGAGCACTTGTATACACACACCACAAAAATCCACCCCCATATTCCTGCAATGTGTTCAGCAATGCATTCCTGAGTAAGGCATCTGTTCCTGGAAAACATACAGGGCACTGTTCAGTTGCCTAAATGGAGGTGTAGGGGGTGGGTTTTTTTGAGATGCTGTGGGAATCTGAGGCATCCACACAAATCTGGCAGGAAATGAGGGAGGCCTACAGGCTCCCTCCCTCTTGGAGCAGCTGCTGAAAGCTGGGCAAGATACCCCCAAGACCCTCAAGAGGTGTGAGATAGAGGTGTGCTGTCAACAGGGTTGAGCTTCCTGCATGATATGAAAGGTAGAGTTCAGCTCAGAGATGGAGACAGCTGCATTCCACTGTCCGTAGAACTGTGTCCACATGAGCAAAGCGTGCTTGTCAATCCAGTCAATGGACCCCTGGGGGCGGTTCTTTTGGCCAGAAGAACAACTCTGTTGGCTGCATTAGGAGAGACTCAGTGTTCTAACCACTGGCATCTTTTAATTTGTGAGATGCTCCAGCCTATCCCAGACAGCATATATACCATGCATACCTATGGCATTGCAGTGACAGACATGACAAAGGACTTAAAGGAGGCCCAAGTCTGGATGACATCAAATTCCAGAGAGATGAAGGTCTCCTTAGGTCTTTTATCGTGTCTGCTGGCAGATGTGTGTGCAGATATCCAACACATCCAAAGAGCACTAGGCACTCAGTTTGGAAACTGAGCTGACCACCAAAACGGGAGTTCATCTCTCCTAACCAGACATTTATAATATAGTTATATCTAATGTGGCCACTCCCAGCTCCCTTTGCCATAGGTGGTAGGAAATGTGCCCTCCAAGGGCATGATTCATCTGCCCAATTTTAGATGTGTCCTCTGGGAAGATAAGAATTACCCTTTGGTTCTCCTGGCCACACAGACTAGGTCTCTACAGGATCTAAAAGGAGCACAGCAAGACAGGAGTCAGTGTTGGCTTTTCCCTGTAGATACAGACATTAATCAGGAGAATTGCATCTTCAGGAGATAGACAGTCCACCAATTCCTTTGACAGATTTCCCCTGTGACTGGTAATGGTCTCATCTGAATTTGCCTGTCTCAGTTTATGTCCTGCTTCTCTTCAGTAAATTGAAGAATCCTTCAGTACTGCAGTGAGTCACATATTCTGATCTTCCCATTGATAAAATAAAGAGCTGGAGCTGCTCAAGGCCTTGAAGGATTGCTTAAAATTCTGAAGAACTGAGATAACACATGGTTGAGCACATTGTTTCTGTCAATGAGGACAAATGAAGCAAATTATTAAGTAATTCTGTGCTATGAGATAACTGGCTTAATAACATCATAGTGGTGCAGCCATCTACAACAAATCACAGCAAAGCAGTGTGCAAGGCACTCCAGAACGGGAGAGTTTAACTGTGTATCAAAGTGTGTGTGTCCAAAGAGAGTCAGAAAGACCAGAAAACTGAAGAGAGGATATCCGATGGATGTAGTCACAGGAATGCTGTTAGCATTTTCTGAGAAAACAGAGAGAAGGAGAGTAATAATTTGTTTGGCTTTCATGTCTTGAGCTATCTGGGAAATGGATTGAGCAGTGAATTCAGAAAAAAACCCCATTCAGTTCTTTTTAATAATTTCTAGAGGAAATTAAGGACTTTCTCAATGGACAGGATTGCACTGCAGAGATCTTGATCCTATAATAAGTTCTCATGGTGAAAGCAACTCTGAATTTTGACAATTGCTTGAATATATGCCTTTCTTGAAGTGTTCTGAGTACTTTCTTCAGAATGTGTTCTTCTATCCCAGATTTTGGAGCAGCACAAAGAGTCTCCTCTGTCTCTCCCTTTGAAACTGCTCATTGACCTAGAATAAGTGACGGAAGAATTCAGAAAAGGGAGGGCTAAAGGTAATTGTGTGGCTAGCAAGTAGTCTCTTCTTCTTCAGAATGGCTAACCTCACTGGTCATGATCTTGGCCTCATATCCCACCAGAGAGATGCTAAGATGGGCAGGTAGGATACCTGAAATCAGTAGGATTTGAGGGTGAGTGATAGAGGAGTCCCTTGATGCTGGACACAAGAGAAACACTTGAACTACACCCCAGAAAAGAGTGCTAAGGCACCACTACTCTCTGTCACCTGGTTCCTCTGATCCCAGATGGAGTCTCTGTGCATGGCTACCTTTTTCCTGATCACTCTCACTACAGGTAGTGTAAAAGAGAAGGTGGAAGCCATTCCAGATCATAGAATCCTTAAAGGATCATTAAGGCTGGGAAAGACCTCCAAAATCATCACAGGTGACGTGAACAAGGTGAGCAGATCTGTGTCACGGCCTTGTTACGACTGTGTGCAGGTGAATGGCACATGGAGTTGCTGTGCCTTGGTTTCTCCATCTGCACAGTGGAGCTGGTGGGATACTACTGAGTCTCTCCCAAGCTGTGTAGCTCTAGCTGGTCCAACTCAGACCCTCTGGTGGTGTAAATCCATTCCCATGGTGCTCACTGACAGAATTCTGGCAAAGCAACCAGAAATTCCCAGGCAACCTGTGAATCCCACCCCTGGGTCAAAGCCACTGCCAAACCTGGGAGCAGGAGATGAACTTCCTTCCCAGAAACACCACAGTGTTACCCTGAGGAGTGCAAAAGAAAAGACGACTGCTTGCTGTCCTCTTTCTGGGCAGAGTTTGGTTGAATTTTAAACAGCCTACTAACCTCCCCCCATGACAGCAAATGCCACCTGTAAGGTGTGTAATTGGTGCCTGCAGAGTTGTGCCACCCAGGTCACAGGCAGACATGCACTCCCTGCTGCTCCCTCCTCTGTTTGGAAAGGATGTGGGTTTGGCATTGCCTGGCACGCCCATGAGGCACCCACAGATCTGGGGCCTCTCCGTAGCGCGTGTGAGATGATGGGCTTTGGGGAGGAAGGAATGTCCCCACTGCCACCATGGCCACCTCTGCTTTACTGGGTGTCTGCATCCTCCAAATCATCAGTTCTCGGGGCTGTGAGCCCGCAGGGTCTGCTGGGAGAGAGAGTTCCTGCATCTTCTTGGGCAGATATTCCTACTTTTGGCCTTGGGCTCGTGTTCTTCCTGCCTGATAGACCACTTCTCCCTCCCTCAGCATCGCTGTGTTGGCAGCACAGATGGTGCTCGCAGCACCCTGTTTCCCAGCCTGACCTTGCAGCAGCCTCTTCTCTAACTAGAAAGCTGACACTGCTGGTTGCTCTGCCTCCTACAAACCCAACCTGTGCTAGAAGGGAACTGTGAGACCCTTGGGAAGCCCTTGGCACATTATTTGTGACCTCTTACAGCAGGAGGCACTTCGCAGGTCTCCAACGCTGTGTTGGCCACGCGATGACAGTGCCAGGGGTGGGCAGCCGTGATGCTCAGTGTGCTGCACGCTCTCTGCTTCATCTCAGCGTTAGAATTATTCACATTTCAATTGGGGAAGAAAAAAAAAAAAAAAGCCCTGATCACATTATTCCTCAACTATTTTGTCTTTTCTCATAGTGAAACCTTGGTGGGGTTAAATAGCTTCGTGGCACCACCCGACTAAACAAGTGTTAAACAAAGTGCCTCACGGGAAGTGAAACTTGAGCTTCTCCAGTGAGCCAGCCCAGCAAATGCCTTCTGAAGCCTGTTTGTAAACTAAGCAGGCACAGAGCTCTCCTGGAGGTCAGGGAGACCTGAGTGTGCACTGATGAATGAGAGTCAGGAACCACCGGTGGGTGATCCTGTGAGACACTTCAGTTGCTGATGGAATTTCAAAGACAACATGAATGAAAGGTGCTGTGGTCATCACTAGACAGTCTTGGCAGGGTTAAGGCCCTATCTCCTGATCAAGAAAAATAAAATTTTCCATCTTTCAGAAAACACTTCAAGATCTGCTTGTGCCAAGTGCCTTAGAGAAGCCAAATATTGCTATTATTATTTATTCCAATGTCAGAAATGTGTTCATACCTTGTAGCAGATGAATGCCATCACAGAGACCTGACAATCCCATCAGCAGAAAGGGAGTATCCATGCCTCCCTAGCTGTGCAGGGTGCATCTGGGGGAGGTTAAGTGACTCACTCAAGGCTATGCAGCAATATGTGGAAGAGGCGGGACTGATTCCAGTGCCACATCACTTGGGGCTGTGCCTGCAGTAAAGCTCAGGTTAACAGAGCAGTGAAGTCTGTACAGAGAAGGTTCCTGATCCCCTCTGCTCCCCATGCAAGGCTATGGTCGTGCTGGAGCCTATGACAAGAGAGCTTCCTTCTGTATCCCTCATAACAATATTTTATTCTTTCTTCAGCCCACTCGTAAGCTACTGAATCCCTGCTGGCACCCAGCCCATGCATGTAAGTACCTGTGACAGAGAAAAAGTTTCCTCTAAAACATTTTTGGGATCTAAAGTGCTTTTTATAGGTTCTTCTATACCTTGTTCTTTTAGGTGAAATGCACACTTTGAACTTCTCTTGGGAAAGGAAGGAAACATTTCCTTTTGAAAGCCTGAAAGGAGGTGAGGGACATGGGGCTTGCCTAGCCAAATAGTGTGTGAACAGAACAGGAACTGAGTCCCCATCAGATCTAACGTCTGTCCTTAATTAGACATGCTTTAATCTGCGGTGATTAAGTAAATTAGAGTTCAGTGGGAGGAGAGAAGGAGCTCAGCCCCTTGGTGAGTCATCTTGGTGGTGGCTCCACCATCGGTGCCAGCCTGAGGGCGGGAGGAGCGGATGCTCCGGTGTGCAGTCCTCCAGGCAGCACCCAGGTGAGCTGGCAGAGAAGGCTAGAAAAGCTTGTCCTGTTGAGGGTTTGGTCAGAGATCAAGACAGGGCCTCAATTTTCAGACAAGTCAGCCTCATGTTTTCTGTGAAGGGCACAGAAAATAAGTTTCATGTCCCAGGGCTGTGCTCTGCAGGCCTGTCACTGAACTCAGGTTCACCAAACCCTGCAAATTCCCTGACGGATCTGCTCCTGCTCCCACTGAAAACCTTTGACACGAGCTCAGCTGAGATCAGACCTAGATTTGTAGAGGGAAAACAAGCTGAGGGGGGGCAGGGTTGAGGAAGTATTTTTCCTACGCATAATTTTTTCAAGTACTTTGCATTTTGTCATTGCATGGCTGAAGCCTTTCCTTAAAAACAGACCTATGAGCTAAGCAGGGACTCTCTCTGCAAGGCTTTTTCCTATTCTTCTTTTACCCCACTTTGTGCCACAGAACTGGTCCTCAGTGGGTGCCGTTAATAAATAAATCCTTCCTTTGTCCCCTCCTCCTTCAAGCCGACTCAAGGAAATGAGCGAGCCCTTTAGCAAGCCATTATTAAAGTGGTGATAAATATAAACCCTTGATGGAGAGCTGTGGTGTAGGAATGGATTACCCAATTTTCTTAGAGCGATGGAGACGTGCGTGTCATTAATAAAACATCTTATTATATGGTTTTTAATTATTTTTCTCATCTCAGGGAAGATCGTTACCTCTGCTTACATGAAAGAGCAGATAGCTTGATGAAGGTTCTTGTAATAAGCATTGTTGGAGCCATCATCTGCCAGAGTATCTTGGTAATTAATGGTTTGTTTAAATTCCAGTGCATAATTTTCTCCGTGTTCTTGACTGTGACTGTTGCTTAGATCCTAATGGGACATTTGTAGAGAAAACAGGAGGGCAGTGGGGGTTTAATTCATCACAAATGCTCATCAGCCAGGGGAGCTCCAGTGGTGTCACGTCCCAGCGGTGCCACTCTGAGAATGGCTGTCATCGTACAGGGAAACAGCATCTCCTTCTGGGCACCTGGGCTGGGATCTTCCAGCAATTTACAGAGCCTGACACTGACATGTGGATTTAGGAACAGGACTGAACACCTTACGAGCTGAGATCAGTGGGATTTTCTTCTGGTGGCTTCTCCAGGTGCTGAGCACCATCCCGTGTGATGGCACCAGGTGTCTGTGCAGGAAGGACCAGGAGATCTGATTCTACTAAATATTTTCTGGACCAGCTGGCATCTTGTCCTTTCAGCCCTCAGTCCAGCTAGCTTTGGGCCCAACCACTGACTCACCGGGCTCTTTCTCCTCTACAGAACAGCATGAGAAGACCTTTCTCCCTGTCTTTGCTGCAGCCCTGCAGCTTATTTGTGCTCTGTCTCACCTGATTTTATTGTGAGACCTGAAATAGCTGGTTCTTGTGTTTCCCACCCCCAAACTTGGTGCTGACTCAGATGCTTGATGAAGTAAATAAATCCAGTCATAAAAAGGGTCTTCCAAGCCTTGTAAATATGGGAGATGTTTTGAAAATTTTACTCAGGCACAGCTTGAAATTCTCAGAAAATGTAAAAAATAAGTATCCGGTTAAAAAATAAAATAAAAAGTGATTATGACATGTATCTCAGTAGATGCAAATCCTGAGGAGATGAAGGGACCAAGGGCTCTGTTCACACTGTTTTGAAGCCAATGGGTCATGGCATCAGCCGTGTCAGGACTGTCACTTTGCCACCACCACAGCATTTAATAAAATTGCAATTTGACAAATCCTGAAGTGCAAAGCTAATTTCAGTCAATGACATCCCTCTGGGACTGGTAGATGGGTGCACATCCTCACTGAAGAGGTTAACACTGTCAGAGGAGCAATAAAAACATCGCTGAAAACATCACCCCTTCCATGCTTGGAGAATAAACAGTGAGAAATTCCTGCTTGGGAGGTGTCTGTGCCACGGCAGGCAATGACTAGAGCTGGGATCTCAAACAGTAAATACAGGTTTTTATACCTCAATGACTTTATGACCTCTAATAGCTTTCATGGTTCTCTGCTATAATCAGATCTCATGCTTCAGGACAGAAAGCACGCTGACACTGGGAAAGGAGTCTCTCCTCCCCATGCCACAGAGCCCCACAAGGTGCCTCATGTAAAACTCCCCTCTGAAACACCCACTGCCAGTGCCTGTTGGCTATTTCATTTATCAGCCAAAACGCTGAGTAGCTGCTAATTACAGTGTGACAAGTGAGTGCCTCGTAATGGTATGGTTGATTATTTTTGGGAAGCCCCCTGTTACTGTGGTGACAGCCTAGAAGGAGCGAGTGTGCTGTCTTAGATGTCTTTGGGCACTTCTGTCTGTGAAAACCTGCTGTGTTCCCAGCTCCCCTGGCATCAGATGGATGGGCTGCTGCCATCCAGCTGTGGCCCTGAGCCAGTGGAGCAGCACAAAATGATTCTGAGTGATGACTGGGAAGAGGGTGAGCATCACCGATGGTGACTGTGGGTGAACATCTCACCAGTGAGGGTGGACTTGTCTGAGTTGCTTCAATCAACTTCTTGTGGATGTTCCCAGGGAAATTTGAGCTCTGGACATGTTGGGATGGTGGGAATGCAGAGAGGTTCTCTCTTCCCAAGATTTTGTCCTTTGGCAGATCATCAAGCAAGGATCCCTTTTTGTGAGTTACCGTGGGGGAGTCAGCTGGCAGAATAAGGTGTAAATTTAGCTGCTTTTGAATCACAGAATCCTAGAGCAGTTTGGATTGGAAGGAATCATAAAGATCATCCAGTTCCAATCCCCTACCATGGGCAGTGACACTTTCCACTAGACCAGTTTGCTCCAAGCCTCATCCAGCCTGGCCTTGAACACTTCCAGGAATGACAAGGAACAGCAGCATCTCTCTCTCTCTCTCAAGCACCCGTGGCTTCTCTCTTGTGTTAACTGTCCTCCTCCTGTTTCTGCAAATGCTCTAATTCAAAAATAGAAAAAGGAGAAGAATGAAGCAAAACAACTGCTTAAAAAGCCCTGTTAAAAAAAAAAAAAAGAAAAGAAAAAAGGGGAACCTAAGTTATAATTATGCCTCTTGGATGATATTTTCCTCTGGAAAAGTACTAAACATGTTCATGTGATGTTCTAGTGTGCAAGTATCTGCAGCACGTCTCCCTCCTGCTCGCTCTCTCCCTCCCTCTCTCTTGCTCTGTGTTCCAGGAGCTGCCAGCACATACTGCTGATAGACCTAGAGACAGCTCAGATGTGAACCTGCAGCGCTGCTGGGCTTGGATTTAGGGATCCCTCCAAAAATCCATGCAACACAGTCACAGCGTTTGACCCCAGGAAAAAAATTACGTTTTGAACCCTCTTTTCACCATAATTTGGGTCTCTGGCTCATTTCTAGCAACTCTGAAAGGGACAAGAGGAATGAAGGGAATCGGAGATGTTGGGCCATCCCTGCTCCCATCACAGCCCTGGAAAAGCACCGGGAGCTCACCAGGCAAGGCAGGAGCAGCTCCCCGTGGGCTGAGGGATGATGTGAGAGGTGGCAGCGATGCACAGACCCAGGGGCCGAATTCGGGGTGCAGAGCACCACGCTTTGAGTGAGGTCTAAGAGAATATAAGCACCAGAGGCTTTTGCAGCTCAGTAGCACATGAGCCAACAAATAATTCCCCCCCTGGCTACGCTCGCTCCCGTTCCCTGCCCGATCAAGCCTCTCTGTTAATTGCGCTGTCAAAGCTCTGCGGGAAATTCCCGCTGCCTTCCTAGGGAGGCTTCTCCTGACACACTCCTGGGGTTAAAGGATCCCGGGCTTAATTTATTCACTGTTCTCAGACTCAGGACCTGCGCTTTCCCTTTCACTTCTCCCCTGAGAGAGGTTTGCAGTAGCTGAAATTCAAACCCTGCAGCAAATCACCGTGTTTTGCACTAATTTAACACGAAGCTTCGGGTATCTAAACATTTCTGCGGGGTTTGAGTACAAAAGTGGCCTTTTTTCCCCTTTGCCACCATCCCCTCTGTTGTTCAAAACCTGCTCCAAAACATTTGAGGCATGAGCCATGTTGCTTATTCCTTTCTGGCACATTTCATGTTTTTAAGAGCAGTTTTTCCACCATGCTGCAGAAAGACTCATCACTGGCCATTGTCCTTTGCAGGCTCTTGAGAGCCCAAGCTGGATTTAAGGGTGGTGAGAAAACCTGAAAGCAAATTTGTGTCCCAAAGCCCAGAGTCTGAGTGTCAGATGTTTGCACATCTCAGCACTGGGGACCTGATCACTGATGCTGCCCTGTGGGGTGAGACCTTGACACAGCAGGCTCAAGTCCTCCACTGGGGTTAGATGACCCCATAAACACATAGCGTGTGTATAAAGCTTTTCTCCTCTTAAAAACTGAAGACTCACATCTATCACAGCACTTCTGAGACAGCATCTTCTTTCAGGTAACTCTTAACCTGTCAGAAAAAGAGATGCAGAAAGAGCAGACCTTTCATCAAATAGGGTGTAGTTCAGTGAAAAGTCAGAGCTGAAGAAAATAGAGATGCCAGTAAAAAATAGGAAAAGGAATGTTTCCATCTTTTTAAAATTATTTTTTTTAACCTGTTACTTTGAAAAGGTGCTTAAAAATCAACCAAAGGTTCTTCTTTCCGGCTGCAAAGGTGTTGTCCTAAATTCAACCTCCCATGAAAATTCAAGCTGCCTTGTCCTCATCGGGGTTTTAAATTGAATTAGTTAACTGAATTAGGAATGCTCTTTGCTCTTCTGTGTTTGGTAGTGGCTGATAAGCCTGCAGCCTCAGAGAAGCCTGGGTTTGATCCCAGCTGCTGCCTGGACCTGTGAGTGGAATCGGATAACCCTGTGCAGGAGAGCCCTCCTGAGCCAGACCCTCTTTCCTCCATAAATGATACTTGTGACAAATACCTGGTGTCATTGATATTCCATTAGTTTCCTTCAGTGAGAGATCAGACAGCTTTAAAAAGCCAATAAATTCCCACAGATTGTCTCTGAAAGGGAGAAAAAGGATTCCTTGGCAGGCCACACACCATTAAGCCCAAGCAGCAAGCAGTGTTTTATGGTTAGCAGAGCTGAGGTCACTACTTTTGGATGGGTGCAATTAAGAGTCACTGAAGCCACCAAACCCCCGCTACTCTTCAGGTGCTGAGGCAAAGACACCTTGTTCAGACAGCAGCAGCTTCATCTTGGAGAAGAGGCTTTCTGCACTGCTGCAGTCCCAGGCTGTGCTGGTCCTGGGAGCATCCCCCAGTGTTTAGAGGTACAAACTAGCATGGATCCTGCTTTAAAAAGGAAAGCCTTATGAAGATCCAGGGAAATGTCTTTGAGGCCACAGAGTCTGCTTTCCTTGCAGACTAAAGGCCATATCTAACAACCCCATTTTTAAAAGGGGGTTTTGCAGTGCTGTTAAACTTCTGCAGCTGACAACGTGCCCACCTTGTGCTCAGCACGTCTCTGTCACTCCAGAAAATGTCTCAGGCCACGTGGCTTTCTTTTTTTTTTTTTGTGCAGATGATCTGTATTTGTGGTATGAAATTGCAGCAGGTTCCTCATTGCCTGGCATGCTCAGGACATCTGGATAGTGTCAGTTTTTGGGTGCCATTTCCTGACATTTGGGTGTCCTTACATCCATCTGTCTGTTGAAATGATTTCCCCAGAGCTTGCTCTAGCTGTAATCCTTCAGCAAGTCCTTTGTTTCCACTATTCTGCTTATGGTTGAAAAATTGTTATTCATGCCCAAATATATCATTTAGCCCTTTGCACCCAGACTTTGTATTTCAAGAAGCCATGGATTGCGTTTTTGGGGTTTTAGTACCCTTTTTTAATTTTTTTTTTTTCAAATATGATTCTGTACAGGTAAACCACATCTTTTGAGCTAAATATCGGAATAAATGAATATGCAGATTTTTTTTTTCCAAATGCATACTTTGATGGATGACTCATTCCCTTTGTCACAGGAGCATTGTTGAAGCTCTGGTGTTTTCAGGCTCTGAGCAAGGCAAGGTTGGGAGGAGGAGTTATTGTCTTTTATTAGACTAGATGATATAGTTGGAAAAAATCAGGCAAGACTTCAGGCACGAGATCCTTTCCTTCAGGTTTGGAGCTGCTTTTGCTGCCTTCAAGCTGACTGCAAGTTAAAAACCGTCATTGCAATATTTGACTGAATTTAGACAAAATCAGTGCAGTTGTCCTCAGCTTTTCCTTCTGACCCAGGAAAAGAGTCCTGGAGCTCTTTGCCAGCTTCACCTTAAATTCAATCTCATGCTAAAGCTCCTTATTATTTCACCATTAGATTATAGCAGCCCCTTTGAACATACATGCCCACATGTCTGTTTAGATTCCAGTTGCTTCTTTATACGTGATAAATAAAAGCAATTGGAGTTAATTAATGGCATTTTTTGCCTTCTTCCTCCTGATGTTTGGATGAAATCCCAACATTCAGGTAATTCCAGTCCCATACAACAATTGTGCAGGAAGAAAAGGAGGGAGGGGGGAGGCACTTGCTGCAATTTAAAACCTCAGTCTAAAATAACTTTCGGGGTGAAAATCCCCCAATTGACAAATCTCTGAGTAAAGTTATTAGGGGGGGGGGGGGGCGGTGGTGGTGCTACTTTTCAGAGCACACCCAGAGGCTGGAAAG
>JAWWEU010000081.1:3575997-3652941 GCA_035583155.1 Acropternis orthonyx | reverse complement strand
CCCCCCCCCCCCCCCCCCCCCCCCCCCCCCCCCCCCCCCCCCCCCCCCCCCCCCCCCCCCCCCCCCCCCGGGGGTGGTGCGACTTTTCAGAGCAGACCCAGAGGCTGGAAAGCTTTTCCATCTGGAGCTGGGGAAGGGACAGCACAACAAGGGGGCACCCTGAGGTTGGGGTGGTTTGGGGCAGGCTGTGCCTGGGCCAGCAGGAATCCCGCTGGTTGGCACATCTCTGGCTGCGAGGAGGAACACTTCCAACCCCCAGCACGATTCTGCTTTAACGTGAGGCTGTGGGTGGTGCTGGCTCCAGGCAAGGTGCTGCCCCGTGGATTCTGTGGGAGATAACCAAGCAGACCCCAAAATCCCTAAGGGTTTGCATGGGCACTTGTGTTTATCTGGTGAGACAAACGTCTGCTCTGGGCCAAACCAAGTGCTGCACACTCTCCAGCCTGTTTGTTCCAGCCTGGCTGCGTGTGGGAATGCTTTCCTCCTCCCCTCCCACTGCATCTGACTCAGAAAATGTTTGAAAATCCCAGGTTTGTGCTGTCTCCTGCCTCTCCCCCTCTGGGCGACGGGAGGCTGAAGGAGAAGCAAACAAAGGCGTCCTTATACTCTGAAGAACTGATGGGTTGTGGAGCTGCAACTCCTCCTCTCCTCCTGCTGCCCTCCCAGGGATCCAGCCTTCCCATTGTCTGCAGCAGCTTCAGGCACTTTAAAGGCTTCCTTGGTGCGGCTCTCACACCCAAGCCAGGGCCAGGGCTGAGAGAGAGCTGTTGCTATTAATTATCCAAAAGGCTGATTGTGTCTGAGTCCTTTGCTGCTCCCGTGGTCCGTGTGTTCACTGCCGGGTGTTGATGGGTGAAGAGGTTATAAAGCCAGGGGAAAAAGCACAGCAGGTATCTTGTTACCCTGTTCATCTGCACTGGTGTGCTTGCTCCTGTCTTAAAATGATCTTGCAAGTTTGCTGGAGCCAGAGTTTCCCTTTCTTATGTTTGTGTAGCAGCAAGCACCGCAGGACCCTGCTCCGTGCCCAGGGAGCATCATTTTAACTGGAACAGTGCCATGGTGCAGCTGTGAATCTGAAGGAGAGAGGATGGCAGGCAGTTTGTTTTCAAAATCCATTGGAAAAGCAGCTACAGCTTCCTCACAAGGGCAAGTGGAGGGGTAGGCACCAATTTCTTCTCTCTGCTGACCAGTAATAGGACCTGAGGGAAGGCATGAAGCTGTGTCAGGGGAGGTTTAGGTTGGGTATTAGGAAAAGGGTCTTCACCCAGAGGGTGGTCAGGCACTGGAACAGGCTCCCTAGGGCAGGGGGCATGGCACCAAGCCTGACAGAGCTCTAGAAGCTCTCAGGCACATGGTGTGATTCTTGGGGATGGTCCTGTGCAGGGCCAGAGGCTGCACTTCATGATCCTTGTGTGTCCCTTCCAACTCAGGATATTCTGTGATTCCATGACCTGGATAGCTCAAGCCTGGCTCCATCACCCTGGCTGCGGCTCCCAGCCTTGTGCAATCACCCTCAGAGGGGCAGGAATGTGAGGGAGGGAGGCTGATGGGGCAGAGCCACCCTGGTTGCTGAACCATCACCCCACAAACAGCAGCCAGGATGTTCTCCAATCAGAGCTGGTCACAGAGGGTGCGACTGCAGGGGTGGTAACTTCAAACACTGGTGAAACAAACATTGCCAACAAACATTGCCCCTTGACATGATGGGACTGGATTTAAACAAAGGGAAGGACATCCAAGGTCTTCATAAGGCAAAGCAGATCTGCGATGCCTTTCCTCTGCCTTTCAGGGCTCCTCTCTGCAAACTATCTGCTCCTACCTCACTATTTTGCTATTTTTTTTTTTTTTTAATTGCTGGCTTAGATGCATGCAGAGCTACATTGGAGCTTGTGCTCCAGCACTGGGGTGTCATGAGAACACACGAAAAATTCACAGTCTCTAGGTAGAGTCACTCTGCATGTTCAGATTGGCACCTGGGTGAGATGAGGAGGAACATTTCCAAGAGATCTGTTGGGGAGGTTTTTGAAAGCATTTTCAAGCCCATGACCTTGTCAGTCGAGCTTCTGAACCCTGTGATGGTCAACAAACCTGCATCCCTGTGTGGTGTCCTCATCTTCTTTATATAAACTCAAGCCCCAGGCAAGGGCAGTCGGCCAAGAAAACATACACAAATTCCTTCCTTCCCTCCTTCCACCCTCCACTCTGCTCAATACACGGGCCCGACATGGGGCCTTGGAGAGAAAGGTCAAGACCATTTGGTGTCCTCTTACTTTGGCTAGTGAAAGGGTGTCTCTGGCTGTGCAGCCTTCTAAAAATAACCCAGGCTTGCAGCGCGGTTTTGCTCTCCACCACACACAGGAATAAAAGGATAGGAAGGGTGTCCAGCGAGGAAGGTGTCCAAAGAGGTGCCACACGGTGCTCTGCTTCCCTGGCAAACCACACATATGTTTCCTCCCCCATGTGAGAATCCTTCATGCTGAGAGAGGGGCTGAGAGGGAAGGACAGACCTTGGAAAACCTCTCTTTCCACTGGCAGGGTTCTCATGTGGGAATGCAGACGCCTTGGAGCTGGGCTGGAGCAGCTTTTGGTGGCCGAGGAAAGGGAGCCGTGCTATAAACCCCCAGTGAATGGGCTGGCAGCAGGGGCTGGGGACACTGGCACGGTGCCCGTGAGTGGGCAGGGTGCCACCCTGGCAGATGGATGGGGTGGGGATATGGAGCAGGCAGTGCCAGAGTGCTGAGAGGGGGCTTCAGGTGGCCACAGTTTGGGGGAGACTGTCCCTCCTGCAAGAGGACTGAGGGCTGCTCAGGGCAATAAGAGCTCCTGCACCGTGGAGCTGCTGGATCAGGGCACTGCTTGGGGCAGGGGGGAAAGATACAGGAGATAACACTTTGGGAGCAGGTCTGCCTGCTAGAGGCAGCCCCCAGGAGAAGGCACCAAGAGAGATTTAAGGGCTTTAACTCCCTCAGGACTCTGAGGGTTCCAACAGCACAGAGTGGGTTGCAGGGTTGGCCGTAGGGTTGTCATTTCAGGTTCTGGCAGGGATCAGCCACTATCAGACCTGGCCAGTATAGACCAGTTCACTTAAGTGTTCATCCTCACCACCTTTTTTTCCTTTGGCTTACTGTGCAAATATGTCCTGTGACAGCACTTTTCCCGTGATTTTGAATACTGAGTCCAGCATGATGTTCTATGAAAGGCATTTCGCACTTGACTTTTCCCAGGCAATCCTGCCTCGACCAATTAATTCCTCATCTAAGCATGCCCACAACGTGTGACAAAGTCAGCAAAAGACAGTGAAAAAATGTGCCAGGAAAAAAAAAAAAGGAAAAAAAGAAGAGATTTGCCCTGGCTTTCAAAATCAGGAAAGCATTTTCATCATGTTTATGAAGAGCTTGGAAGTTTTCATCCTGAGTGCTGCATGTGGGTCCTCTGGATACAAAGAGGGGGATTTTGACTCAAAGGAGTGGGCAGAAAATGTCTGTGATGACGGTCAGAGGAATGGATAGTCAACCTTGGGAGAGGGACTAAATCCTCCTGGTGTTGTAGATGGATTTTATTCATTATATGAGCAGTATTGTATTTTATGGCTGCCTAAAACAGCTGATTGCAGGATTTGAGAAATCACTGTCCATATATTCTACGCTGTAATCAGGAATTAGCCTGGCCAATAGCCCAGAGCTCTGTGACTGTATCTCTCAAAGAGACAGCAGGGCCTTATAGTATTCCTTGAGGTCTGGGGGGATGGCAAATACTGGGGACAGTCATCAGTCTATGACAAGGCAGAACAAGTGGTGGTAATGATAAATAAAGTGGAGGTCAACATGATTTCCTTCGTTGGGCCATTTGTGAGAAGGAATGGGCATGTCTGTGTGTGAAGCACCTGACACTGTCCAGGCAACCACTGTATTAACCATCCCCTCCTCTTTCAACAGGTGGGAGTGTAAACTGTTCCTGTTCATGCCCAGCTGGGATTTTACATCCTCAATGCAAGTCAAGTGCAGGAAGCGTGGAAGTGGATGTCAGGAACACGGGGCAGGTGTGCACTCAGTGATGGACCTCTGGATGCGTGTACAACAAAGCCTGGGGAAAATTTCTTTATGGGAGTGGAAACTGAGAGCTCTTCACTCAGTTACTCCAACAAAGAGCCCTGGGTGACTCTGTGCTGTAGATCAAAGCTGCCTGACAGCGTCAGAGGCAGTGCTAGTGCTTACACTGGAGGACCATTCATCCAGCTTGGCTGAGCTGAAAAATTATAAAAAATAAAAGCTCTGGTGGTAACCTGGGAAGGCTGTTGTTTCCTCAGGGGGAAAAAAAAAAAGGTTCAGCTAAAAAACTTCTCATCCTCCTGTCTCCTACATGAATCACCAGGAAAGGCGCCGTGCTGGGAGCCGTGATTTCAGCACCAGTCCCAGCTCTGCGCTTGGTCTGCTCGTGTTCTGCCTTTCGCTGTCTCCTCTCTGTAAGATGTGGCAAATCATTAATGGCTTTAAGCTGAAAGAGGGTAGATTTAAATTGGATATGAGGAAGAAATTTTTCCCTTGAGGGTGGTGAGGTCCTGGCACAAGTTGCCGAGTTGTTGATGCCCCACCCCTGGAAGTGTCCAAGGCCAGGCTGGCCAGGATTTGGAACAATCAGGTCCAGTGGAAGGTGTCCCTGCCCATGGCAGAGAGGTTGGAACGAGATGATCTTTAAGGTACCTTCCAACCCCAACCATTCCAGGGTTCTATCACTCTATGAATTATACTTACAAAACATTGCAGGGTTCAACAAACATTTGACAAACACAGTAAACCTGAGTGTTGGATTGACTTGGATGATGTCGTAGGTAATATTGATCTCCCAAATAGATCTGGGGTGAGAAAACTATTCTTCAGGCTATAAATGATATCCATGGGGGGCAGGAAATAATCCATGTTACACTTTCAAATCGCTGCTCAGCCATCACTTAGAAAACACCTTTGGTCACAAGCAAAGAATGGTCCCAAATGCTGATCTGACCCCTCTTGGCTCATTAGCCTGTATGTGCTGCTGGAAACCCACTTGTGTTGTGCTCTGCAGAGAGAGGGAAAGGCAGCCAAGGGAAGAAAGACCAAATCTGCCTCTGGAGGTTCATTTCGCAGGGAGCTGCAGGGACTTTCACACATGTATACAAACTTAATAATAAACAGAGTTGTCTGGAACATTCCTGCATCTCGTGTAGGGGTTAGTGCTTCCAAGTCAGGGAAATCTTGCAGATGAGGAAAGAGGGACTGCAGGGGTACATGGGAATGTCAGTGTAGGGCTGTACCCAAAGGAATGAACCTCTCGAGGAGGGTATGGGGAATTGCCTGCCCCTGATTCAGGAGAGCCAGCCCAGGAATCAGAGCCAACAAAGGCTGTTATTGCTGGCAACAGTAATGAAATTAAAGAGATGTTTCACTATCCATCATCAGATGTGTCAGTTTTCAACACTTAACAGCTGGAAGTTAAAACCTTTCTCAGCTGCATTTCCAGTCATTAGCTTTTAATTTCGAGCACAAAGGAGGGAATGACGCTGGAAGTATTGCAGGTGAGATGTCCTCCCTCCTGCCACACATTTCCGTGGCAATGCATCAGTAATGAGACTTCATGTGTAGCATCTTCCTTGCCAGAAGAGAATAATTAATTCAGTTCTTAACCTAGTTACTTGTCCAAAATCGCTGTGAGATAATTGGACAGACACTAAGCCAGTCCTTTCCTTTGGTATGTGACAGCCATATGCCACACACCACATCACTTCACCACCCCTCCTCGCAGAGCTGGGATGTCCAAGAGGCAGAGCATCGTGCTGGGATCTCACCAGGAGTCTGGGGGCTGTGCTCAGCTTACCCAGGTGTGGTCCCAAGGCTGCCTGGACTTTTCTTTAGGATCCTTGGCTGAGGAACACATATGAGGGGCACAAGTCAACTCAATTCAGTTCAAGAGCTGTTGAACAAACCCTGCTGCAGCCTTTGCAGCAGGTTCCGTCCTGGAGTGAAGAAATGAACAGAACCACTCAGTGTGTGAGAGTAGCAGCGTATGGAGCATGGGAGGACTGAAGAAAAGGAGCCCCTCTGCTTTCACAGCCACATGAACGTGTGTCAGATAGAGATACATGCTCCTTTTTGGCATTTGTCAGACAACAGCAGTTTTTCAAGGCTGTTTCTGACAGCATCATATGGATTTTCCTTTTATAACCATCTCTCTCGTGGAAATCCCCACTGGTCCCTGCTATTCCAGCAAAGGAATATAATAATTCAGCTCATTTTCCCCCAGGAAGATCCAGCTGATTATGCAATAGCAATGTGTACCAGCACGTTAATGGCGCTTGGCACCTTCCTGGGCTGCACGGGAGGCAGGGGATATTGCTGTCATTATGGAATTAGTCACGCTGGAAACACCGCAGGGTTTGTTTAATCCAGGGAGAAAGGAAAAAAATTTGTTGGGGTGGGGTGGAGAGAGGCAACAATTGCAGCTTTTAAGCCAGATGGAGAGGGAGCCAGGACAGGATCCAGCACCTTCACCGGTGAGAGGGTGTCCCAGCACCTCCCTGTGTTCCAGTGCCTTTGGGTTATTGGTGGATTTTAACTAGCTGTGGCTCGGAGTTTGGGGATTTTTCACCATGCAGGACCCCAAGAGCTGTTTGGCTGGATTTTATCAAGTATAAATAGTCAGGTCTCTGCAGACCCCCATGGGAGGAGAGGTCTGGACGGAAAGATCCTGCCTCCCCTTTATTGCAGGTGCTCACTGAGGGGATGTGTTTCTGGAGAGCTGGTAGTCACACACTGGGGATGCTCTTCTGCTGCTGAGGAGAGGAGGGGTCCAGACCAACACTCCCTGCTCTGCTGCTCCCCAGCTTTCACTGCAACACTGCTCCCAGGTCTGGCACTCTGCAGGTCCCTTCTGCATCATCAGGCCTCTAGTGCCTTTATGGGGTTAGGTACCACTGGCACACACTTCCCCCTTCATTCTCTCCTCTGAAAACAAAGACCATCCTGAGGGACTACCAGCCAAGTGATCTGGGTCTGAGCCCTTGTGCCTGACCATCTCCTGGCCAAAAGAAGAGGTGTGTTGGCTGCAGGTGCCCCATGAGTCGCATCCAGCTCTTTTTGACCATTCAGGAGACACCTCTGCAGGTGAGTTTGCAGCAGCTGAGACCCACTCTCATCCTGCTGGCTCTTCAGCCCATCAGGGCTTCAGGCACCTCTGTTTCACAGCTGCAGCTGTGTGCAGGCGCTTCCCATACCACTTGCTGTGTGCTCAGTGCCAAGGAACAGCTGGGATCACGCCAGCTGGAGATTGTCTGCCTCCAGCCTCCTCCTCCCCAGCCAAGATTTAATGGTTTTGCAGCAAACTCAGTGGCTGCTTGTCCCCCACCTGTGCTGTGTCAGTGCTGCTTGGGTTTCACGTGCCATCAAGGGGCTTCAGGTGCTGCCAGCTGAGCCAGCTCTCACAGGACCAGGAGAGCATTGATCTAGACTAAATTAATGCACAGACAAGTCCCTAATTATGCTATGAGCAACTCAGCCCTGAGGAGACACTGCTGCATGTAATGCCGTAGGGAACCTGGCCGGAAGACTTGGCCCAAGGAGAAAGGACATCTGTTCCTTCTGCAACCAGCCCATATCCCATCTCATGACATTTCCCGCTGGGTGCAAGTTCCTGACAACGGATGTTTTCAACCCTGACAACCCAGTGGCTTCTGGTACCCAAAAAAAAAAAAATGATTGCAGCAAGTCTGGCAGTGTGGTAGAGCATGTGCCCCTCTCCCATCTCTGTGGCATGTGGAGCAGAGTTCCCTTCGGTGGTGTTCATCTCTCACTCCTGGGCAGGGGGAAGCAAGATGTGGTGGGGATGTGTTCTGCCTGCTGGGTAGTGCTAATTAACATAAGAAACAGTACCAGAGGCTACAAGGCATTGAACCGGGCTGTAATTAGCTACATGGGATTTGCTAAGTGTCTCAGTCTGGACAACAAGAAGGAAAAAACCTCAGGGCCAGTCCCTGTCAAAGAGCTGCTGTATCACAGCAGAGCCCCCCGAGGGGTGGCTGGTGCTGCTTTGGGTCATTTTGTACCTGGCTCAAGGCTGTGTTGGGATGTCTTGAACAGCCCTGTTCCTGCCCAGGGTGCCGACAGTGCAGACATCTCTCTCCTCCTTGCTACAGCTTATTTAATATTTATGTCCCCAAGTGCTCAAAGGCCCAGAGCTCTGCTCTGATATTTTGCTGTCCGTGTATCCTTTCCCTCCTTTTCTCCTTTGCACCAGGCTCTACTTAGGTGTTGTCACTGGGTCAGTCTATTCTCTTGCATGGGGATGGGAAAAAGCTCCCCAGCTGGTGTCTGGGTGTCTCCTTGTCACCTCCATTTGCTTCTCCCAGACGGAGAGGGAGGGATGCCCTGGGTGGGACTTCATCATGTCAACACCCTTTGCAGGCCATGGAGATCTAGCAAATGCTAAAAAGTGTGTGTCCAAAATATGCCAGATGAATCACACCCCCAGAAGCACCTGGTTTTGTCCACTGAGCACCCAGTGGCATCTATAGGTGTCCCTATGGAACTGTGAGCCCAAGGTTGAAAATGTCTTATGCTGCTTGTGGTCTCCATGTCACCCTGTGATGGGCTGAAATTTAATGTGGCTGGTTTAGCCCATCCTTTACTGGGATAATAAACACACTCATCCTAATCTCTAAGGGCTTTGGAAGCCACAGACAAAGGGATCTATTCTCAAGAGGCTAAACCAGAGGCTGTAGGGCAACCCACTTTTTGGATTAGCCAAAAGGGGACAAAAATAGCGTGAATCCCACCGGAAGCCTGAGCCTGGGTTGTGATTCATGCTCTGGCTGCCTGCAAGGTTTGCACAGGAGTGTGCGAGCAGAGCTGTTGGGTTCCTGGCCCTGGCAGTCCTGAGAGTCTGCAGGAAGGATGAACCCTTTCTGAAACATGCCAAGACTTGGAAAGGAGCATCACGTCACACCTGGCAGGGGGAACCTGCTCCAAACATAATGCGGCTTCTGTTCAAGGCTCCCTTTGCTATTTTTACTCATGTGGACGGTATAAAAGGTGCTTTATTTATTTAGCTTTTAAAAAAATCCACATGCAATGAAACACAAAGCAAAAGGCACTGGAACCACACTGGAAAAGGGGAATGGGAGAACAAGGCAGCAGCCAAAACCCTTTCTTCTGCTGTTGATATTAGAGGAGATCTTTAGTCCTGTTGCTGCTGTGTGTTCCCCTGTTTCCAGCCTGGCAGCCCTTCCCTGTGCTCTGTGAAAAGGGGGTCAGGATGACCCATAGGAGTGGTGAGGTAAAGGCCCTGGTGGCCCAGTGGCTTCATGGTCAGGATGTGGGTTGAGCATGACAACCCACGTGGCAGCTTTGGCCCTGAAATAATCCTCCTTCCCTGGGCTTCTCACCTGGAAGGTGCTTTTTGCACTGATTTTAGTCTTCTTCTTCTTCACCTTGCTGGAAGAGAAACAGACCTGTATGGCCAGAGATCAAGAAAGCCCCAAATGAGGGGAAAAAAATTATTTTCACTTGCTTAGTATTCGATAAAAAACAGTTCTGTGTGAGCCCAGGGTGACTGGGGACATTTCTTACATGACTTTGCAGACAGAGGCTCAGTCTCTAGGGTTATGCTGTTATCTCATGAGCAATCACTCTTGTCCATGTTGGGGGTAAATGAGAAAAAGTCTGGGATGAGGGAAGAGGCTCCAGGTGCAAGGGAGACCTCAGGGATGGTTTTGAATGGCCACTGTGATTGCCTGCACTGAGATTTGCCCGGAGGGTGGGACATAAGCATTCATCTCCTTTGCAGACGGTGTGGGAAATTCTTTAATTGCCCACTTCACATCTCAAAAAAATTAAGAAAAATATTTCCTTGGGCAAGAAATCTTCATCTTTCCCCATAACCTGTGCTTACAGTAAATAAAAGCTGCTCCCCGCTGCTCCTCTCGCCTCTCTGATCTCTGGTGTTTTTCAGCCCTGGTCTCACACCAGAGCTCTGCAGCTAAAAACAAAGAAGGTGGGATGGGACCTTCTGCAAGACAGATGCAACACAGCAAGACAGAACACGTGGCTGGGGAGGGATTACAGGGCTGGACTCAGTTTCCAGCTGGAGGCACAGCTTTGGGACCCCTGTGTGGGCTCTCATCCCTCCAACCCACTTTTCTGCTCCTCTTTTTGGGAGAGAGGAGCTGCCACCTCCCTCTGGAGGGTGAGATCTCACCTGGGCTCCCTGAGGTGATGGTCACCCAGATGTGGGCAGGACTGTGCCTTGGTATTTTGGTAATTATTGTCTTTTTCCTGAGAGACAGAGAGAAGACATTAGGGGTGGGGCAGGGGTTACATGGCTCTTCTGGGCCCCAAAACTTTGGCCAAACTCTCCCTTGGCAGATCAGTTCTCGTGGAGAGAGATATTTTCCTTCAGCTGGGAAGGTTCTCTGACTCTTCTGGAAATCCCACCCACATGTGGTGCTGTGAACCATGGGGCTGATATCACAGAATCACAGAATGGTTTAGGTGGGAAGGGACCTTAAAGATCGTCTTGTTCCAACCCCCTGCCATGGGCAGGGACACCTTTGACAAGCCCAGGTTTCCCCAAGCCCCATCCAATCTGGCCTTGGACACTTTCAGGGATGGGGCAGCCACAGCTTCTCTGGGCAACCTGTGCCAGGGTCTCACCACTCTCACAGGGAAGAATTTCTTCTTAATATCTAATCTAAACCTGCCCCTGACAGTTTGAAGCCATTCTCCCTTGCCCTGTCATTACATGGTCTCGTGAGAAGTCCCTCTCCAGCTCTCCTGAAGCCCCTTTAGGCACTGGAAGGGGCTCTAAGGTCTCCCTGGAGGCTTCTCTTCTCCAGGCTAACCAACCCCAACTCTCACAGTTAAAGACAGTTAACTAAAAGTGCCAGTTTCCTGCCCTTGCAAACTAAAATAATGTTTATCTACCTTCACATGCAGCTTGAAGTGTCTCTACACCAACATGGGTCATCATCACTTTACAGCATTAACCTCCCTGGACATTTATGATAAAAGGAGATAAAATTAGACCTTCAGTCAAGGTCAATGGTCCTTCTACCTGAGCCTGTCATACTTCAAACAAGCCATGAGCACCAGATGGAAGTTCCTGAATGGTGACCACTTGAAAGTTGGACTGAGTGACTGCAAATCAGTTTCTAGCCTTGACAATGTCTGTGGGTGTCTCCGCTCTGCCACTTCGCACTGGGAAGTGGGGAGCAAGGATTGGTCAACAGCTACAGCTTAATTTTGCTGAGGATGACCCTGCAGCACACAAGGGATTATGTTTAAATGATGATATTCAGTAGAGTCCCGAAAGGGCCTTTTTAGATTGGCTTCTGAGGACTTTTGTCGCTGTCTTAAAAGCACATCAGCTGTGTCTGGACCATTCACCTAAACAAATCTAAGGCTGGAGCGTGGGCTCCTGTGATCATCCACAGCATGATCCATGGCATATACATTGTTCCAGAACAGTTAATTCTCCCACAGAAGGTACCCAGCATCATTCCCAACACACGGGCAGGACACTGCAGCCCTGTTTGGGATAACAAGAAAGTGAGTCAAGTGAAGATGATGGATGCAGACTCACCTCTACATGGGAAAATAATGCCTTCCCCAGAGTGAGCCAAGGACATCGTTCCCCTGCAGACTTGCCTGGGCTTTGAGGGTAGATGGATGTTTTGGGTACTACGAGCCAAGGCAAAAATAAGCTGGAAAAACAGCCTGGGAGCCAAGCCCAGCAGAGTTCCTCAATGCCTCATTAGCCTCCTGAATGCCTTGTCCAACCTGCCCAGAAACATGCAGAAAATTTCTCCTTTGGGGTGAGCACAATCCATAAAACTCCTGGCAGGGTCCTGGCCACCAAGGCTGGCTTTGCCTTGGGACCTGTCCTAAGTCACTGGTGCTGAGCTTAACTCACACACCTCGTGAATCAGCTTTTTTTTTTTCGGTGTAAAAACCCAAACGAGAACTGGAATGAACTGATTAGGTCCAGGTTGGGTTGATGCAATGAGGTGGGAGTGAGGGCAGAGTGTGACCAGCTCTCTGCTCAGGCACTGTGAGCAAGGATTGCGTCCCACCGTCCCCTCCCATGGCTCAGAACTGGCCTCTCAGGAGACCCTCCAACTCGCATGCAGCAGCACTCACCACCTGACCCCCAAAATCTTCTGTAAGAAACAATTTTTGAAGAGGGTGTGGGGGAAAAGTCTCCTTGTTTGCTCCTTCCATCTCTGTTCAGAGAGAGAGGATTTTTGGAAGTCAGTTCAACTCGCTGTCTTGCCTTGGCTGATACATTTCTCCACATCCTCACTTCAGTGCCATCAAGGAAGAGTTCAGACACATGCTTGGGCCTGATGCTGAATCCTGAGATGGAGAGGGAGACACTCTGGGAGCAGGAAGACGGTGCTTGGATTGTGCAATGCCAAGCTAATGGTCACCTCTCCTACAGCTTTTCCTGTTGGGATACATCAGCGTGCTTGAGTCCACCCCTGCCTTACAGAGAGGGAAGTGGAGGTCCAGGCACAGCTGGTGGGAGAGGCAGGGATGGAAAGCAGGTCCCCTGTGGGATACAAGCACCAACCCTAGGGACACACAGCCCCGGGGTGTTCGCACGCTCCCTGACTCCATGCAGCTGCTCCCCTCACCTGGGAGCATTCCGAGCAGCTCTCCATCAGCAGCTGCCCTTCCTGGGAGCTGGAAAGGCTGGATGATTGTTTCTAATGAGCCTTTGCCTTGCTTGGCACTGGTTGCAGGGGCAGTGCAATATCACCCTCCCTCCAGGCAGGTCTGCTCTCCTTGCGCTCAGCACCTGTGGGGAGATGGTGGTGGGGACCTAACAGGTTTGGGGAGCAAATAGGGAGGTTATGGATTGATCACTGCCATGCCCCGCTTGAGGATGGAGGATCCCTATGGGAATGCAGGGCCCTGAAACACAGAAAGGCAGCACAGCTTCCAGCTTTGCTCTTGGAGGGGGTTTAACCTCACAGCATCCAGGGCACTGCATGGTGCCCACCCTGCTCTGACCTCCTCCTTCCCTTGGAGCAGCAAGGTTAGGATATTTGGGAGGCTCCTCCTTTACCCTGTAGACTCCCTCACTCCTTCCCCAAGGGCCCAGGGCATGATTCAGCTCATCCCAAAGCAGGGAAGATGAGTCACATCCTCTAAGTGCCTGTATCTCCCCATCAGCTCCAACAGGAGTCTGGGATGCAGAGCTGAGCTGACTGTCTTTGGATGCTGGATCGGCCCTTTATATTCTGGAAAACCGAGCAGCATCCTGTCCTTGCAGGGATTATAACTGATGGGATAGAGGGTGATCTTACAAGGTGCAACGTGTGGAGCTGCTGCTGGGCAACCACGAGCTCTGCTGGACATGGGACTGCTCCATGCCCTGCCTCATCCATTAGTCCCTGTAACCTGATGGGGACATACCCTGTTGAAATCTGCTACCCAGCTTTAATTTGTCACGTTACTCTTGCTGCAATTTTTTTTCCCCCCTGAGAAATTATTTAAGCAGATGGCTGAGCTTGATATTAATACACTTATTTCAACATTTGCATAGAGCATCTGTTAGGAAAAAAAAAAAAACCCTCAAGTTTTGCAGGTTTAAAAAAAAAATAAATTTTTTCATCTTCCACTTGAATTTCAAGAATCTCAGAAGACGACCACCCCTTCCAAGAATGTAGAAAAGCTTCATTTATATACCAGTAAGATGGCACTCCACTGAAATGTCACTCACTGGCAGATGATTTGGAAAGGGAGAGGGAAATGAATGTGTATGTTACAGAACTGAGCAAGTCTAGACAAAAAAAGAAAAAAAAAAAAAAGAGAGAAACTTTTAAAAGCAAGCTCCCAACCCAGTCTTCTGCTGTTATTTGGGTCAGTCTAATAATTCAGAGCTAAATTATCTCATTTTCCCCTTTGAATATTTCCTCATTCATTGAGCTGTTCAGCCTGCATGGCTGATGTGGCACGTGGTGGTCATCTCCTGGGTGTGTCCTGAGTCCCCCTTCCCCTCTCCTCCTGCTCCCCTCTTCCTTCCTTGGGGAGCAAAGCACAGGCACAGCCCAGGTGGGACCCCTAATGCATCATCCCCATCCTTTCCTTGGCTGCTCAGAGGGCCAAGATCTCAAAGTGCATGAGCTGTGTCCTCAAAGGGTGGCCTAGAAGAAGCTCTTGAGAAATTATGTTTTTCTCTTAGAAAAGATCTGAGAGTTCGTCTAAATCCCCCACATCTCTTTCTTCCCCAATAAAATAATCCCCTGCAATAACTTTGGATTATTAATTTTTGGACTAGCCACAATGAAAATAAAACCTCATGAAGACCATGTGCTGCAGAGCAGCACAAGAACCATTCCCTTCTGTCCAGGCTCTCTGGGTCACCTCCTTGTTAAACCCTCAGTGCCAACATTCTTCTTCCATGTAAAGGACTGGCCTGATGCTGAGTTACTTTATTTCTCCCTTTTATGACTATATGGGGCAAAGTCAAACAGTAAATATCTTTTGATGTTTTCAGCTGGCCTCCACAGCACAGGGTCTGCTCTGATGAGCTCTAATAACAATGTCTGTCCGTCACTGAGAGCTGTAGGTCAGGCTCAGCTCTCAATCCATACATGCATTTGTGTAATTGCCTCTGACACAGGATTTCTCTCTGGTTTAATACCGTGTGGTTTTAAGAAAGTGGCTATTTGTGCCTTCAGTTTTTATTGTGTCTTCCTCACAATTCTCACTCAAGTGACACAGAGGATGCAGTCAGGCAAACAAGCGCCACTTTTTGACTCATGATGGAGACTGATCCCAGCAGAGTCACTCAACCTACAGCAGTGTTGATTCTGAGTAGCACCTTTGTTCTGGAGTCTTTCTGGATTCAGGGCTTCCCACTGTGAGGGCCAGAACAGCCTTTTCAGCTGTACCTCAAACTGGTTTTTACTTGGTTTTTCACAACACTGTATCCAGTGGCACGATGATCTAGGGTATTACAGAGAAAGGCAGTATTATAAATCATAGCATATACATGCTTTAATTATTTTGTCAGAATGATTTATAAGCTCTAACTTCCTGGAAAGTACCAGGCTGTACCCACGGACTAGCCTTTTCTGGTCCTTACATGTGTTAACTCTGAGGACCTGTTCATCACCTCTTCCTCCCACCTCTGTGCTCAGGGGATGGTACTTTCCTGAGGCTGGCAGTTCCTTACCTTGGAAGTGACTCTGAAACTGAACCTGGGACTATACAGGTACTTTGCAGCTCGAGCCAATGGTCCCCATGCAGCCCCTGCCATTCCCTCCCTGCCATCACCAGCCTCCCACCCCACATTCCCACTCTGGGGTCACTCAGTTTATCCCACAACAAACTTTTCTGGCAGGGTGTCAGCTCAGCCAGAGTAATAAAGATTTACAGCCACAGGTGAGGCCATGCCAAAAATACCTGGCATAAACGACCACATCCCAGCACACAGGTAAGGGCGCTGTGATTTAGGTCCCTTGCAGTGAGGGAGGAGGGAGCTGAAGGGGTGCTGCTTCTTTGAACAGTTTTTTCCCAGTGTTTTTGATTTTTAATGACCTGCTTAACCCGTGGCTGAAGGGTGTAATTTATGGCTCCGAAATATAACCAGGGGGTTCATGGCCTCCAGGCTTTGGCTCCGACTGCTTTATCACCCGGTTCATTCCTCACAGTTTTGCATGACAGCACAAGGGCTGAGTGCCATGAATGGTATGCAGATAAAAACAGGGGGGAAAGGCTTTCCCTCAAAGGCCAGCACTCCTGGAAGAGTGAAGGGGAGGGGGGATAGAGGGGAATGCGCTGGGGAAGGCTCTGGAGAAGCTGTGAAATGCCTCTGGAGCAGGCGTTGGGAGATACGCAGAGCAATGTCAGAGGCTGTGTGATGGAAACCAAGGGCTGGATGCAAGCCCACGGACACTGAGGGGTGGGAGAGTCACATCCTGTGGCACTGGAGTGGTGGGGTCAGAGGTGGTGATGGCCATGCAGGGGTATCCCACCTTCCAGCCTCCCTGTGCAATCCTGGCTGCCCAGGCTGAACCCAGGCACATCTGTGGGTGCACAGCAGTCCTGCTCCCCTCCTGTGCAAGGAGGGGTTTGCTCTGGGCTTGCACTGGCCTTACCTGCTCCAGCCTCACACCCTGGAAAGTGAAGAGACCCTGCAGGGAAGGTGAATGCTGTGCATGAGAGGGCAAGGAGACAGCCCTGCACCTTCCTGCATGCCAGCAGGGACAGAGTGAAAACATTCCCCTTTCCCTCATCATTTGGCGGGGGTAGAAGGGAGGGAGAACTCTGCGGGCCCTGCTCCGCTCTTCCACGCTGAACTGCCTTCCCTGCAATTCCAGCACTATATTTTTAGATGAGAGGGAAGATGAGGGATTGGTGGCATGGCAGAGGACTTGTTTCCTCCTGGCTGGGGGTTGGGACCAGTTATCTCCCTGCAGGCGGGCCCAGAGGAGGCTCCTTGCTCGTGTCTGGAGGCTGGAGCTGAGGTGTTGCACCTCGCCAGCTTTCCAGCCTGCTGGGATCCAGGTTTTGCCAGCAACAGTGGGGCCAGAGCTGGGTCACAGCCCCCTGCTCTGAGCTGAAGGAAGAGGCTGTTTCTGTATTTCTCATCTCAGCTCCACCACAGGTCCACTGCTGGAAAATGCTGAGTTCTGGATTCCCTTTATGACCGTGGTAAATCTTTGGGGAAGGTCCGAGCCAGGCTGTGGAGAGTCATCCATGCCCAGTCCTCTTCCTGATTGCCAGATACCCACTCAGAAAATAAAATCATGCCACTTTGTCTCCCTCATGCTTTTCATGGCAGTCTGTGCCCAGAAACATGCTCCCTTGCTCTGTCCATTTCCATAATTAAAGCAATAAGCAGTGGATGTGATTTAAATCAAGCCTGAGCTCTTGAAAAGCCACCTGTGGTGTTAAAAGCGAGTCAAAAAGTGTGTTAATAGAAGCGTTAACATTTCAGCAGTGCACAGACAGTGTTAATTATAACATTCCCCATCAGGCAGGTCGTTTTAGTGTCCCTCAAAGAACAGGCAGTGGTGACTGGTTTTGGATCTGAGTGTTGGGCTCAGCAGCAGCACAGGTCCTGAGGGGAAGAGTACCAGGCTGGGCAGGCAGAAAGCATGGGATAGGCAGTCTGATTTTCTAATTAAACCCCTTAAAAGCAGGCTGGTATCCCACCTTGGGTCCCAGAGCCACTGGCTACCTGCAGAATAAAGAGAATTTAAACACATCTTCGACACACAGTGAAGATGCATTGAAATCATGCCAGGACAAGAGAGTGGACTAAAGTATCCTTCAGGGAATCAGTTCCACCACCCTGGGAAGAAATTCCTGCAGGCTGTTGGCAGCCTTCACCATCCGTCCCACAAGTTATCTGCCCTGCTGTAGCTTCCCAGTGGTCTTCTCTGGCACAACAGCTGGTCCTTTGCTCATGGGCTTGAGTCCAAGTTATTAATTCCATTTATCTCCTCCTTAGCAGCTGAATGTCCTCTCTGACAGATTTGAGCCACTGAACATCCAGGAAGGGGTTTTGCAGTATCAGACTGAAAACAAAACTCTCACTCTACCCTGACTGTCATCCCAGGGCTGGTTCTTTCAGGTACTTGGGAGCAGGTTGGACCCATCCTGACTCCAGAAGCAGCACAGCTACAGATGTGTGAAGATGTGCTGGGCCCAACTCTGCTCTGGGCTGTTGCTAATTCCTTTACTCACCTACAGACTTACTTTGCCCAAGGACTGGAGAGCTCACTCCACAAGCAGCTTGATATTGACATTGCTCGAAATGAGAAGCAGAGGAAAATGGAAACGGGAGAGTTTTATCCTCACTAGTGCCAAAATGTTCAAACCAAATAAATGTGTCCCGAATTTACCATCTGGGAAAACGTTTCAAAGAGCTTTGCTTTTCCAGACTGTTGTGATATGTCTGCTCACATGTGCACAGGGATAGGCTCCAAGGAGAAACAACAACACCAGCACCTTCTCAGGAAAACCCTCAATTAACAAGATGCTTGGCACATGCTTAATATTAAATATGTGCTTAAATCCATCCCCCAACAGCACAACCTTTAAACATAGTGGGGATTCCATTTTGGAGCCAGCCGGTAACTGATTGTCCAGAGCCATCAGCTGGGACTTAAAACATGTCCTCAAGTGCTCTGCTAGGCAGGGGCCAAAGTCCCACTGCGTCAGCTGACTCTCTGACTCTCCATTTTTAATTAAATTTCATTTCTGCGGTAGGAAAGAAGTGCTCACAAGCAGTTGATTAGAGCTTTTTCGGGATTTTTGATCAGCATGGGACAGAGGACACGTTCAGTCTGTCATTAAACATGCTTGATGGCTTCTAGAAGTCAAACACTTGTCATAAAACCGTGTTCTATTAGATTCCTCTCTCTTCCATGCTTGCTGCTTCATGATTTTGCCTTCACCAAGTGAGCCCTCAGTGTGTATAGAGGACAGAGCAGCATTTCTGCTTGCTCTGCCCCACACACTGTGTGCTCTACACAGCACGGATCCTGTTTCTGCAGAGCTTTGGGGAGGTGGCATCATCATCCTCATTATACATGTGGAAAACAGGGTGAAGGATTGGAGCAAACACTCCAAGGGCATGTAAAAGTTGGCAGCACAGCTGGAAACTGGGATATTTCGACAGCAAAGCCCACCTCCTGCTCCATCCTTGTAAGACCCTGGCGTCTGCCTGTATCCATCCCTCATCTTCATTCCATGCCTTAAACTACCAGTTTTTCTCGCAGGGAAGATCTTGCAGGAAGTTTAGATCCTGGTACTCTGGTCTTTGATTGTTTCTTTGGCATTGTTTTAACATGACTGATTAAAGCCCTGTGATCAGCCATGCCCTGCCGCTCACCGCAGAGGCAAACTTACTGTTTCCGGCCTGGCAGCTTTGCCTGTGTTCAGACTCTTCAGGCATTTCCTCACTTGGCGTTTATCACTTCCAGTGTAGCTGCACAGACTTTATTTTTCATGCTAAGACAGATTGAAAAAACATCAGTTTCTTGACTGCTGTCCCCTTGGCCTGTCACTAAATATTCATTTTAGGATATGCTCTTGAAAAACATCTAGATTCAAGTCCTGCCTCTCATGGCTGCCATTTAGCAGAGATCTATATGTTATTATTCACCTCTCCAGGCTCTCCTCAGAAGCCGGTCCTACTCACTGCCATGGCTGGATTCCCTCGTTGCACATAAGGTCTGCCTTTTCCCTGGGTAGAGATATTATTTATTGCCTCTTGCTCACTTGGCTACAGAGAGAATAAAACATCCCAGCAGTTCCCAGACTGCTCTGAAAGGTGCAGTGGCCTCACTCCTTGGGGCTCTGGCTGTCAGGGAACACCAACAGCAGAGGCAGCTGGCAGGGACGAGCTGCAAACAGAACCACCCCAGACCCACAGAGCTCAGCAGGTTTTCTTTGGAGATCTAGTGGAGATGGAGTGTGGTGGAGACTGGGAGTTACCCCTCACCCTGAAGGTGAGGCAAAGGCTGGTGGCGATGACAGGATGGGCAGCAGCACCAGAGGGAACTTCTGCCACGGCTGCTGACCACAAAGCGGGGTGAGCACCCACATGGGTATCTGTTCAGCAGTTCTTTCATTTTCACTGATGCGCAGTAATATATTCAGCTCAATTAATAAGTTTCTGGGACCCCTGAGTGAATGTAGCATAGTGTGCAAGATACACGGACCAAGCCTGGCGGTCAGAAGATGAACCCATCTCCCTTTCTCTCCTGTTTGATCCAGTTGTCTCGTTAGTTCCTCCCCATGGGGGAAATGTCAGCCAAGCTGCAGGCAGTGAGTGACTCCCCAAGGACTTTGCTCTGTGGGACAGGGCAAGGCTTTTCTTTGCAGGAGGAGGATGGCAGATGGCTGAGAGCTGCAGGGTCAGCAGAGCATCCTTGTCTCAGCTGTGGGGCAGGGGCAGCACTCAGCCCTTCCTCTGCAGGCAGAAGGAGCAGACATGGGCATGGCCAAGGGCAGAGCAGCAGCCCCTGCTGCTGCACAGGGGGCCTGCCCAGCGCTGAGTGTTTGATTTAAGCATCCTGTCATCTCCCCGGCTGCACCAGAAGCCAATTCATGGGCCAGTTGCTGCCTTCTTTCTCCCAGAAGCTTTGAACCACACCAGAATGGTAAGGCTCCACAGCATCTTGAGTTTGACTGGGGGAAAAACATCTCCATCAAGGTTTTTTTTAAAAACCAAGATACATGGGGCACTTTGCCTGGCTGGCTGCACTACCCAGGGCTGGGCTGTGTGGTGCTTGTCACTTTCTCAGCGTTCCTTGCAGGGATGAGAGTCTCATACGATCATCTTAAATACCAAAGAGATATGTTGCACGTGGTTTACAGCTTCAGGATCCCTGGGCTTTCTTAAATGAAAAACTAAACAGGTTTCTGACATGGCTGAGAGAGCTGGGAAAGCAGAGTCCAAATCCTACATCACCTTGTTATCAAATGTCACCATCACCAAAAACAGACCAAGAGAAGGAAAAGCTTGGGAGAGTTAAGTCCCTTTGCAGAGCTGAGAAGGCCAGGGATGCCGAGCCCCTTGTTCTCCTGGTACACTGATTTGGGATGAATACTTGGAGAAACAGTCATTTTCCTAAGCAGGACATTGGCTGCTTAATGCTTGTTAGTGCTGATGAAAATCATACAACCCCAGTTGGTGCTTCAGACAATAATTCCTCCAAGTGCTGCCATTTTCGCTGTTGTCTGAGGGAAGAAGGCTAAACAGAGCCTGAAACACTGAACTTTAAACCAGTGCCAGCTTTAAACAAAGCAAAGCCATTGTAGAGTATGCAGGGAGGTTTATTGGGTTGCCCTTGAACTTTTTCCAGCTGGATAGGAAGGGACACAGGCACCTGCCTTTATTATAGTTCTAATAAAAAAAAAAGTGCAGAATTCTCCACCAGACTCCTAAGGAAACTGCTCTGGGCTGCCTGAGTGGGGAGAACTCTCATCCTGCCATGTGCCTGTGGGGTCCATGTCCCACCATCCTCTGCAGGGATGGTGACACACCAGCCCCGTGCTGCTCCGTCCATGGGCCAATAAAGCTGCTCCTCCAATGGGAGGGTGGAAACTCTCCCTTAAGAGAGTGACTCAAACCCTTCCGCTCTCTTGCCATGGGCAAGAGGCCAGGTTAAGGTTTTGTTGGTCAGGAGTGGCCAGACCACAAAGATCACACATTTCCTATGTGATCTTGGCCAGTCTATTTACCTCTCGGCCTTGGCTTCCTTACTTTTAAAGTCTAGGCAATAACAGCCTCTTAGAGGAAGGAAGCGTGAGGATTTGTATGTTAATATTTGTAAGACACTCGAGGGATAAGTTGAGAAGGTCCATAAAAATGTCTAGCAGTGATGAGTGATGTCTTTTCTGGGCATATCTTGAATGCAGCCTAGGCTGCTATTGTTCCCAGAGCACCTGTGGGTACTGAGCATCGGGGACACATTTCTCAGCTGCATAAAGATGGAGAAAATGGGAGGAAAAAAGAAAATATCACATTGCTCCGATGGGTAGAGCCTTCACTCACAGATATGTGTATCAAACCTGCACTAAAATCTGGATTAATTCCCAAAGAAGTTTCCATTTTTGGTCTATTTATTCAATGTTTCCTTTGGTGACCATGCTGGATCTGATGTATTCCCTCACTTGTTCCGTGATTAGCAATCTCTGAAGTGTGTGGCTCTCCTGACAGGTCTCAGCAACAGCTTTCATTTCATGCAGGCTTTGGGCTGAGAGTCTCCGCTCCTTTGGTTGCTCCGTTGGAAACACAGTCTGAATAGCAAAGGCGTCGAGGGGGAGAAACCTGAAGTTTACATTCACGTAGCTGGGAAGGGAACTTATTCCAAAACATGCTATTTTATGCCTTATTTCTACACTGAAAGAATAAGGCCACTGTGAAAAAAGAAAAAGCTTCTATGGAAAAGTGGCTGCCTGATGGTGGGCAGCAGAAGGTGATCCATGAATTTACTAATGAATAGGGTGGTGTTCAGGAAACTAAATTTGAAAGTGTTTTCCATTCTAGGAAAGTGCTGGAAAAGCCTGGCTCTTGTAAAATGACATTACTTCACATGCTTTGCTGGTGTGATGTATTGCTTTGCAAAGCTGTGCAGTCTTGCCTGTGGATTCAGCCACGAGCACAGTGGCTGAACTGGGAGTTGGGAGGAACTTCTCTGCTTGTCTTTCTGGATGAGTTGCCTTTTCATGCACTGATTAAATATGTAGCACTGTGGAGAGCCTGATTTTTTGCATGGTGGCCTGGAAGACTTAGGGCCAGGGATTAAGACGAGCATTTATCAATGACATCTATTTCGCCTGGAGTCCTGGTGGGGGGATTAGCTCCCGGGTGTGAATATAAGACTTTGGGAGAAGCTGGAGAAGTGCAGCAAGGCCAAAAGCAAAGCACAGGGTCTTGTGATTTTTGTCCATCTGTGACGAGAAGCCCTGTTTGAGCAGCAAGAAATGGAGAGGCTGTCGCTGCAGATGGCTTGCACTGGCACCTTTGCACTCCCTACCTCCCTGATGGGCACAGGGATGCCAACAGCCACGCACTCATCTGTTCCTGTGTTGCCTGGATTGCTTGAAACTGGTGTGAGAGCTCAGCCCTGGTGTGGTTACAGGGGCAGTAAAGCAACAGTGACACCATCCTTGAAAGAAAGAGCTGCTGAGGACATGGGAATTGCTATAAATAACTGCGTTGGGTTGTGAGTTGTGCAGCCTCCATACAGACAGGCAGAAATTTGCCTCGGGCTGGAGTCCTGAGACTCAGGGTTGTTCAGGCTTACTTCTTACAGAGCCAGGAGGGAAAGGAGAGCTGAATTAGGCCAGAATGTTGATTTTTAAGACTTGTGAAATGTGGCTGTCAGGCCTCCCGTATACATATTTGCACGATGCAGAAGCAAACATAAAACCTGCTGAAGCCCAGGGCAGTCCAAGCAGGAGTTCCAAAGGGTACAAGATGAGGTCTTCTTGCACTTTGAGGAGACAGCTTGTGAAAACAGATGTGCTCTGACAGGGGCTGGTTTGTGTAGCTGGGAAAAGAGTGTGAATCCCAAAGCAGAGGGCCCTCGATGAAGCGCAGTTTGCTGCCAAGGATTCCTCCTCCCTCTGCCTCTCCCTCCTCCGAGGCACTGACACTGGAAATGGTCCTGCTGATTAGACAGCGTCTGAGCTGCTGAGCCCGGTGCTGGAACACTGAGTACTGTTCTGATGCCCACGTTTTCAGAAGGAAGTTGAAACATTGAGGGAAGTGCCAAAAACAGCCATAAAAACTGATACAAGGGCTGGAAGAAATGGCTTATGAGAGACTTACACGGCTCGAGCTGTTTAGCTGATCGGACAGAAGACTGAGAGGACATTATAGCTCATCAGTAGCTTCCCTTGAATAAAAACAAAAATAAAAAAAACCCCAGGTATGAAATGTGTCTTTAAACGAAGAGAAGGTGTAAAAGAACTTGGTGCTGGAGGGCAAAGCCCTATAAACTCCAGCCAGGAAAAAGGATTTGTGTTTTTCCCCAAACTGTGAAGATAATAAACCACTCTGGGAAGGGGACCATGTTCCATTTCCTGGGATCCAGGCAGAGCATTTTCTGGTGATGCCATCAGTTCCCAGGTGCTGTAACTCAAAGAGATGTGAACTGCTGTATCCTGGAGTTTGGAGGACGAAATGCAGTGATCCCTTCTGGCTTGAGGCTTTCTGACCATCCACAGCAAGGCAGGAAGAAGGAGACCTGCTGTTAGGGTAGCCACAACCCACACCACAGATTTACCACTCAGAAGCAGCCTTGTGTCCTCTGGCCAAAAGAAAACCCCGATGTTTAAAGGGCTGATGCCCAGGGAGATGAGACCGGATCATTTTCTCCTTTGTGTGCTGAGAGACTGGGAATATCAGATCAGTCTTGGTTACACCATGGGCAGTCTCAGGTCAGACAGGCCCTTGACCCACCTGTGGCATTTTCCTCTGCTGGTACTTGCAAGCTGGTGCCCCTGTGAGAGGCTGTGCATGGAGAGCCCTTCTTTTTGCTCGGTGGCCAAAACTGGGTTAAAAATAGCTCTGGGTTTTTATGTGATGCAAACTGGGAAGCAGCCCCCAGAAATAGGCAAGAACCAATGGTGTGGTTGCACATACCTCTGCGAGGCAGGGCTGGCCGAAAATAAGGGCTGACCAGAACAAGAAAATAACCTACTGGAAATAACCTGGCCCTGCTCTACCCACGTCCCATTTCCACCTGCGTAATGAGGTGTAAAACATTCCCCAGTCGAAACATTAACTTGTTTATATGCTGTCTCTGACTAGGTGTAAATACTTACTCAAGGCATGCGCAAGGGTAAAAAAAACCAAAGGCTTTAAATGCTTTAACATTCAAGAAAAGTACTGCGTGTACCAGGAGTTTCAGCGATCACTTTGGGAGAGCCTAGCGCCTGAGCAAATTAGCCTCGGATCTGAACAACCTTGCAAACGCCTGTCTAAGAGTGAGCAAATACCATGTTATTAAAGACAAATGAAAGTAGCAATTGAACTGAAGAAGACAAAGAGTTTTGCTCACGTAGATGCTTAATAATTTTTTCCCGTGAGCGCTTCTGCAATCAAACCTGCTAAGAGCCGAGCCTCTTTTATATTCGTCAGCCTCCAAAGGAGTATTTAGTGCAGGTCTGATGCAAATCGCACATGTCACAGTCCCCACCGCTATCTGGAGCCTGCGGTTCGTTTCAGGCTGAAGATTCTGGTGCAGCATGAGGCTTGTTTGTTCAAGAAACGCTCCTGCTCCAACCTTCTCCAAGGGCTCCATTAAACACAGCGCTTCCACCTTCGTCAGGAATGTGTCTCCTATTTCCAATAAACACAACAGCTAATTAGTTAGGGAGAGGGACCCAAAGAAAACAAACACGGTTGGAACAGAGGCTGGAATTTCTGTAACCTTTGAAATTCAAAGTTTTTGCAGCTGGGGAGCACAACACCAGGCGAGGACCATCTCACACGTTCGGCTGGGCACCTGCGAAAGCCAAGACTAAGCTGCCGTGCCAAAGCAGAGTTACACTCCCCATGAGCCCAGATTGCTCTGTACATAGCCAGAAGCCCACGCAGTCTCGAGCAAATGTGTTCCATAAGGGCTTTAGCCCCCTCTGGGGTATGATATAAATTTTGTTTCATGAAATAATGAAGAGGCAACATGCTGCCTACTTTCCCTTCTGTGTGCTTTCCCCCTGAACCTGCTGTCAAGGGTATTATTTCTGTCCAGCTGAGACCTAAATCCTTCCCACATCAGCACAGATAGGATCTGGCTGTCATTATACAGAGCACTGCCCCTAAAGTATTTGCCCAGTGGTCAGAGGCCATGTCTAGGCTCCTGTGAAACAGAGCATTCAAATCCCCATGTGCTGCCACGAAAACCAGAGCTGTGCATTCCTAGTTCCCTGGCAGGCTGCCCGTACAGCCAGATGTGCCTGACACATGGCAGGACTGATGGCATCACACCATGCAGAGATCCCTGAGCGAGCCTGGAGGGCAGTACTGAGAGAGAGAAGTGAGCTCGAGGGACACCAGCTGTGGCAAGGCAGCTCACTCCTCTGCTGCTGATGCCCTCCTTGGAGCAAAGCTGTTCAACATGGACTAGACATTCCTGCGCCCTGCATATGTGGCCTTCGGAAAGTTCCCCACGGCTGTTTCCTCATGGCTAACTTGGAATTCTCCTCACTGCCCATCTGACTTCTGCAATGATTGGCATCAGGGGACCACGTCTCGCTGTAATCCACATGGGATCTGCAGGAACACAGGGCTGCAGACTTCCCTGACACTGCACTTCTCAGAGCCTGACTCCTCCACGTGGATCTGGTGCTGAGTCCTCACTTCGATCAGCCCTAAATTTCTAGTTGAAACAATCTCTACATGGAGCCTGCTGTGCTTTGGCTCTCCAGATAGCTAATCTTGCCCGGGACCCCTCCTAGCAACAAATATGTTTGTGCCCAACGTGATAGTAAACACCAGAGGTGGAGTGAAATACATGGGGAGCCAAGAGAGCTGAAACAGGGGGTTCCCTCTGCTGAGCAGTGTAGCTGGCTTGGTTTCTTTATTTTTAAGCTTGGACTGACTACATGAGCTGAGCAAAGCATCAGACGTTTCCCCTTGCCCTGCACGGAGCATCAGCTCTATAAGTCTCCATTGGTTCTGCCATGGCCAAGTGGGGAGTGTGGTCATTCAAGAAAGACGCAGCACTCCCCTCACAACTTTGCACGCTGTCAGGATCCTGCACCTGTATTTAATCTATCCCTCTTCTGTGGCTTTTTTAATGTGGAAGGGCCAGAAGCTGGTATCACCCTCTTTTTATGAACCCCAGTCTGAATATATGGCAATATTTGTTATATATTTTACTTAGTACATATATAGATATATAGATGAAGCCTGTCAACATTAAAAGTGCAAAGCTGTGATTTATGCTTTCAGTGCAGCTGGATCTGAAAAGCCGAGAAAGTGGCTCATACTGTCAAACCCAGGGTCCCAAAGTCCACCCTTGGAGCCTGTGCTCTGTGCTGATGAAGTTGTGGCTAATCCATCAAGATTAAAGAAGGTCAAGGTCAGATTTACACCCACTGGGCCCAATCAATACCCAGCTAAGACCATCGATTTCCTGGCTGTTCAGCAGAGTGGGATCTGAGAGGCATTGGAGTTGGCAGCTTGTCTCTTGCACTTACTGCACAAAGTGACTCAGGGATCTGTTTGGATCTTCATAGCCCAGCTGCTTTTTTTTCAGTCTTCTTTAGGAATAGCATCCAAGGAAGCATGGCAGGGGGTTGGAACTATGTGATCTTTCTAGAGGTTCCTTCTAACCCAAAAAATTCTGTGATTCTATGAAGAAGTATAAACCAGACTCCAGTAAGAGGACCCAAGGCTCTCTGACATACAACTGCCTTCTTCCCTCCCTGCCCTGAAATGTTGCCAACAGCGAATCTCCATGAGATTTGTTCATCTGCCACTGCTCACACCAGGCAACCCAAGATCTTTTCTTCATGGCATGGCCACTCTTTGAGGTTTGGCTGAACCAGTTCAGCTCTTGAAATTGAAAAAAGCCAAAACCACTATTCTTGTGGTTTTTTTGCCCTGGCAAAGTTAGCTTTCTCTCTGAAGCTGCTCACAGTGGGGGATTCAGCAGCCACAAGGGAAGAGGTAGGACAGCAGAGCTGGGAGTGAGGGAGAGGAAAACAGGAGGGATGGGAGGAGGGGCAAGACCTTTGTGTCCTTCCTGGTAATAGCATGTGGGTTAGCACTTGCAAGTCATTTCCTTGGGCCTTTATTTGTGTTCAGCATGGGAATACTCACTCCAGGCTACTTCACCTCTTCGGGTTGTGTGGAGAAGAGTTATTCTCTTGTCCCATTAGTAAGCAGCTCCATATGGCTGCTGCCGTGTTGGCACTGCTCCTTGGGGCCAGCTGGTCTCATCCCAATGCAGAGCTCACCCTGACACTGTCCCAAGTCTCAGCCATCAGATTTCCCATGGGAGAAGACAGATGCTCATTACTAACTCTGTTTCTGCCTGCCATGAACCGCAGTGTGCTGTGTAGGTGCTGGGTGATGGTAAGGAAAGAGGGAATGCAGCACTATGCCTTCAACCCAGTAGGAAAACCCCACATTACCAGCTCCAGTCTGTGCTGGGCTGCTTCCCATTTCCAGCTGGGAAGCTGTGTGTTCGTGCTTATCTGTGAGCAGATCTATTCACTGTACCTTCCCTCTTTTCATCATCACTCCTCAAAGTCCCATGACTTGCAACTCAGACTCTGGTAATTCGCGGTCACAATTCCCCCCACCCCACCCAAGTGCTTCCTTCTGTGGGTGTTTTGTCATTAAAAATCTTCCTAACTTTTGGCTAAATTGGCAGAGGTTACGCGCATGCTTCAGAAAAAGAGTAAATCATTATAACCTCATGCCTCTGTAGTCAATTATGGATTGTTTTCCCAGCTCAGCTGATTTGGCAGGCGGCACTGCAGTAAAAAATGAAATCCTTTAGCCAGCATGCCTGACGTCTTTGCTTGAGAGCAGCTCAAACCAGAATCCTGTACCTCAGTCCGCACCCCAGTCTGGGAAGGGATGAGCTTGGATGTGAGCCTGTCCCAGGGTTATGCAGATTGGGTGAGCCTTGTATGGATTTGTTCGATCCCTTTTAGGCCACGTCAGAGATGCTGCTTCTCAAATGCCACCAGGCAAGTGGGGTCAGCCCCTTCGGACCATCTCTGCAGGAAGGGATGTTCAGGTGAAACCTCACCACTGCTTTGTTCCTGTTCCTCTCCTTGGCTCTTGGTTTCCCTTCTCCGGTGTAGAGGGGAGATTCCTTCCCACCTGAGATCCACATCGACCTTTGAGTCCTAAAACAAATGTTTGAGGAACGTCTGGGATTCCTGTTAACAAAGACACTTGTTATCTCACATTCGTCAAGAATTAATTTACCAGAGCACTGAAATTTGTTGTCTAGACACTACCAGTGACTGTGCAGGGGCACAAAACCCAAAGAAGGAACAATGGACTGAAGGGTTTGAGTGTCCTTTCGGTCACTGTTGCAAAACAGGGGCTGAAGTATTTCTTTACCTTTTAAAATAAGAGAAAAACAAGATACTTGTACAAAGAGCAGAACTCTGGAGCATGTGCTGGGGCATCGCTAGACAATGTCCAAGTGCTCTGTTTACCAACCCACCACCTGCTAGGGCAGCACTGATTGTGCAGCCATTGAGGGAATGACAGAGGAAAACACTTTGGGAGGTTGTTCAAACCAAAGGGCAGCCAGACAGTGCCTTCCCAACCATCTGCTACAGAGTTCAGCGCAGAGTGGCACAGAGCCGCAGCTGCCTCTGTGGTGGGCTGGGATAAACCAGGATTTTCAACTCCATGCCAGCTTTCACAAGTCTGCTCTTGCTTTCACATCACATCGTGAGTGTTGTCTGTGGTTGCAAACCACCCATCTCCCACTTCCGTCTCACGCTCCTGTGGAAAAGGTTGGCTCACATTTTGGGGCTTCCTGGGATGTGTCACCAAGGCAGTACTGGATTAACAGGTTGTCTTGGTACCACAGAAGAGGTTTCTGGATGGTCTAGTCCTGAGGTTACATGGTGAAACCTGAAGAAGAACGTAAATCAAAGTGGTTCTCAAAGGCTGCTGGACTTAGGATCTTCCAGTTAAGATGAACAAACTGGAAAATGGCTCCTAACCTGGGACCTTCTGCTTCATTTGCTGATTTTATAAATGAAAAACCTGAAGTTTCTGGTTGGCTGTGGAAGCAGAGGCATGTGTCCCTCATCCTACTTGAGGTTCAAGACTTTCATTGATGTAGAAGACTCATGGACTCCAGTCATTAGGCAGCCTGTAAGAGTGCTAAACGTGCCTCTAGCCCATGGGAGAGGACTAAACCCAAGCCCCTGAGGCTGTTTGGAAGCAGCCATTGGCTCCATAAGAGGAGCAAAGAGTAAAGTAGTTTGGTCCACTTGACTTAGCCAACAGAAAATTAAAAGGCAATGAATATCTTAATATTTTTATGTCTGCCAATTACTGTGTAGGGAACAGATTTTTGAAAACAAGTATCTCTGTAACCTTGCTGGGCAGTCACCAGAAGGTGAGAGGTAGAGCCAGAAATACTGGAAGCAGAAATAAGGCACGGTTTTTAACAGCACAAGTGATTAACCGGTGAAAGTGCTTCCTTACAGCCTGCACGTGGAGCCTTTAAATCATGTCTGGATGTTTTTCTAGCTGATAGACTGTAACTCATCCAGAGGTGATGAGCCTTTTGAAGGCATTCCCAGATAAAAGGCCTGAGCAAGGAGAGGTGATGGGACTCAAACAGCAGCTCTACCTGCTGCTCCTGGTCTCAACATGGAGAAGAGCAGACCAGATACCATAACCTCATCTGCAGTTGGGCTGTGCTCTTCCTCTTCCATCCCCAAACTCCTCCTGCTGCTAACAGGAGATGGTGAGTGACCCTCCCTTTCCTCCTACCCAGGGTTCTGTGTGTCATCTGGGTGAAATGACCAAGTATTTCTTGGAAGAGCGGTGCCTGCTTTGTGGTTTTTCTATGGAGCCATCCCTTGCCTTCTCGAAGGACAGTAGAAACGGGTTCTTCCACTGCAGCAGCATAAATTTCCAGGGAACCCAACAAGATTAAGCAGAGTGCTGCCTGCCTGCACCGCCTGACCTGCAGAAGTGGTAGCACTGAAGGCATTGAGGATCATACCTCACTCCCATGGGCATCCCAAGCAGGATGAGTTATTCCCAGACAGGATCCACACTGTGCTCAAGATGAGGGACTTTTCTCTGGCAAAGCCAAGCATGGGAAATTCTATTCAGCAAACATGGACAGGGCCAAAGATATTAAACCTCAGGGGAGGTTTAGGTTGGGTATTAGGAAATGATTCCTTACCCAGAGCGTGGTTGGGCACTGAACAGGTTTCCCAGGGCAGTGGGCACAGCACCAAGGCTGAGAGAGCTCAAGGAGCATTTGGGCACTTGGTGGGATTGTTGGGGTTGTTCTGCGCAGTGCCAGGAGTTGGACTTGATGATCCCTGTAGGTCCCTTCCAACTCAGGATATTCTATGATTCTATGATTAGTGTTACAAGTGCTGGTGTCTCCGCCAAAACCGGTCACCCTGGCCTGACCACTCCACAGTCAACGAGCCCAGCATGGGTTTCTTCTCAATCTATCAGCCAATTTAGGGCAGAAAAGAACTCATCCTAAAAGTGGCTATTTTCCTTCACCAGTCATAAAAAGAGTCTGGGGGGAATGGATCCCAGGCACATGGCAACTTGGGGGCACCTTGGCATTAAGTGAGGTGCACCTTGTCTCTGTCAGAAGCACCTGGCTCTGCCACACGATGGGTTTTGTCCTCTCCACCCCCTCAATTCAATCCTTTCTCTGAGCTTTAAAGGTGCTTTGAAGAAAGTGTTCCATTGCAAAGGTGCTCCATAAGGCCCTGAGCTCACTTCGGGATTTTTCCTGTAGGACAGCAATGTCCTAATAATATCCTCAGCACAAAGCACAGGGAGACTTTAGGAGGAAGGAACACGAGGTACTCCTCTCTCTTATTCAAACACATCTAAATTGCAGTGCTGGTTTTTTTCACCAAAATTTTTTTAGGAATAAAAGGAATCCAGCTATCCACGAATGCTGTGCAGATTTGTATCAGCTTTTGCTGAATTGCCCAAAATAATAATAATATATAAAAAAGAGCATGTAGGAATTATGTTCAATAAAATCTGAGGGTTTTGTTTCAGGATTAGAAAACCATGGGAAAAATATTTCAGTTACAAACAGTTTTTTGGTTTTAGTACTTCCTTAATTTTACCTTTTACAAGTGTTTTAAATCTCTCAAAGTCAAAAAAACTCCCTTAGTTCCAGCTGAAATAAATGCTTTCTTCATCGAGGTTTTTTTCCTTATTAATAGATTGATTCTGCTCAAATTTTTCAGAGAATTGCATTTCTGGTCAGCTTAAATCTGAACTCTCAATGAACTATACCAGTCACTGAGCTGCTTTATCAGCTTAATTAGTTAACGAAGTGCTTGTTATCAGTGCCAGAGATTTCTTTGACGCAAATTCCTAACACCTAGAAATGTAAATAACCCCCCCCAAAAATCCGTTCTGAGAAAACCACATTGACTGATTCATTTTAAACACAACTAATGGGTTCTATTGCTTGGCCAGTTACGATCGATTTATTTCAGGCAGTAATTAACCACTCCGTGAGTAAGAAATGTATTATCCTGTGCCTGTAAGAAAATGTAGTTGTAAAGAGGGATCGATACTGATCCAGCCAAACCCCACTGCACTGAGGAAGTGCTGCTGCTTGCATGTATTATTTATACCGTTTCAGAGGTATCCAAGTACATTGTATACAAGTGCATTGTTCATTAAAAAGTGATAAAAGATCCAGCTAATTCATGGGTGAACCCCACTGCAAGAGGCTGGCATGGGGTGCGAGGAGGAGACGTGCCCTCCCTGCAGAGCACATGTGCAGCTATCACAGTGGTGAGCACAGCCTAACCCTCCTCCTGCCCCTGACGTTGCCTGACCTGGTCTGATTTCCAGGAAAAACTGCTCCCATGTCTCCCAGCTGGGCTGTGTGTGGCAGGTGAGCCTGGCTCTTGCATATGGAGTGAACTGGGAGGGCTCAGCCTGGAGAAAAGGAGGCTCAGGGGGGACCTTATCACTCTCTACAATCACTGAAAGGAGGCTGTAGCCAGGGGTCAGGCTCTTCTCCCAAGTCACAAGCTATAGGACAAGATGAAGTGGCCTCAAGTTGTGCTGGGCGATGTTTAGAATTGGGTATTAAGGAAAATTTCTTCACCAAAAGGGTGGTCAGGCATTGGAACAGCCTGCCCAGGGAAGTGGTGGAGTCACTGCTCTGGAAGTGTTCAAAAAATGTGTAGATGTGGTGTTTGGGGCCATGGTTTAGTGCCGGCCTTGGCAGTGCTGGTTTAATGGTTGAACGCAATGATTTTAGAGGTCTTTTCCAACCTTGATGATTCCATGATTCTGCAAGCCCAAACCACTCAATTTTCCCCACCCTAGCACCTGCCACCAGCCTGGCCTGCAACCGGAGCAGCCAAATACCTGCTTTTGGGGCAGTTGGGAGGCATGGACCTGGTGTGGCTGTAATGTTACTGCTCTGGGTAGCACCAAGTATCCTAGAGAGGCCCGTACATCCCAGCCGGAGAGCACCTATATCCCAAAAAAGCCCGTATAACCTGGCAGGAAAGCATAAAACCTAGAAGAGCCCTTCTGATGATCCAAGGTGCACATCACTTTTCCCCTCCCTTTCCTATATCCATGAGTTTTCTGCAGAGCAGGGGTCACAACAACCTGTTGGGAAGCTTCTCTCTCCTAAGTAGAGCTCCAAATTAACTCCACATTACCTTCAGTGACAAAATACTTGTAATTTTTTCGTTCTTTTCTTTAAACACAGCACTTGGAGGTTCTAATCAGACGGTTTAAGTTTTTTTTTTTTTTTTTTTTTTTTAAAAAACACCTCATACATTATTTATTTATGTTTTTTTTGCCGCGTGTTCCAGCTAGGAAAGATTTTGCCTGAGGGTCAATACAATACCCTGCACAGTGTCTCACAAAACCAGGCAAACACAATAAGCAGACAGACACAAGAGCCACGTATTTTCCTCTTCATATTTCAGTGTTATGGCATTAGAGTGTATATGTTAGATTTGACTTCTGGTATTTTCTTCTCTGTGTATAGTGACTGAAAAGCCACAATGTGGCTTAGTCACACAATATATCCTCCAAAACTTACCTTCTACCCGTGCCCTCATGTAGTGTCTTCTCAAAATCCCCAGCTCCTGTTTATTTATCAGTTTAAGAACTTTTTTCCTTCTTAAATTAGGGGGAGAGGGGGGTGGAAAATAAAAGTTTCTCTCCCTCGTGACCGGAGAAAGCTGCTTGAAAGAAGCTCGTCTGTGAAAACAACTAACACGCATGGGTTTTTTAAAACCCTGTGTGTTTCTTTCCAAATCCAGTCTCATGATTTCTTGTGTTGGCTGCGGGGAGGGAAACGCGCCTCGTGACCGTTGGTTCTCGTTAGTGGCACTGTCACGACTGTCACGTGTGGGAATGTGGCTGCTGGGGGAATCTGGGCAGCTCTAACACAACACAGCAGCAACGCAGCATCCGTCGCCTTCCTCCGCAGGGCTGGGATGATCCAGGAGGCCCTACGGCACGCTTGGCACATCCAGGGGGGATTGAGACATGGCACGGGGCAGCCGCCTCTGGCAGAGTCAAGGCCACGGCTCAGCAGGAGTTTTGGGGATGGATTTTTGCCACTTGGAAAGTTGTATATGCTCAATACGTCTAATTAACACTCTTCTATTCGTCTATGATAATTATATCAATATCAGAGCTAATTACAAGCAATATTGACAGTGTTACACTATGCTATGTACGCTTTTATAAATAGAACAAGGTAATTCTTAATTTACCAGAAACGCAGAGGGAAAAAAAAAAACATGACAGTGTTCTAAAAGTTATGAACAAAATATGCCTAAAAATACATCCAGGAACTGGAATTGTTGCATGGAGGAAATATCAGCATAATGACATTTTTCTTAAAAATAGCAGAAAAACATCAGAACTATTTGCAAGTAAATGTGGGAGGCCCGAAGTGAGACATTCCAGAATTTGGGGTTTTGCTTCAGTTTTCAGAGGTGGGGAGTGAAGGGAAAAGCTGAAGAAGGGAACAGTGAAGAACCTGTCTTAAATTCCTCAACCAAAGGAAATGATTCTGAGCTCCTAGAGCTGCATCGAGGCAAGAGGCTGGAAAGTTTCTCATGGATGAGTTCTGCTAAAATTGCCAAATCCTTGCAGATGACTCGGATCCCAGCAAAATCTCCCTGTCCTATGGTAAATTTTGTGTGTCCAAACATCCAACTCCAGCCACAATGTGCAAGTCTCTCACTGCCACGGTTAGATGGTGCCCGTGGCTGATACCGAACTGGTCTTTGTGTGTCCACCCTTGGGAGGTCCCCTTGGGCTGCCCGGGGCAGCAGTGGATCCTGTCCCCACAATGCCACAGCAATGCCACCACCCTCCTCTCCATTTACCAACCCTACCAGCTGCTGGCTGGACGTTCCAGCCCAGCAAAACCCTGGTTTGTTCCTGGAGTGCAGAGCAGAACTCATGGGATGCAGTGCCCAAGCCCTGCGATCGGGGAGCAAAACGCCAAACCCTTCCCCTGGGAGAGATTTCATGGACCAACATTTTTAGTGGAAGAAGTTTAGGAAATAAGAGCTTCGAAGTCAGTGGGAGTGATTTACACCATCATGTGGCCTTCTAATCCAAACAGCATGAAAAATAGGTATCTGGAGTAGTTTGGGTTTTTTTTTCAAAGGCAGATCAGCTGTTATTGCTGGAAAAAGTGAACAAAGGTTCAGGGGCACAAAGACATCTTCAGCCTTCAAGGTCTGGAACCGTTCTTTAATTTCTCCAGCTGTTTCAGATAAATGATTCCAATGTTTGAAATGTTAAAATATCCTAAATTTAAATAACAGCACTTTAGTTATAAATAAATAAATATACGGTATATATTCTATTACTATAGAATTAAATTACAAAACCAAAATATTGTTTATATTTATGTTATTAGAAAATGAACGTTCTTTATAAAAAAGAGAAAACCACTCCCCTCCCCAGGTACAAGCTGTCCATGTGTTTCTGCACCAAAGAGCTTTGAAAACTTTGGGGTCCAACTTCAGGGGTGTCCATCACCAACCTCCTTTGAGGCTCTTGAGGATTGAGGACACTTGAATTCCTGCAGGAAAAGCCTCTGAAAGTTTCTGGATCTCAATTACTGAGGGGGAAACGGAATGAGCCAAGAGTGCTCAGGAGCTAGGTCGAAGTCACTTTGCTCTTTGTTGAAACGAAAAGGAAAGAAATAAAATCTGGGGCAATTGTTTTTATCGTTAACTCCTGTCTTCAAAATGCTGTAGCAATAACAAAGGCATCCTTCAGCACACAAAAGAGAAGAAATAAAGGTTAAAGCTGGGTGGTATTTTATTGTATTTTTTTAAAAAAAATCTTTTTACTTTAATTGCCAGTTGTGATGGCAAGGGGGAAAAATATGTAAAAAGCAAGAATAGCTAAAAATAGGTCAGATAAAAGGCAGCATATCTAGCCATAAATTATCCAGAGCCCAATAAAAGCTCAGTGAATGAGACAGTGGAATGTGTGGGGGCATGAAGACATAATGATATTAAATTAGAGCTTGCCTTCCAAACTGAAGAGGGCTGTGAATTACTCTCGTTTAAGAGCCTTGCAGTAATCGATAGCGGCTTTTTCTGCCTGTGGACAAGATCTCATAAATCCCTTTTATTTAAAGTGTCTGTGCAGGAGGAACGTGTGCCATGGATGCTCCAAGGAAGGCGAGTGGAGAGGGTCCCCACGCCCATCTGGTGCCCGGACTCTGCGTTTCGGCTCGGGTTTGCTCCTCCTTCCCGCCCCCGCTCCCCAGGGGAAAGTAGGGTGCTAAATGCTGGATGTGCTAATTGCTGTGCCATCGCACTTAAGAGGTAAAGCACTGTCAGGCTGGGCTCCCTTTGGAGAAATTAAATCTCCTTGAAATCCCCTGCCTACACAGTGTGCACCATCCGGCTAGAAAACGTCTCTATAATGTATCACCGTGTCCGAGTTTTCTGCCTGTGTTTAGACCGGTGTAATCCTAATGCGCAGGAACAACATAGTTTCCCTACACATAATTTGGTGATCTTCTAGCGAGTGCCCACTTAACACAAATTACTCATGTCTGCAGCCACCTGGATTTTTATCTGAGCTGCAGTTCTGCCTTCCCATGAGCCCCATCCCTTTCCACACAGGTACCATTTCTGCACTGGCACGACTTGCATGCCTAGAAGTTCCCCACGTTCTGAAGCCTGCCAAGAAGTGCTGGTGTCTTGATTTTTAGGGTGGGGTACAGTGGTGTGATAGATATCTGTGAGCACAGAAGGTTTACAGAACTCATTATCCTATGGCCAAGACTTACTAAGGGCCACAAAACTGTTCCCAACTCCCTCTTAACAATGAAAGTCTACAAGTAAAGGAAGAGAGGAAGACACAGGGGACATGTCCCAAGTCACAGAGTCATAGAGTCACTAGGGTTGGAAAAGACCCCCAAGATCATCGAGTCCAACCATTAGTCCAGCACCACCATGTTCACCACTAAACCATGTCCCCAAGAGCCACATGCGCACACATTTTGAACACTTCTGGTGATGGTGACTCTACAGCTTCCCCAGGCAGCCTGTTCCAATGCCTGACCACCCTTTCAGTGAAGAAATATTTCCTTATATCTATTCCAAACCTCCCCTGACACAATTTGAGTCCCAAAGGGACTCATTAAAGACCTCCCAGAGGGACCTGGAAAATGAGCCATACCTCATAATGTGCAAAAAAAGTTACAAATGCCAGCAGTCCCAGTAAAGCCCCAGGATGAGCCAAACTTATCTGCCTTCCTGTGATACTTGCAATTCTTCTTACATGTTAATAATTAACAGGAATCTGTTTTCAGGGCCTTTACCTTTCTGATGGGTTTAGGAAACCAGCCTTCACCACAGAAGGACATGATCCTCAAAGCCACAGATGGACATGATCCTTGGAGGAGATGAGTAAGGACAGGGTTTAGCTTGGCAGTGGTGAGGAAAACAAACACTTTGACAATGGCACTGGCCAAAGGAGTTATCAGGAGCATTATCAGGATCTTTGGAAGGAAATTGCCCTGCCGTGCCCAACATCCCTTGTGCAGCAGGAGTTTCTCAGCCCTATGTGTGAGAAAGCAGAGGCCTGCAGTTATCTGCATTCCTCTCATTCCACCAACAAAGTCTCCCTGTGGTTCATTTCCTCTAGAAAGGTATTAAGGAATATTAAAGGGATAGGAATCTGCTCATTAAAGACAGGTCCGGCAGATCCCTCGCTTGCAAAGGAAAGACTGCAGGGCTTAATTTACCCAATTGTTGATGATTGATTAGCAAGGCCATTTTAAAATGCTTTTGATCCCCAAGCCCCCTCATTACAAGCATGGCTGGGGCTGAAGTGTTGGACTATTTCCAAGTAATCTTGGAGCTTTGAACAAGTTTTTATTAATATTCCAATTGATAAGCATAAAGGGGCAGATGAAGGAAGGCATTTTGCCGTATTGCATCCACCTTGCCAGGTTTTCCACAGGGTTGGAGGGCTCACTTGGCTGTGTCACTGGGCTGTTGGTGCTTTCCACAGCTGCACCCTGGGTGTGCAAAAGGACCTGTGCATGTGCACTTGGCCACAGAAGCCCCTGCAGCTGCAGCAGTTGTGCAACACACGTTAGATCTGCCAATGCAGTCACAGCTGCTCATGTGTTGGAAATGCACCTGGAATGCTGGGCTACCAGCGAAATACACATGTGGCAAGGCAGCTGGGGCTTTGGAATACCTCGAAGCCCATAGATCGTGCTGTTTTTACGTGAGGCTTTTCATCTGATGTGCAAAAAATTTTATGTCTCTCGCTGTGAGAAGGTGAAGGAGTTCAGAAACTGCTGCCCAGCCCAAGGAGATCCTGGGCTCCAAGAGAAATGTCTTCTCTGCAGCCTGACTTCCCAGTCATGCAAAAAGCACCACAGTGAAAGGAGGGTGGAGAACAGGCAGAGAAACAGGAGGTCCTTCCACAAGAGGCAGGGAAAAGGCCAGGAGTTTGGCATGGAAGGGAAACCCTACATGAAGATGTTCCTGGTGTGTCTCTTGCTATCCCTACGTGAACAGCCGCATCCCAGTCTGGTCCCAGATCTGCCTTTGAATTTGCATCTAGACAACCTCCAAAATGATGCATTTGAAGCCTGGTTGGACTCTGGTCTACTCAGGAGACACACATGGTACCAATTTGGACTTGGGTCTCTGGGGACTTGTTCGGCTGCAAAGTGATCACATCTAACTCCTCAGACACTGATGACCACATGAGATCTGCTGATGAGAAGCCTTCTGTACAGAGCAGGCATTCAAATTATTATTAATCAAGGTCTCACATCTTACCATCTGGTTCTTATTCTCAGCCTGGCTTCCAGGTGGCAGCAAGCTGTTCCGATGGGCTCGCTCCCACCCGCAGCAGTGCTCTGGGCTCCAGTGCCCACCAGTGTGACCATGGAGGGATTCCCTCCTGAGCTGTGCTTGCAGTCTGCCTTATTCCTTTGCATGGGTAAGGGTGGAGATGGCTCAAAAATCAGAGACTGCATCTTCAGATGGCTCCAGCTCCAACGTCTGTCTCTGAACTCTTTGTCACAGGTCCCTCTTTCAGTCAGTGTAGTGAAACAGGCACTTCTAAGACAAGCTCTGGACTGGATGCCAACTCCAGGATGAATGGTGTGCCAGTCTCTGTTGCCCAGACTGGTTAGACACATCTGAATTGTAAAAAAAAATAAATGTTCAGATTGAAAAGTTTAGAGGTAAACATCTGCAAGGGAGAAAAACCAAATGAGATGCTTTCTAGCACAGGCGTGTGAAAATGTTCCCTGCAGCTGGAGACTGGCAAGGGCTGCTTTGGACTAGAGGACTTGACTCTTCTCAGCAGAGATTCCCATGAATAGTATGAATAGCAAGCCCCACACTCCCCTGAGTACAGTCACCTCCTCTGCAAACTGAGCATTAACCACTCATGGAGCTCCATCACTGCAATGCCGTGACTGAAATAAGCACCTGAATTTAGATGCTGCTGTGTGGACTTCTCCCTGTGAGCAAGGTGTCTCAGCAGCTGTGACAGTCAATGGAGATGAACCTCAGAGTTTGCAGGTGACCAGCCATGAAAGTGTGATTTTGTTGCCTAACATAAAAGATGGTGGCATTGTTGATGTTATCACAGAATCATAGAAAGGTTTGGGTTGGAAGGGACCTTCAAGATCATCTAGTTTTTTCAACCCCCTGCCACGGGCAGGGACACCTTCCACTAGATCAGGTTGCTCCAAGCTCCGTCCAGCCTGGCCTTGTGATGTTACACTTGTACTCTTGCTACGGAACCAGAAAGTGTCACCTGCGAACCCAGTGTCATCCAGGTCTGGTGTCTTCCACAGAATCACAGATTATTCTGAGTTGGGAGGGACCCATAAGGATAATGAAAGCCCAACTCCTGGCCCTGCTCAGGACAGCTCCATGAATTCCACCACATGCCTGAGAGCATTGTCCAAATGCTTCTTGAGCTCCGTCAGCCTTGGTGCTGTGCCCACTGCCCTGTAGCAGTGCCCAACCACCCTCTGGGTGAAGAACCTTTACCTAATATCCAACCTGAACCTCCCCTGACACAGCTCCATGCCATTCCCTCAAGTCCTGTCACTGGTCACCAGAGAGGAGAGATCAGTGCCTGCTCTTCCATTTCCCCACCTGAGGAAGTTGTAGACTGCTATGAGGTCTCCCCTTCCAGGTGCATGTCCATGAATTGGATACCCTGGGACATCCCAAATGGCACAAGCCATTATATTCAGGCAACCAAGTCACTCCCTTGTGACACTGAGCACACAGACTGAATTTCAGCCCAGGTCACCAGCAAGGCAAGGACTTAGACAAAGCCATGATACTCCTCAGAAAGAACCCACTGCCCTGCCCTTGGTGGCTCCTCCCAGCCCAGTGAAGGTGTTTTGCAATAACTGTGCTGTCCCGTGACAAAGATGTGAGCTCTGCTTCCTGGTGAAGCCACACTGGTTACTTGTGCTTTCCTGTTAGTCTGTCCATGAACACCTCCCTCCTGGAATGACATGCTGAATGAAAGGCAGTCAAGGCAAAAAACACACAAGTGGCCATGTCTGGGAGGGATGTGGTGGCCTTAGGCAAAATTTCAGTCATGTCAGACATGAATTTATTGTTCTGCTTGTTTTTGAAGCTTGGCAAAGTTTTAACAGTAGATATTACACTACTATGACTTTTAATGTTAACATAACTTTAAAGGACTCACTGTCTAAGAGCTGAATCCCAACATTCTGGTCATCTGTGCAGAGCAAGGACACAAAAGCTCAAATATCAAGGTAGTAATCATGTTCTTGTACCTATAGAGACTAAAGTCAACATACAACAGCCTTTGTAGGAGCAGTAAATGGGAAGCAGAAGAAATGTAGTGCTGAAAATCATCAGCAAGTTCTTTCTACCCAGAGAGAAGTACAGAACAGAATAAGGAAAGGTCGGCACATTCAACCCTCAGGTCAATTCTTCTTCAGGTTTCTTCAAGAGCTGAATGTCTCTAGTGGATGTGGCATTTTAGGTACCAATGACCAGAGACAAAAGAAAACACACCTCCCAGATCTCCTTGGTAGACCCACAAATTTTGCTGCTCTTTTTCCATTTCCCTGGAGTGAGGCAATTACTGGAGCCTATAAGTTTTCATTTTTTGGGGGGGAAAATACGTTTCAGGCTCCCGTAATAAAGAAGAAAAGGGTGAACACTGAAGATTTAGAAGTATAATTTTTTTTATCAATGCAAATGCCTAGCTTTCTTGAGCGTGGATGGGATTGAAATCATCATTTTGAATGGTGGAGTTGGCAATTCTGGACCAGCACTACCCAAATCAGCATCCTGTCTCCCCATCATTCAGCAGATCTACAGAGACCACTGACTTCAAGGGAAGAAAAGGTCGGATTTGCACTGGGAAAACACAGGTAAGGGCAGACCTGAGGAAGACAGTCACTGTGCCTTTCTCCTTGCCTGTGGCAACCCCATAGTGAGGTGTGAGGGCAAACACATCACGTACAGTCAGGTGCTCTGGAAAGCACTCAGAGCAGGATGAGCTGATTGGATATCAACAGGCCGACTGTTCCCTCTGACCTGCTCTTTAATATGTTCTCTCACCAAAACACTGTTCTATCTTCCTTTCAGCTTGGAAAGCTGATCCTGTCCTTCCCCAAGTGAAGCTCAGCTCCCAGTCTCAGCTGGATATCCTGGGCACACATTTTAGGTGATTAAGAGACAAGTTCTGCTGCAACATTTCTCCATGGCACAGACACATTGGATCTACTGATGCATCTGCCAGCTGGACAGCAGGCCAAGGATGGCCAGTCAAACTTCCAGCCTGCTTTTATATATCAGGGTGAAGTCTACAGGCTCTATTAATTCTGGGACAAATTCTGCCCTTTGAGACTCAGAGGCAATTCCCATTTTCAATACCCTCTCTGACCTGTTGGGATTTAGTTCACCCTACACATCCCCGTCAAATCTGTCACTCATCCCTGCATCCTGGGACATCTCATTTCACAATCAGTGCCAAAGTCAGGAAACCTCTGGCTACATTTGCTTCAGCATTTAGGTTAGGGAGGGAGTTGTAAGAAGACTATTATCAAAAGAAAAATTACATTATCCTGTGCTGGGTGCAAATTTGTAAGGAGAAGCTTGTCTTGATACGAGGAACAGAACTCTTTGTCTGGAGAAAAGGAGTAAAAAGCCAGCCAGAGTAAAAACAAGATTCCAGGCAGGACACAGCCCCTGGACTTTGGTCCTGCAAAGTTCAGATTCTCTGAGAATCTTCCCACATTTGCTCCTCTGAACCTGAAATCCTGTTCTGCCTGTCAGCTCGGCAAGGGGATGGGTCCAAAGGTGCCTCAGTTCCCTCTCTGCAGGAGCAGGGGCATCAGCACTTGTCTGTGTCCCTGAAGCTCTCCAAGTGCTTGCAAATTGTTCAGATGCCGAGTATGATCTAAACAAACTGAACTGGGGGTTGTATAAACTATCTACACACATAAATTGAGCCATTTAAGAGGGGAAGAAGGAAGGTTTTGTTTGTGTATTTTTTTATTGCAGGGTATAAACAGGCAAATAAATAACTTACCATGTGATCCATGTTTAAAGGCAGCCCAAATCCATTCCTGCTGTGTCTTTCAGAGCCCTATTCAAAGTCAGAGACAGGCAAGGGAGCAGCTATACATTTATTTTATTGCTCTGCAATAAGAAAACAAGCTCAAATTAGTTGAAAGTGAGGATGGGAAAGAATGTGGCCATTCTCTTCATCTAGGTCCTGGGAGGAATCTCTCTGTGTTTCTTGGACTAGGGTTCATTTCACCAGCCTTTAGATGTGTGTCTCCTAAAGGACTGATCATGGAAGGCTCCCTTTATGGAGAGGATGGGACATTTCTGCACCATGAGTCATCTGATCTTGTCTGAACTATTTTAGACAGTCAGATAAGCAACATCCTCTGTCCCCTGGGAGCAGCTGCAGCAGGGACATGGGCTGGCAGTGCTTGGGAGATGACAGAGGAGGCTCAGAGGAGAGGACAGGCTTGTTGTCAGATGGCTCCAAAATCACAGAGGTGGACTCTGCCAGGGACTGCACATCCAGGACCACACAGTATTTCAGCACATCCGAGGTAGTGCTACATTTGTTCAAGAAGCCAACAAGAGAAAGCAGGGTCTTTAAAGATGTTTTTAAAGGTTGTGGGAATGGTGATGCATCTTGAAAACATAGCTGAGAAGGCTTTTGTAGGATCATTTGGTCTCCTCTTGCTGGGACTAGACTGGGATTCAATCAGCTACATGCTGTGATCTCCATCCAGATTAGTCAACAGAGTTCTCAATGTGGGTCAGTTTAGGACTGCTACAAGCTGGGGTTGCATCATTTCAGGCCCAAACCAAACATGAGACATGAAGACAAACAAGAAACCCCTAATTACCTGCTCTGAACCAAATCAAGAAGAAAGGGGTGCTTGGACACACACCCTTAAAAATGTTTATGCAGAGTTTGGCTTAGCCTTGATATTTGTATAAAATTGCCCATCACCTTCCCAGGATGTCTCAACATCAGAAAACCTAAGCTTTTCTTAACTACACTAAGGAAAACAATGTCCTTTCCTCCCACCTGACTTACCACCTGGACTAGGATATTTGCTGCGTTAGAAAGGATACGAAATGAAAGCCACAAAACAGGCAGGAGTTTTCTCTGGAAAATCCAGGCTCAGGATGTCAAACTTCTGGGCTTGGAGACAACGACAGCGTTGAAAGGGAACTCAGTGAAATACAAGGAAGGGAAAAGCCTTGTTCATGTTTCAGTAGGTCACAAGGTGCAATAAATGACCATATTATTGAATGCAAATATGTACTCTGGATCAGTTGACTGGCTCTTTGAGTTTGGTTATTCAGTTACAGAGCAGTGTTGCTTGCTGTTGCCTTTTCAACAGACTTCAGAAAGAAGATCTTGACTTTTAATTTGGACCAGATTTGTCTCTTTCTAGGAAAAAAAACCCCATAGTATCTATGGTACGTGACACTGCCAAACCTATTTTGTATGAATTCCCTCCTTTATCAAGGAGAGGGGACCAGAGCGTGGCAGGACAGTGGATTGATGAGGTATCTTACAAGATCTTTGAGCCAAAGGTCAAAACTCTGTAGCCCACTGCATTTTAGCAGTTCCAGAATTCAACAGCTCCCAAATAGCAGCTTCAGAATTCAGAAAAAAAAAAATGGTTGGAAAGGACCTTTGGAGATAATCCAACCCATCCCCCTGTTCCAAGCAGGGCCAACTTCAACAGTTGCTCATATCTTTACACTTTTTCAGCTTATGTTCAGAAATAAGGTCTGTGAGTGAGTCTGCTCTCTTTTAGCAGGAACTGTATAAAAATTCTGCTTTCCAAGACCTTTTCCAGGGAGATCTTGGCAGTACGGCAGACTGGGTGACTTTTCCCTATATATTTCCTTACTAGTACTCTAAGTCATCTGAATTCCAGTTCCACAACTTGTACTTTGGTGGCAGCTTTTTCCTTTATGTCCATGTTAAAATAGCTGATTCCCCTCCAAAACCAGCCCAAAGATCTCAGTATCTCACCTCAACTTGCTCAGAGTTAATGCACTTTCTGACACTTTGTGACGTGTTTAGACCTGTGTTCTTTCTCCACTTCCAGGCAAAGCTGGTGCATGCCGTGGCAGGAATTTTATAAATAGCGACAGATCGATATTCTCAGCACCTGATTTTTGCTCAGAAAGAGAAAAAGTCTGCATTAGGAGTGGAAAACATTGGTTTACACTCAGCGGGACAGAAGAATCCATCCAATAGACTTGGTCTCCCTTGCTGTCCTACTGAAAGTAACATCCCTGCTTCCACGGCACTCCTTTTTCTTCCATGTACACTCAGGTTTGAGGTAGTGATTATCCCCCGTGGCTGCATCCCATGAGTGGCACTCATGGCCCTTCTCCTCCCTGTGTCCAAGTGAAGGTCATAGGCAGAGGGACACGTGGGAGCACAGCTCACCAAAGACTGCAGCACAAAACCTTTCCTGCAGGGATTCTCTGTCTTTCTGTGTAACTATTGACATGGGAGGGGGGGAAATACTTGACTTCCTCTGAGGAGTCAAAGCTGGATCGATTTATGGTGTTAATCACACATTTTCCTGGTGCAGCTGGAAGGGAAAGCCTGAGAAGTTTGAGCCAATTCCTGAAGCTTTGCTGACTTAGTCTTCTGGGTCCCATCAGCAAAGCTGGTCATAGAGTCAAGAAGTCACAGAATCAGAGAATCTTCTGAGTTGGAAGGGATCCAAAAGGATCATCAAATCCTGCACAGGACAGCCCAAGGGTCACACCAGGGGCTTGAGAGGGTTGTCCAAACACTCCTTGAGCTCTGGCAGGTTTGGTGCCATGAACGCTGCGTTGAGGAGCCTGTTCAGTGTCCAACTACCCTCTTGGTCAAGAACCTTTTTCTAATATCCAACCTAAGTTTCCCCTGGCACAACTCCATGCCGTGGCCTCAGGTCCTATCACTGGTCATAGAAGTGAAGAGATCGGCACCTGCCCCCTCATGAGAGTGTTGAAGGCCACAGTGAGGTGTGACCTCAGTCTCCTCCAGGCTGAGCAAACCAAGTGACCTCAGCTGCTCCTCGTATGACTTCCCCTCTAGGCCTTCCACAATCTTCGAAGCCCTTAAGCCCTTGATGATGTTTTAGATGAGGACTTGACCCATACTCAGCATCGTCTGTTCAAGGTCCTGCTGGAGCCATCTCAAAGAAATCCCGCTGCTTGTCCCCCCCTTCTCTAACTTATCAACATGACAACCTCTTTGAGGAGAGGCACATTCTCTGCTTTAATACGGCAACTGTTTCTGGAGGCATCAGGCTATGCCCAGTGTTGCTGGATGTATGTCAGTGCTCTGAGTGCTTTAGGAGAGGCCATCGGTAAAAGCAACACCCCAGCGGTTGGAACAAAGGATCCACAGCAAAGCCCGTAACACACCATCAACGTCCCCCTCCAAACTCTGAATTAAACACCCACTCAGCTGAAACGCTTGAATGATGAATATCATCATCTGGGGGTGGTGAGGAGGGAAATCTAGGCGGCTTTATTTTTTTCCAGCGCTACAGAAAGAATTTCCTTCCTGCTGCAGATGTGCAGCTAAGCGCTGGAAACAGTTACCCGTCAAGTTCAAGCAGCTGTACTCATGTGTCACCAGGCAATGAGACTCCAGGCCCGGGCTGTCAGCTCCACTATTGAAATTAATGGGCCAGACTGTTTATGTAAGTGAATATCATCCCATTTAAATATATATGTTACGCTGAATCCATAATGCAACTGCAAATTGGCAGCACAGAGAGGAGGCGAGTGGGTCAGGAGAAGGCAGGATGGAGAGGGAAATGACAGGGTGTAAAAAGAGAAAATCCAGGAGAGGGAGAAAACATCCTCAGGGGAAAGATATTAATTCGATGAAAGAAGTGCAAGGAAAGCCAAGATCCGATCAGATAGCACTGGAATGAGAGAGAGAGAGGGAGATAGTTACATGTATGGAGAGATGGATGGATAGATATTCAAGATCCATGCAAGAACAAGCTTGGTGTGGGACTGTATCAGTGCCCCAAACATCAGAGGTCACTTGGATCAAATACCTACAAGGGTCAAAAAAGCTTTCAGCAGAAACAGTGAACTTCAAACCAGAGAACAAACACAGTCCAGCAAGGGAATGTGCTTTTTTGTTTTTTCTTCCTTACTTAGTATTCAGGAGAAGCAGCATTTTTCTGCAGCATTTAGAGAGAGTAAATGATCAGGAACATGCTGCTGGAAGAGCTGGGAAGGGGCCAGAGAACATGGGTGTGAGGCAGGGGAACGGCCAGGCACTGGCAAGGTTTCCCATGTGCAGAGGAAGGTGATGGGGACTTCTCCATCTGGGCTGGAGGAGAGGGAGGGGTGTTTTTTGCAGCCTGTCTGCAGGTGGATCCCATCCTTGGACAAGGAGATAGCCCAGATCCCCTCCCAGCGGATTGCTATGATGCTCCAAGCACAGGAAGCCAGGATGGGAATCGCTTGCTTCCATCAAAAGATCCCTGTTGATTTCTGCTTTTACAAGCATTTGGCTTGCCTGGGTTTTTGTGGAGGGATCACACCCCCCCAGGGCTTCAAAGAACTTGTTGTCAGAGATGTTTGGGTCACAGTGGGTTGGGGGAGACCTCCAAGGTCAGGCTGAGCTGGGGGAACCACCAAGGCCACTCTAGGCTGGGCACGCAGTTGAAGTCTTGGCAGAAACACGTCACTCTACTAGGAGAAATGCTGGGGACTCCTCCCCACCTTTGATACATGAAGAAGAATCAGGAATCATTTTTTTAAGACGTTGACATAACTCTTATTTTCCTGAAAAGAAACAAAAAATAAGACGTGACCTTATCTTGAGATCAGAAACACTGTTTTCAAAAGTGAGGTTAAAAATTGAGATAACCCAGGATTTGGTGATAGCAATTTATAAGGGAAATGGTTTCTTTGTCAAGATTGTTCTTTTCAACCCGAGCCTTAGTTTTATTTTGCAATCAGAAATAAGAAGCTTTTGATCATGAAAAGAATGTCTTTTTTTTTTTTTTCTGTGTAGAAAGTTGCATTTTTAACAGCTGCTTTTCAGTGCTGCTGCTGCTTTGAAATTAACCCCCTTCTCCTGCCTGCACTGGTGGGGTAGCAAGACAAGGGCAAGGGCAGGGGGATGTTGGGTCTCCCTGCATTTCCCCGCAGTGAAGCCGTGCAGGGGAAAGCAGAAATGACTCAGAGGTTAAATACTGAGGTGAGGAAAACATCAGCCTCTCCTGCACGTGGAAGCTCACAACTCCAGGAGTGTGTAAATGCATTTTTGTTCTGAAGGAGTCGGTGTCACAGGGGCTGGCTCAGCTCTGGGGTGCTGTGAGAGGCTGGGGAGGGAAGGGTGGTTTGTGGACAGATCCCAGTATTCAACTGATAAGTATTAATGGGCCAGGAATGCTGCAGCTGTAAAGTGGGAAAACAAAACCATTCTGTTTCGCAGAAGGACTTCACCGAAGATGACTCCACTAGCACACGATCCACCAATCCATCACCTCCCAGAATCCCACGTGAGAAGGTGGGATAATTACTATAATTTTAATGTGCTCCACAATGATTTAAATACACTGGGTAAACCAAAAATATCCTGCTTTTCCGTGAGGGCGCTGACTTTCTGAGGTAATGCTGCCCCAGAGCTGCTGGTGGTTCATGTGCCAGCCCCTTCTCTTACCCCTCAGGGCTCCATAAACCTTGTCACAGCTCTTTCCCTTTCTCCCTGTGGAAAGTCTTTGCCTCCTGCATTTTGCAAAACTCTCCTTTTGGAAAAAAAAAATAAATAAAAATCCTCTGCTCTTTCTCTTGCAATCTGGAGATCAGGCAGAGAATTACATCTGCCATGGCTGTGGGAGAGCTGCAGAAGGAACAGAGGATGGAGAAGAGAACGTTTGCAGCAAGGGTGGGAGCAGAAAGCCTGGGCCAGCTGAATGCTTCAGTATGCTTGGAAGTGTCAGTGAAGCAAATAGTGTGTTTCTAACACAGTCCTGAGTGTTGAAATACTGCTTAAATTGCCTCCAGAACTGACATGAAATCTGAAGATTTGGAAGTATCTCCTGTGATTGATTGAGTGACTGATTGATTTGATTATATATATTTTATATGTGTGCATTAGGGCTGGATTTGGCTGTCTAAACATCGACTCCTAGAGCCAAGTTGGAATCTCCAGGGTATCCAGCCCCAGACTCCAGTTCTTGATTCTGAGGGCTGCTTGTCTTCCCTCGGCTCCGTGTCACTTTGCCAACGGCGTGGGATGTCTCAGATGTACAAGGGCATCTCAGATGGCACCAGGCTCCTGTGTGTAGGCATCTGAATCCCACCCCCTGAGTCATTAGGGCTCACAGAGATCATGTATTCAAAGTTCTTCCCTGCAGTCACTGGGATCAGGAACTTTACCTTAAAAATAAATAACATCCAAAGCCAAGAGTTTCTTGGATAGTCAATTAATTTTGTGGGGGCCGGTTTGGAAATATTCTGAAACCTGATCCTCGTTGTAAAGTTGGGAATCTTGGCAGCCATGTCAAGAAGCAAACTGTGTATATTTTGCCTAGAATTGTTTCTGCTATATAACCAGGAAATAATAATAAAAAAGGAGTCTCTTCTCCTTTAATTTATTTTCAGAGGTCTTCACGGGTCCCTTGCTTGTCCCCCATCATGCTGGAAGGAAGGAAACCTAAGATGAGGTTGGCTCTTCCATCTGTACAAAGGCAAAGTTCTTAGATAGAATCAACATGACTGTTGATGTGAGGTGTGTTTACTAACACAGAAATTCACTGGACCATTCCTATGGATAACTTACTTAATAAACAAGGGAAAACATGCTTCTTCCCTGGATGAGGATCCAGGCTGGGCTTTGTCCAGTGCTGGAGAGGTCTCTGATTGGAAATTGCACACTTCTTGGGTCTTGAGCAAAGAATGGGGGCTAATGGGTCAGTCTGGACTGCCAGGTTTTTGTGCTCCTTTGTAGGGTCTCCTGCATGAGACCTGCAGGGCAAGCTCACAGTGAAGGAAACAAAGGATTTCACAAACTCCAGCTGATACAAAACTGATGACCTTTGTTCTGCTCCTCGGTTGACCACTGAGAAATTATTATTGCAGAGATAAAGATCATAAATTTTTGTGCCTGGCTTTTTTCCTATATCCTGTTTAACAGTGTTTCTTGGCAGTTTCTTAGCAGATACTTTTTAGCCCTGGCTCTCTTCCTGGAGTTCTGGCAATTAAACATATTAACATTCATCTTTAAAAATAGCAAGGAGTGGGTATCCAGCCTCCCCAGATGAACACCCTGAATGTGGGGAGAGCCTGCAATGGAGCAGAGCCCAGAGCTGAACCATGCAGATGGTGGAGAGGATACCTGGTCTCTCAACAACCTTCCCAGTCCTTGTTTCCAGGACCTCCTGGACCTATCTATTTTCTTCTCCCTGGTAAATTCAAGCCCATCACTTCCAGACTTTGCATCCCTTGGCTGGTTTATACAGAAACCACTGTGTTGAGAGGATGCTTCTATCTTTAAATAAGTGCTACAATTCAGGCTGTTTTGCTCCCAGATAGAGGAACGTGCATCTGCCGTGTTTTCCAGCATGCTGTGGTGTCACTGTGCCTGTTGAGCTGGGAAAGGAAAAAACAACAAACAGTCCTTCTCCTCCCTCTGCCTGAGCTCTGACAGCGTGAAGTGGAAATGACCTGGATGGTAATTTAGTCTTGAGCTTCCCTGCCTGAGCCTCTCTTGGCCTCTCTAAAATGTGAAGGAAACATATTGTTATCTCCAGATACTGATGGCTGCTCAGGATGGAACAGGCCCCTCTGGGGGGGTTTATTTTCATCTCTGCTGCTTTCCTCACTTCTCCATCAGTGAGGACAGTGGGCAAAGAAAGGTGTGTGTAAAGACTCAGCTGCTGAGTGAGCACAGAGAGCGATGAGGGCTGTGTACCCCGATCTTACACCTCCACAGTGAGTGCGTGTCCTTGATGTTACCTAGTGAAGTTTCTCTTCCAGCTTGTTCCAGGGCAGTTTCCTGCACTCAAGAGATGCTCTGGGCTCTCATTCCCCAGGATTTCTCACCCAGCAGCACCACAGTGATGTTTTCTCTGTTGAGGACCATAAAGCTCAGATGTCTCCCTGCTGGGAGATTTGGATAAGGCTGAGAGTGGGCAGAAACTCAGGCCAGGACACAACAAATGGAGGGCAACACAATTCCTGCACACTGTTATCTCAAAGGGAGATCATGGGGCTGGACCATGGACAGTGAAGATGTCCAAGGACAGGGAAAGAGAGACCCTGAGCAGGGAACTGGAGGAGCAGGGCATCTGCAGCAGATAGTAGTAGATAATCAGCAAAGGAAAGCAGCAGCCAAGGAGAGCTTCCCTCCAGGAGCCTGTAAGAGCTGCTGCCAAGGACAGCCCTGTGGAACTGGGACCAGCCAGAGCAGGAATTTTGATCTGGAATCCGTGGTAGTCAGGACACAACTGAGCAGAATTTGAATGTGCAAATAAGCTTGTAAAATACGGAGTGAGCACACTGGAAGTGATGTGCCTTGACGGGCAAGAAAAGTCCTGCTCTTTCCACTGATCACCCCACAAAAACATGGGTCCCTCACATCCTTCCAGTTTGCAGAGTTCCCAGATTCTGGGATCTCATGGACTGTTTTTGCGGGAAGGTCACAGGCACAAGCTCAGCTGATGGCTACATGCAGGACTGGGCTCGGTGTGGGGCACAGCAGAGCCACTTCCAGCATGGGGGTGGCTTGTGCCCCTTTCCCTCCGGCCAGGCAGATGGGGATGGGTTCAGAAAGCAACATGCGGAGGCAGAACCTCAAGGAGACATTGTCACTGCTGTGCCAAGAGCTGGTCCCCAAACCTGGACATTCTCCATGTTATACAAAGGATGTGGTTCAACACCTTGGCGAGGGTGAGTCTACAGGTCGGTGGTGATGGCAACGAGGGATGGATTTGGGGTATCTAATGTAGGAGTAGGAGGCAGCAGTTGTGCACATTCACAGTGGGTGAGTGTAAAGGAAGAGGGGTGGTTGTAGGCACCCTGTTTTGGAGAGAGACAGGGCTCCCAGGACCTGGGACTGTCTTTACCCCTCTCTGTGACTGGTGGTGATGATGGCTGTCCCATAATTTTTACAAATGAACTATTTGCTCTTGAAAGCTTGACCTTTAAGCCCTCAATTCCTTAAAATCAACAGGAAGACTACAGCACTATCTCCCAATACACAGTCCTTGAGGCGATGCCTTTCACCAGACATTTGAGGTTTTAATCATTTTTTGGTGTTTCTCATAATTTCAGTTAATAAATCCAGGGTGGTTACAGTGATGATTCATGCAGGATGCATCCTGTTTCTTCTCTCCCACATCTCTCTGGCAAAAAGCTGCTATGGATTAGGAACCTTGCCCTTCATTTTTGGAAATTGCTCTCCCACTATAGACTTCAAATGAGAATTGCTGTGGTATTTCACTGTGTGCTATTTCAGAGAGCTGGCTGCTTTGATGCAGTCATCATCTATATGGAAAAGAGGTGTGTGCATGAATCAATGGTATAGTTCAGCTGCATCTGCATTAGAAAGGCATAAAAATGAATGAAATGCAGTAACTGTAATGTGCTCTCCCAGGATTCTGTGCTAAATCGGCACTTCAGATACACACCAAGGCACTTTTCAGGCCCGGGCTGCAGAACAAAGAGGGTCCTACAATTTCACACCACACTTTCTACATTTCGATTTTCACCTCTGGTGACTGGAGCGTGTCAAGGTTTATGTGAATTCCCCAAAAGTTGGATGATACGTCTTTCATCTGCTATTTAAAAAAACCCCAAACTTTTGAATGGTTGGTTTTCTACTTCCATGTTCTTTTTTCACTGCCCACGTCTAGAAAATGCTGGTGGTTTTCAGCCTAGACTCTGGAAGAAGGCTGCTCTTCTTCATAAAAGAGGGAGCAGAGCAAACTGATCAATCACCTTAATACAAAATGGTTGGTCCATGCAGCTTTAGACAGTCTTTGGAGGGTCCTTTGCAGGAGCAGGACTAATTTTCTGCTTTGAGTCTGCTCATCTCACCATCTGGGATATCAGAGCCACACATCCCAAAACTGTTCCTCTATTTGATCAATTAATAAACACAGCAGTTAAAAGACAGTCAGAAATCCTCAGAGGAACAGATGATCTTCACTGCATTCCTTGTTCTTCAGTAACAGTGAGGGGAAAAGAAAATATCCTTACTTCTTCCCAGCTTAATCCCATCACCTGTTGCACCTCACATGCCAGAAGCCTCCACATGAACACAGCCTACATCTCACTGAGAGAGGGGACCACAACACCCAAAGGAAGCTCTGGTGGGTGGTTTCTGCCTCTGGGATGCTCAAAACTCTGCTTTATAGAAGTGGAGAGCAACGGGAACTGCTGGAAGATGATTAAATCAGTCTTAAAACTGACATTTAAAATAGGTCAGACAAAGCCCCCTCAGGGACTGCCATTTCCTCACCACCAGCTCTACAGGGAGCCTGGGCATAGGTGTAGATAACTACTGTGAAAATACTGGGTGAGATGAATCTCACCCCTTAAATGGAGGGATCTGAATATGTACTGTAGTTCCCTCTGTGCACTGTGTAAAGGGGACAAGCCCAGAGAAGAGGCCATTAGGCTTTATCATTGAAGGAGGCTACAAGGGGGAGAGAGACTTTTGACAAGAGCATGAAGCGATAGGACAAGGGACAATGGCTTCAAACTGAAAGAGGGTGGGTTTAGATTTCACATTAGGAAGAAATTATTTCCTGTGGTGAGGCACTGGCACAGGGTGCCCAGAGAAGTTGTGGATGCCCACAACTGGAAGTGTTCAAGGCCAAGTTGGATGAGGCTTGGAGCAACCTGGTCTAATTAAAGGCATCCCTACCCTGGAAGGGGATTTGAAACTAGATGGTCTTTAAGGTCCCTCCCAAGCCAAACCATTCTAGGATTCTATACTCATTATTCCCTTGATCTCCTAACCAACCAGCAAATACTGGAGACAGAAGAGGCTGTACTGGGCATGTCTTTTCATTCCAAACCATGCTTTAATGGCTGAACTTCTCTTTGCTCTGCTGCTTTCAGGTTATGAATCAATGGGAACATCCTCACTGCGGTTTTAGAAGCACAAAGCATTTCTCTTCATTGTCAAAAGCACAAAAAGGAACAGGTAGAAGAGGAAATGAACAGCCAGCGCTATCCAATATTAACAGCTCTGCAACTCAGGAGGCAAGTTCAAGCGAGTTTATCTTCTCCCCCCCCCCCAAAAAAAAAAACCCAACAAAAAACTGGCAGGTTGAGTTAAAGCACTTGGTAGCAGAGTGACCCCAGGGAGGATGAGATACCTTCTGCATAATTATCTCCAGTCAGGATTTGGCTCTGCTGTTGCAGATGTTAATCTTTTACACCCACTGCAGAGTGGCCACAGAACAGCCCTTGTGGTGAAATCCGTGAATAGAGGGCAAAGGAATGCAGTGTTCCTCTTGTTCTGCCATGGTTCAGGATCAAATGCATCAAACACGGGCAGCACCTATCGCATCACACCGAGCTGTGCCTTATCACAAGGTGTATCCTGTTGGCATCACTACATCCCCAGCCTCACAGCTGAAACTCCTATCAAGCCATCTCTGCCCTCAGGATCTTGTAACGAAAAGGTGAAGGGGAAAAAAACCAAAAAAAGGCACGATGTGCTAGGAGAGATCTAAGCTTTGATTCAGCAAAGGCTTTGAGAACGTGTTTCATTTAAATGAGCCCTGAAATTCACTCCCATCAATAAGCCTTAAGAACATTCTTATGAAAATAAACAATGAATATTTCTCTCCTAAAAAAAAGTCAGCAAACTAGAGACAACTCCAAAGCTATGAAAATAATCACCATTAATTTACAGCCTAATGAATTGTGGGAGATATTCTTGGTTTCTTCTGGATGTTCCTAAGGCTGTTATCTACTGAGATCAACAACCACCTTGTAGTAAAACCCCAAGGTGCTGGCAGAGGCAACCACAATATTCCCTGCAATTGTTGCTCAGCCCGTATTTATGGGAGTGTGGTCACAAAAGCCAACTGCAGGAACAAATTCAGACCTGGCCTAACCTGACACAGTGTCTTTGGGAGAGGCACACACTCCTGCTGAACCTGAACTCTCAGGTAATAAAAACCCACTCAGCAGAACACTTTTCCCCCTCTGTCCCCCCAAACCTGCTGAGTTATGGAGTAATTGGGTGATCCTGGGTTTGGCACAAGTTCGGGGTTCACTATCAAAGGCATCATTGCAACTTTTTTTCCTCAGGACACTAGGGACCTTATGCTGACAGATCCCCTTTCATGTGACCCTTGTCCTTGGGCTTCATCCTCAGACTTACATGGGCCTTGAAAAGACAAAAGATGGGCACCTCTAATTGTAATGAAAAAAATTAGGTAAATATGTTACCCATGCATTTCTGAGGAACTCCTAGAACTGGAAAAGATTGTAACTACAGCTCAGCTGGCACAGTGTAACTCTTTACTGTGGGAATTGTATCCTTGAACCTGAGACAACAGTGTAAAATGGAAGGGAGAGTGGCACTGATACAAACCCAGGTTTGATAAAGCACTGCCTGTTTGGAGTCTTGTAAATCCAGCAAGGATGCAGGGCGAGGTGATCGTCCCCCTCTACTCTGCCCTTGTCAGACCCCATCTGCAGTGCTGTGTCCAGCTCTGGAGCCCCCAACACAATAAGGAGGTGGGGCTGTTGGATCACAGAATATTGTGAGTTGGAAGGAACCCACAAAGATCACAGAGGAGGACACGAGGATGATCAGAGGGCTGGAGCACCTCTGCTCTGGAGACAGGCTGAGAAAGCTGGGGGTGTTCAGCCTGGAGAAGGCTCCAGGGAGACCTGAGAGCCCCTTGCAGTGCCTAAAGAAGCTCTGAGGGATCTGGAGAGGGACTTTGGACAAGCGCATGGAGTGATAGGATAAGGAGAATGGCTTCAAACTGAAAAAGGGCAGGTTTAGGTTAGATGTTAGAAAGAAATTCTTCTCTTTGAGGGTAGTGAGCGCTGGAATGAGTTGCCCAGAGAAGCTGTGGCTGCCCCATCCCTGGAAGTGTTCAAGGTTGTATAGGACTTGGAACAACGTGGTTTAGTGCAAGGTGTCCCTGCCCATGGGAGGGGATTTGGAACTACATGATCTTCAAGGTCCCTTCCAACCCAAAGCATTCCATGTTTCTCTGATTCTGAGATGTGGAGCAGGCAATCACAGCTCTTGGATGAGCTACTGTCACTTGCAGGGTGGATGGACATCAGTGCTTGATGCACTTGTAGAGGGCAGGGCCTGGTGGATGAGTTGGCAAGTACAATTCTGTGACCTGCAGCAAGACTTCATCCAGACAAGGTTCCTTGTGGTCTTCAAGTTGGTGACCCAACATTTTTCTCCCCAGATCACTGGCCATATCGACTGTTTATTGGTGGCCAGCCCATTTCCCTGCTCCCTGCCAGATCTGCCTCTTGTTTTCCGGCTCCCTGCAGGCAGAAGAGACAGAGAGCTTTCCCTCCCCCTCCTTTCCCTTTTCCTACAGTAGGAAGCTCTCGCACAGAGACACAGGGCTCATCTCTATCTTGCAAAGGGAAGAAAGGCCTTGGGCTGTCCTTGTGCCCTTTGGTGCTGTTTTGCTTTATGCCCCTACTAAATCTGTCCCCAGGGCTCAGGGTGGCTGTAGCAGCTCTGGAGCTTGGAGCCCGGCTCTGTTTTAAGGTTGCTGTGGTGACTGTCATGGCAGCGTTTAAAAATGGCACAGGCTGTTATTTAATGCCAGCTGGGCAGGGATTGCAGGGCAGGTCGGTCAGTGACCTGGTGTGACCCCTCACAGATTGACAGCCCTTTGGAGCAGGATCCTTGTGGGGGAAGGGGAATTCACCTCTGCTGCATCCACAAGGAGTCCTGAGCATTTTGGCTGAGGTTTGGAGGAGTTTCTGTGAGAGGGACTGAAAGTTCAGGCCAAGCACTGCTGTAACCGAAACTGGTCTTGAAGAACAAGGTGTTTTATCTTATAGCAGAAAAACCTGCTTTAATTGCACATATGTAGGAAGGAGGGGAATAAGAACTGATGATAAGAGAGATGCAGCAGCCCCAACAGAATTAGCTTAATTTCTCCTTTGCCCTTAATTATCTTGGAGGAGGAAGGGCTTGAGGGATATAAATGCTTGGGGAGGCGAGGGGGAAGGGAAGGCATCATGATAGGCTTGCAAGGCTCTCCCAGATGTTCCTGGTTCCCTGATTTCTGCATCCATAATCCTAACATTTCCCAGTGATGGTGTTGTCATTGCCAGGGACCATCCTCCATAACATGAGATGGCCACGACGGTCTGAAAGGTCACCCTTGGGGTGTTCACTGTGCTCAGAGGGGGTTTGCACCTCTGCAAAAGCAATGGGAGCTGGTCAGCAACAGACATCTTTTTGGCAGTACCACAACTGGCAAAGGAGTGACACTGTCCAGGGTCAAACTCCATGACAGGGGTGAGGCCCTGGCACAGGTTACCCAGAGATACTGTGGGTGCCCCATCCCTGGAAGTGTCCAGGGCCAGGTTGGATGGGGCTTGGAGCAAGCTGGGCTAGGGGAAGGCATCCCTGTCATGGCAGGGGACTTCAAATTATGTGGTATTTGAGGTCCAAGGCAAACCACTTGATGATTCAATGAATAATAAATTATCAGCACTTTGATAGTTTGTTTGGATTTGTACATCTGCACACGCCTGCAAATTGCTCATTATGAGGGTATATTAATTACTGCACTCCCAGGCTGTGGCTGTGAGAAGAGGGGAGAAGACACAGCTGCCATGTGAGGGGGAGGATGGGCTTTGCAGCTCTTTCCTCCTGAGTCAGCCAGGCCATGCACAGGGTGCTACTGGCCCCTTTGTCTTCTCATGAGGCTGCCCTGATGTCCAGGAATGAGGAATCTAGCCCTGCTTTTTCCATTTAAGGTTACAATTATTCTTACCTGTCTCTTCTCTTACAAGTGTTTTCCTCTCCCTGTGGCAGGGGCCACACCCTCATTCAGCTTTTTCACAGTCCATTGGAGCTTTCCCAGGAGAGGAAAAATTACTGGGCTTTGCTGTAATTGCACGAGGGTGAGGCCATTTCTCCAGGCAGCACCAAGACGGGAGGCTCTGGATGCCACAAAGCTTGGTGTGTCCCTACCTTGGGTTTTTTGATGACTCTTCCAGGCAGGAGAAAGACAACATCATGCAAGTGGCCTCTTAAATACCTCTCCTAAGATCAATCATCCTCCACTAGGCAGGTGCTGAGGCAGTGGGCATGCTCATAATTAGGCAGTGACAGGAAATGTGCATTCAGTCAGGGGGAGTTCTAGTTGTGGCCATGGTGTGGGTCTGGCCTGCATTGCTGGCATCTCCCAGACGTTGGGCATGACTCAGGGGCCAGCATGGAGAGGGAACATCCCCGACATGGATGAGACGGTTGGGTGCAGGGGTGAGCCATGTTGTCATTTATGGACAGAGAGGTTAAAAAAGAGGCAGAAAATAGTCAGACATGATAAAAAAGTCTCTCTAGAATGTGTCTGTGTCTGCATCTTCCAACCCATTGTCAGTGGGTAATAATAAACTCCTTCCCGGAGAGAGGTGCCAGCTTTACCCTCCCAAATAGCCCACATGGTGCATCTGAGTGGGTCATAAAATCACCGAATGGTTTGGTTTGGAAGGGGCCTTAAAAGATCACCCAGTTCCAAACCCCCTGCCATGGGCAGGGACACCTTCCACCAGCCCAGGTTGCTCCAAGCCCCATCAGTCTGACCTTGGACACTTCCAGGGATGGAGCAGCCACAGCTTTTCTGGGCAACCTGTGCCGGGGCCTGCCCATATAACTTTCCATAGGACAAGGGGTGATGGTTTTAAACTGAAGGAAGTTCAGTTGAGATTAGATATGAGGAAGGAGTTTTTCAGAATGAGGGTGGTGAGGCACTGGCACAGGTTCCCCAGAAAGGTGGTGGATGCCCCATCCCTGGAAACATTCAAGTTCAGGTTGGATGGGGCTCTGAGCAACCTGGTCTAGTGGGAGGAATCCCTGCTCATTGCAGAGGGGTTAAACTACATCACCTTTAAAGGTCCCTTCCAACACAAACTATTCAATGGTTCTGTGATTCTGTGATTCTGTGACTCTATGACTTCAGATCCTGATCCTCCCCCAGACCCCGAGGGTGCTCCCACCCATGTATCTGCTCTGCTCAGAGCCCCACAGGGTGGGAATGTTCAGGAGCAGAGAATCCCTACCCAGTCATAAAGATAAGAGATTCAAGACCATTTTCTTCAAGATCACCTAGGAGATTTCATGGCAATGAAAGATCAGGATTTGAGCTCCCAGTTCCAGCTTCCAGCCCCAGGTTTACACCACAAAAAAAAAAAAAAAAAAAAAACAAAAAAAAAAACAAAAAAAAAAACAACAAAAAAAAACAAAAAAAAAAAAAAAAACCAAAGAAAAACCCAAAAAAACCAAAACCAACAAAAAACACACCAACCCAAAAATCAAAAAAAACCCCAACAAAACAACCCCAAAAAAACTCAAAAAACCCCAGCCATAAACATCTGCACACCACACAGTCTCCTACTAAAAGATTTGAAGAGATTATGTTAAAATCTTAAGCCTTCAGCCCTTTCTAAGGCCTAACTCCAGTTAAAATTAAATATGCAAAGACCTTAACATTGGGCTTTAAGACAAACAAACTACAGCGATCGTTTATTTTAACCCACAGAACTGCAAGAACAAGTAATTATCCTAAACCTACAGCATTTTTGGGAAGAGAGCTGTATATAAAATAGGTTCCTTATGACTTTTTTGGGCAAGCTTTGCAATTTTCCTTTTGGAATTTCTGACACACTGAAAGGAACAGGAATTTTTTAACTATATCTGCGAGAAGATGGTATGACTTTCAATTTCCAGAGTAGAAGTGTGAAAATAAATACTTCCATGTGAGCTGATAAAGCTTTAACTTTGCATATCTATCCTGATTCTCTCTCTGAGTACACCCATAAAATCCTTACAGCTGGGGAAGGATAGGCCTTTAAATAAAAATGCTGAAAAAATTCTTAGTGAAGGAAAAAGTACAGCCTCTTTAATCACTGAATTTTGTTTATCGCAACAGATTATGGATTTGAGAGGGGGAAAAATATTGAGAAATAATTATGGCTTTAACAGGACAGCCATTATGAAAAACATAAAAGTTTGCTTTTTACAAGGGAAGCTGCCTTAAAATTGCTGTCCTCAGGTTTTCAGAGATGGGAACTCAGCCCTGTGAAATACGATGTAGCTCTTTGTAGGAGCAGAGGCAGCCACTTCCAGCAAAGAGGGATATGTGAAACATGATGGGGCAGTTTGTTATAGCATTTTTATGGAGACAGGCTGTTTTAGGCCCTTAGCTGAGGCAAAAGTCCAAGTTAACGTCCCACAGAAGCCTAAATTCTCCTGTTGAGGGAACAAAACCTGCCGGTGCTCAAGGTGATGAGCCATAAAGAGGGAAGGCAGGCTTCTTTCCTTGTTTGCACCAACATAAATCAGAGGCAGCTCTGCCACGTCCAGGATGTTAAGGCTTCCTCCAGAAGGGAAGGATCAGACCCAGCCACAGACCATGGTGGTGCTCTCGGCTTTATGGGAATGTTTTAAAATACGTGCTTTATTGTACTGCAGCAGAACATCCTATAAAAGGCCTTGACTGAAAAGAATCATTTTAATAATGGGGAAAAAAGATCTGAGCTTGAGTCAAGAAAGAGACAGGCTGTATTGGGACTGCCAAGGGAAAATGACTATTCAGACTTATTCTTCACTCACACAGCCGAAATAAAGGGGGAGTTGCTCAGGTGATAGTGGGACTAAATCATTGTAAGAAAGTATCTGGCCTGAGATTTCATTCCTCCCAGCCTCAAAACCCACTGCTTCCCACGGGCCAGATTGTGCCTGTATAAGACTTTCCTTCTTGGCTTTTTGTGGTGATTTATGTTTCCTTGCAGTGCATTATTTAGCCATAAGTTATACCTTTGTGCTACAGCACATCCCCTGGTAAGCAACGAGACAAAGCAGGAACTCAAGAGGTGTAGAAACCTCTTTTGTCTGTAGTGACTGGAATAAGCGCTTTGGATTTTTTTTTCCTGTATTTCCCAGAATTTATTGGGGGCTGGTAAAAGGCAGATTTCCAAATCCTCATGCTCAGCTGGAAACAGGAACACAAACTCCTGGTCCTGGGAACAAGGGCTCCTCTGTACATGGAGGCTGCTCTCCAGGCACTCGAGTAACCTACTTACTGTTTTCCAGAATGAACCTTAACAATAAAAAAGGAAATATTCTGGGTTTTTTATTGTCACACTTGATTGTTGCACTTGTTCATCACTGAGGTCTGCAAACCAGATCCTGAACCTTCAGCATCCAGCAACTGAGTTCACAATACGAAGAGTAACGTAGAGTCACAGAATCACAGAATGGTTTTGGGTGGAAGGGACCTTTGAGATCACCTGCCATCTGGTTCCAACCACCTGCTGTGGGCAGGGACACCTTCCACCAGAGCCCTGTCCAACCTGGCCTTGGACACTTCCAGGGATGGAGCAGCCACAGCTTCTCTGGCAACCCTTACCCTCACAGTGAAGAATTCCTTCCTAATATCTAATACAAACCTGCCCTCTCTCAGTTTAAAGCCATTCCCCGTTGTCCTACTACTACATGCCCTTGTTTTGGGTTGGGGGAGATCTCTGGGGGTCACCTTGTCCAACCCCTGCTCAAGCCAAGGGTACAGAAATGGACAACTCAGAAATTACACTGCATTGCTCAGGCCCCTTGAGTGTGAAACTGCTCAGCCACTGAAAAGGATGACTGTCATTCCCATACTTTATTATATTTTTTTTTGTTCAAATCATCTGAGGATTAAAAAAAAAAAATCTTTTAATTAAGAATCAGTTTAGTTTCAGATTGTAGCATAATTTAATTTATTCAAAAACGTTGCTAGAGTTCATTGACACCAACCCATGTACAATGGCACTTTCTGTCCTGGTGCATTTCCCAGTCTCCACCACTCTGTGGTCTGTGCAGTCCAGATAGCACAGACACAGGAAAGAGGAGATCAGTCATGCCTTGAGGCTGCTTCTTGCACCCTGAAGTCACATTGACTTTAAAGGAATGGGATGGGTTGGAGCAAGCTGAGATACTTCACAAAAGGGCACCTGTTGAAGTCAGTGGAGAGTGAAGAACATCCACATGTTGGTCTCATTCTGGTCCTGTCTCTATCAAGGGATCAAGGAGTCAAGGAATTGAGTTCAAAGGATCAAGAGCTTGGAGAAGAGGATGAGAACAGGGCAAACATTCAGTGGTATTGCCTTGAACACTAGTTCCTAGTCTCATTTTGTGGCTCTTAGACTTCCAGAAGTGCTGCAATCACATTTAATAGCCCTTCAGGAATTTCACTGCTATGAATTAGCTGAGCATTGTTTTCAAACCATGTAAAATTTTTGCATTCCCTTGGTGATAAAAACACACTGCCACCTGACAGAGGCAGCACGAGTTGCAGGGCAAAAGATATTAAGGCATTTTACTGAATGTGCATTCGTGGGAGCTCAGGTCAGTGTAGGCTGGAGAGTTAAACCTGCCGGCACAGAGTGGCACGCAGGGCACTCCCTTTCGCTGAAAACCCTGAACAGAAACTGCTACAGCAATCAGTGAGTACAGAAACCAATAGTGAGCAGCTCAGGAAGGCAGGGACCCAGGAGTCAGCTCAAATACTCAAGAATTCAGGTGGTGTGACCCCAGATTTATGCTGGCAGTGGGGAAATCCAGTGCTGAAGTGTTACCAAGAGGGTCATAGAGTCAGCTCTCATTTTTCAGCAGGAGCTGGAAGATTCACTTCTGTCCTGAGTGAACAAAGTTCCCACTCAATGTGAAGAAGACAGTGCCCTGTGAGGCATTGGAACAGGTTTCCCATAGATGTTGTTGATACCACAGCCCTGGAAGTGTTCAAGGCCAGGCTGGATGGGGCTCTGAGCAACTTGGTCTAGTGGAAGGTGACCCTGCCCGTGGCAGGGGAGTTGAAACAATACGAGCTTTAATTGCCATTCCAATCCAAGCTGTTCAATGATTCTATGACTCTGTGATAAAATGACTGAATACATTCCCACCTGCTTCTAGTCTTCTTTGCATGTAAGTTACAGTAGGTTCAAGTCAGGTTTCAGCTCCAGAGCTGGACATCATTCATGAGGGTCAGTGGCCCTTACACACAAACACACAGATCTCTTATTGCTGCGATGCCCTGGAGTATCTCTCCTGGCCTCCCACCACAACTCCAGGATGCTGGAGATGTCCTGTAGCTCTTGCACTGTGCTGAAATGGATATTGCAGATCCCTGGTGGCATCTCAACTGCAGCAAATTCAAGCCCCCAAATCTGAGGAGGGGATTTTCGCAGGAGCTGAAGTATTGATTTGCAGGCTTTGATCTCACAGCTTTGGTGACTGCTGGTTGCTTTGGATCTTCCTAACTTAGGGCACGTCCTGGCTTACCCACATGTGAGGAAAAAATTGCATATTCCAGGCCAGTCAGTCAGTTTGACAATGGAGTGAATTCCTTAACTCACCATAACCTTTGGAAGCACTGCCTGTGCAGTATCCTGAGTATGCCCACTCCCCACTGGATGCACACAGGCTGGGAAGATGCTGAGCTAGCTCCAGCTGTGCACCCTGAACATCTGTCTCATAACATATTTGTCTATCTCACTTTTTATCCTTTGTTTCTTCTTCTTTTTTTTTTTAAAATCCCATTTGTATTACTTCACACCCCAAGATAGGGTGATGAGATGATGTAATGGTGAGTCTAAGCACACTGGTTTTAACCCAAGTAATTTCTTTGATTCTGTTCCTGCTGTGGACAAACAAATACCTGGGCTGGTACCTGTCTAAGGCGGCATCAGGTCAGAAGAAAATGGACAGGCCTTGGTGGGGATGAGGATGACTTTCAGCGCTGGCAGGGTTTTATATAAGCTGTAAGTGCTTTGATGACCTGATTTAAACCATTAATATCATTAAGTATTTAATTAAGAAAGTGAATAATTAATTATATATGTTCATACAATCGTAGTCATGATAATACTACTGCTAATGAACAATAATTAACAGTGGGCTGTATTTGGAGAGGGAGTCACAGTGCTGGCACCACTGTGATTAGGAATATGCTCTGGGAATTGTCATGGGCACTGATGAGTCCTGGCTGTCCCTGAGGAGGGTTGGGGCACCTTCCCAGGAAAACCTTCCCAACACCACATCCAGCTTTTCTTTACCTTCCCTGCCTCAGCATCACCTTCAAGGACTGTGGATTTGTGAGGGCTCTGTTCTGGGCAGAGCACATGTTCGGAGCAGGAGGTGGTATCACATCTGAGGAGCAATGGAGACTGAAATATTCCAGGTTTCCTGCACCTTCTCCTGAGGGCTGACTCCCTTTGCTCCATCCACATCTCCTGTGCTCCCCCCACTAGAGGTTAGCGAAATATGACCAAAAAATACTGGAAAACCACCTTTAGCCATTGTTGTGCACCTTGAGTCGAGCACTGCAATAACAGAAAAAGATGATACTTTCTTCCCTTAAATAAAGGAGTGGTGAGTCTTGCCAGAGACTTTTAAGTTGCTGGTTGTCACCAGTCACCTACAGTTGCTCTGTGTGTGTGCTAATGTAAGATGCTCCTCTCTGAGCTGAAGCCTATAAATAAGAATTAAATAGTGATAGCTGCAGTAGGGGAGATGATGGCAATGTTATTGTGATAGATATTCATGCTGGACCCTTTGGGATGAAATGTGAGCTTTCCACACAGTCAGGAACAGCCCAGAGAGTGTTTGGAAAATGCAGGGGGAAAAACTGAATTGATTTTTGGCCTTCTTAAGGGAGGAAATTCACAGGACATATTTTCCTGGCTGTGGGAGTAGCCTGTGCGAGGGGTAACACGTTCCTCATACGTATGTTCCCATCTCACTTTGCATCCTCAGGAATGCAAGGTTAGCAGGAAAATGCAGCTGGGAATCTGTAATGAAGATTTCTGCCGACTCTTCAAAGAGCATCTCTGATCACTTTCACAGGCACGTTCATCTTTCAAAGAGATGCTGCTGAAGTGAGGGGCTTCGGCTCTGAAAGCTGCAGGACCAACCTCGGGACGGAGGGGCAATGCGGGACTTGGGGGAAGAGGGTGTTGGGAGGGGAGAAATGCGTAGCTGTGGGGTGCCAGTGGGTTAGGGCACTGTGGCTTCGGGGGGATGGCCATTTTGGGGTGTAACACCTGAGTAGTACACCTGTCCAGCTGTGCTGTGACAGCCATCCCTGCCCCATCCACCCATCCATCCCTCCCTCCCTCCATCCATCCATCCATCCATCCATCCATCCATCCATCCATCCATCCATCCATCCATCCATCCATCCATCCCTGCACCCCACAGCACTGTGCAGAAACCCCTTCTCCAGGGGATGCTGAAGCTCTCAATGACTTGTGTCCTTTTTAACCTTCTGCAGTCTGCTCTCTTCAATTCCTCTGGGGTTTCCTCCCTCTTCCATTATTCAGTAGCCAAGGCCACTGCTCCGTGCAGGAAGCAGTAAGGACAGCAGAGAAGGAGGCAGTGCCAGCTGGCATGATAAAGTTTTGGCAAGAAAGAACTTCTCCTCACTCCGGTGCCCAACACAGCTCAGCACTCAGACACCCACAGACACAAACCCACTCCCAGATGCCAGCTGTGGGACATGGCTCACTCTGCAAAGGCCATCACGAGGGACAGTGAAGACTTAACTCACCAACCTACAGGTGAGCCAGCAAGGGAAAAACAAACGGCTGGGGAGCTGGAAGGGACTTGCAGAGACATCCAGGCTCTGTGTTAAATCAGCAAAGGTTTTTTTTGCCCCTTCTCCTTTGCCCAGAGGCTGTCCCGTAACAGCACTGCCCTGGTAGTCAGAAGCCTTCTTGTAACCACTGGGTTTCATTGACTCACTTTCAGGCCATTTGCCTTCAATTTTGCTCTTCCTGATCTTTCCTGTTTACCCCTGAGATAAATGCAGACAGCAGCTGCATCCCATCCCGGCTCCCATTTCAGTAGACTAAGCAAGCTTGGGGGGCTACTCCCGTGGGGCAGAAGGTTCTTGGATCAAAGGCTTTGCTTTCACTTGGATTGGGCACTTTTCCCTGAAAGCAGATTTATCTTGATGTTATTAATATAGCACACAAGAGGGAAAAATAATGGAATGTCCTTAGTCCCAGTGATGCCAACCACACACACATAAATACATGGGGCTTTTTTTTTTTTTTAATTAATTGAAAAGAGAGATCCATCACAACATCAAGCCTTGTGGAAAAAACTCATGTATTCTTTTTTTTTCACATGAGCAATCCCATTTGTGGACTGGTGCTAAAAGAGCAGCTGGAGGATGAGTGCTTTCAAAAGTTAATTGATTAGAGGAAAATCCCACCTCCTTAATAGTTATTCAGACTCATTTCATATTTTACAGCTATTACACAGTTACAAAGTAGCTGATAGAAATGGCCCTGGATTACAGATGGGAAAACTATTTCTCATGAAAAGATCAAAGTCCCAGTTTCCATATTTGAGCACCTTTACCAATAAATCACATGCCAGGATATGAAATCTCTGCTTTCTGTTTTCAGACCAACAAGACCGAATGACTATTCAAAAACAGAGAGTTTAATTTTGATTAGATTATTAAGTATTTTCAAAATCTCTTACATATAAAGATATTGGCAATTAATGTGCTGTTCAGCTCTGTCATTTAAGCACCCTTTCCAAAGAGATAACCCCTGGCTTGGGATCAGCTGCGGATGGTCAATCCTTGAAGCATTTCTTCAGTAAATTGTAGTTTATTTCACTGACAAGCTACGCTCTTGTGGTGACAATCCATCATTGCTCACAGGACTGGTGTTGTCAGTAAAACCTTATTTACTGCTTCTCTGACCAACTAAAAGCTTTCCAAATGGGCAAGAATACACATGTCTCCGGAGAAAACGAGACCTTGGCTTCTGGGAACAACCCAGCCGATCCTCCAAAAGTCTGAAAACACTTTTTACAGGCTTGTGCTACTGCACAAAATAAATCCAACCCAGAGAACCCTTGATCTGCCAACAGGACCAAGAAAGTGCCAATGCAGTTGGACTCAATGATCTTAGAGGTCTTTCCCAGCTTTAATGATATTATGATTCTAAGAAAGTCAATGAAAACTAAGCCAGGGTGACCTTCTCTGAAAGGAGAAAATAAGGAAATGTCTTCATCTCTGACACTCCTAAAGGGAGAGCTTTTGGGCTCAGCTCTGGGTCAAGGTTAGGTAAGATGCTGCAACTTGACTATTTCATCTCTCATGGTTTTGTCTAGAGTCCCTGGCTACCACAGTGGTGGGGAGTCAACAACAGGATCCTGGAAGGTAATGGGAATTTTACCTTTGACTTTCATGAAGGTCTCATTTTTTATTTTTATGTTTTCACAAAACTCCAGTCATAGGAGTCCTGTGAGGATGTGAGAATCACAGGTTTCCATTTTCAGCAAAAAGGCTCTAAAATGTGACTTTTAGACATGCAAACACAGATGTGAAGAAGAAGTCACAATTCCTAATTTAATACCTCAGACTGAAGACCGGCCCTTGCTGAGCTGGCCCTCGAATTTTGCCTGCCCAAGGTCAGCAAAGCTGCTGAGGGAAGTTAATTTTTAACCTCGCTGTGGAGTGCTCTGGTAGTCAGGAGATGTGAGGTGGTTCACTCACCATCTAGCTGTGCGTCTGGGATATAAATGCTTGTATGTGAGATGGGCTCACAACCCTCCCCGAGCCTTCTGGTGCCATTTGAAGTGGTCCAGGGTGTCCCACCTGGCCTCCATCTGGGCCAGAATGGCACAGGTCTTCTGCAAGTTCTATGCCAGACTTGTCAGTCCCTTGTCCTGAATGCTCTGGAGGTTCTCAAAAGCGTTGCCTGTTTATGTTAATCACTGAATCATACTCCTGTGCTAGGCTCAACCTGTTCTTGGTGTGCTGCCTGCAGCTAATAGGGACAATCCTCTGTCCTGTGTCTTGCTGTGCCCATCCAACCTCCCAAGACTGAGTAGGAACAACTAACAGATCTCTGGATGTTGCCTCTTTGATCAATAATTCACTGTGTGTGAGGCAGTGAAGGACATCCCTGGCTTTCCTTGATGGTCAGATGTGAGAAGGGAAATGAAGAACTCAGCGCTGGCATTGGTGGGGTTCTGTGAGCCATATGGTGGAGGTTGCCCACAGACAATGGGCATTTCATCCCAAGTGCTGCCATCCCACACACCAAGAACTGCATCCTTACCCTTCTGTGCTCTCTCCAGGGGGAATTTGAGGAGGTTCTCAGCACATGTGCAACCTCAGGTAGGAGGGCAGCTTGAGGGGGAGGGAGCACATGGCAGTGCTGGAAAGCAGATGGGACTAAGCACGGAGAGAAATGAGCCCCAACTTACCCCAAACACACCACAGACCTGCAACATGCACGTCTGACACAGCTGCTGTTCTCCCCAGCTTTGGGGGGGCTTTGGTAGAGGGGGCAAAGCCTCTTGCACCACTCAGGCCATGAGAGAGATGTGAAGAGCTGAAAAAAGGGAGCTAAACCTCTATCCTTTTCACAGGGATCTGCACAGCCTCCTCATTTGCCTGCCAGCTATAAAGCCTTCCCTTCCCCATCACGTTTTCCTGCTCATAATTATTTCATCAAATCAACTTCTCTCTTCTTTCCCCCTGCAAGTTTTAAACTACCCAACCCCACTCTGTGATAAATCTGCCTAAAAACCACGGCTGCTTCTGCATCCCTCGTGCCCGGCTTGCCTGGTTTTATTGAGCGCTTTTTATTGCGTGCTTTCTATTAGACACATATATGTATATATAAATATATATTTCTATGTGCGTCTATTTTCCTCCCAGTGCGACTTTCTTTCCACTGTCTTGTTTTTACTCCCTCTCTGGCCTCATATGGTCATTTGTCACTCTCTGGATGTTTTTTCTTTTACCAAGATGTTTTCTCCGGGAATGCTTCCCGCCAACGCAAGCTGCCTGGCCCATTAACTTCCCGAGTTCAGCTGACAGCCTGGACTCTAAGTCCTATTACCTTGTGATTCTGAGTGCTTCTGAGATGCAGGAATTAGTTGGTAAAATGACCCAGTCACATGCATAATAGGAATAACTACAGTTTCAGGGTAAAAAAAGATAATAAATTTTGCAGCTGTACTTAGATCCTTCTCTCTCTCTCTCTCTCTCTCTCTGATTTGCCCTCCTTCCTCTTGTGTGATAATCTGATAAATGGTTGTGGAAGTTTGCCTGTTTCTTAACTGGAGCTTTATTGAAGCATTTGCTGCCCCAGACAAATTGTGTTAAATTGTCACAAACACTCCAAAGAGTCCAATCCATTGTCATTCATGAAGATCGATCAGGCTTGTGTCCATATTATTGACACTCAGAAAGGCCTTTGAAATCTTTGTTTAAGCACTCAACCGGTGCCAGGAATTATCTGTATTTAAATTAGCAAGCTTGCATTTGAGGATTCATTACGCTTCCCTGCTAATTGGGTCTTGCTAATGATCATTAAACCAACGTCCCCACCATCTTGTTAGCTGACAATTTAAGGGATCGTAAAAGGCAGCCAGCAGGGAGGCTGCACAATTCCAGAGGTTCTTAATGGCTCTGGAGCTCGTTCAGCTCTGAGTCGGTGGTTTGATGCCAGTTCAACATGTGTCTCTGCCACAAAAATAATTGTCCCGGTAGGCACCATGCTAAAGGACGGAGGACACGTGCAGGTATGAGGTGATGGCTTCCCAATCCTGTGGAGCTGAGGAGTCCTGCTGTGGATGTTTGGATGTCCTTGCGCATGGTTTATATGCAGGCAAACCTGAAGCCTTCTTGGACCGAGAAGATTCAGGTAAAAAAGGCCTTGGTTAAGGGGATCTTTGTCATTGTCCACCACCCAGCTCACCAGAAAGTGACTTATTTAGCTCCTCTGCCTTGCCCCCGGGGTAGGGGACATGGCTATTAATGGGCACAGTGGAGGCGTGTGGGGGCTGCGGGTCCAAGCCCCACGGAGAGCCCAGATGGGAGCTGTTACGTGCAGGTGATGGATGGCCCTGTCTCCTCTGGAGGAGCGTTTTCCTACAGCAAATGCAGCCCCGGGGGAATCCAGCCTTCCATTGCCCATCCCATGGCTGCTGTGGGTCACTGGCCGCTGCTCAGCCCCTCCTCAGGATGAAATGCTGCCTCCGTGCTTTGTTAGCCGGGGGACAGAGGGCTGGGGTGTGCACCTATTGCTTTTGTAAGGGGGGACAAAGATAGGCTGGGTTTTGAACAGCAGAGATTTTAATTCTGAGCCCTGGTCGTTCTGAGTTAGTGCGATCAACACCATTTGGCTGTGGTTATCTCCTCCGGCACCTGGATATTCACAGACCTGGGGGCATGGCTCACATGGCTGCGCCCTCATGCAAACAGCCTCCTCCGGACCATCGGGTCCCCACAGCTGATGCAGTGAGAGCACAAAGGGGCAGGGAAATAAATTACTTAGGTAGTTAAACCTCCACCTTGAAGATTTAGTGATAATTACGCTCTGAAAAGCAAAACGAGCAGCTGTTTGCATAGCAACTGCAATATAACTACGCCGTGATTACAGTTCTGCCACAGGTGGTCGTTTAGAAAGCTCCTGTCCAGCCTCTGAGTCTTCTCCAGTGTACATTCCCAGATGGAGAAGCAGCAAATGGATGGACAAAGCCAGCTCAGGGTGTAGGGTGCATGATGGTGTTTACAGAAGCACCCGAGTTGTACAAGGAGGCTGCAGAAGTGATGTTGGAAGCACCCTTGGAGCAGAAGTCCTGAGTCATGGGAGGTTCCTCAGGAGAGGGTTGGAAAAAGGAGTAGATGAAGGTGCCTCAGTGTAGGTCACACCCCACACCAACTGTTTTAGCCAGTGGTGAAGGTCCGGGGAATATTATGAGGCAGGCAGTCCATATTTAGAGCAGTAAGGCTCAGAAACACTGTGCGTGGGTGTGTGTGGTTTCTCTTTTTCATTTAGTTTCAAGTGGCTGGAAAACCAAAGAACTGGGGCAGGAATACAACAGAATCATAGAATGGTTTGGGTTGGAAGGGACCTTTAAAGGCCATCTAGTCCAACCCCCTTGCCATAAGCAGGGACATCTTCGACTAGATGAGGTTGCTCAGAGAACATACATGAGGAGATGACTGAAAACCCACCAGAGATGGGCCAGGACACATTTCAGATTCCTCAGGGAATGGGTACTTGAGCCTGAAACAGTACCTGATGAGCAAAACCCCTAGACTAGACTTGAGATGGATTTGTAAGTATTAATTCCCACAGAACTTCCCATGGATGAGTTTGGCTGCATGGCCCATTTAGAGCCAAATAATCAGGTATGGATTCTCTGACAAAGTAATTCAGCAATGCATCTTCTCTTTCTGTCAAATGATCTGAGTGTCAACCTGAAAGTGCCTCACGTATTCCTAAACCTTTCCTGGGGTCTCACTACAGAATAAAGCCCCAAGGCACTTAAGCAACAGCCTCACCTTGACCGACAGAGGGTCCAAAACAACTGAATACCCTCCTCTGTCAATCCTGAGCCAAATTTTTACCACCTTGGAGAATTTGTAACCAGCATTAGATGATAAATCTCAGAGATTTTAGGGATCACAGTTTTAATAAGGTAAAAACAGAGGCCACGCAGCCCCTCTTGGACCACACACGGAGCCAGAGACATCCCTCCAGTGGTCTGGGGAGGAGCCACATGGGAGCAGAACTTGGTGGAGAGGGGGGGATGCAGGACACCCCCAAGGACAGTATGTTTGGGGACAGTTGGATGAGGCCCTTAATTGTGCAGGCTCTGGAGTCCTGGTTGTAATTTATCACAACCTGACACAGATGTTGAAAATAGGGCAGATGAATCATGCCCTAAAAGTGCCTGTTTCTGCTGACTACAAAGGGAGCCTGGGGTGACCGGCTCTGCTGGAAATGTCTGCATTGTGGATATATGAAGTCAGGTGAGAGAAATCCCACATCTCCCACTGCTTCATCTCTCTTTCTTACCTGGAACAGTCACTTCTCAACATAAAAGGCTGTCCCAGGCTCCAGGGCTACTTAATCCTGTACTGAGCTGCTTAAATAAATGACAGTGGTCAGCTGGGTAGGAATTCCTGCAGACTTGCTTACAAAGTCAAAGTCAATTTTGAAGCAAGGCTGCTTTACATTAGTGCAGTGGACAGGAATTCAGCAGAAATTTCAGCGCTGAATTAAAGGTTTTTAGTGCAGCCAACAGGGAAATGAGTGATGCAATCGGCCCACTCTTCCCAGTCTTGCTTATTCTCAGATTAAATTCAAATTATTGTATTCCACCTCGACAGTTTGCACTTCCCACAAGCTCTTGTGCTGACTACACATATTTCCCTCATGAGAATTATTGTGGGGGTAATGGGAGGAATTTGGGTTCTTATCTCTCCTCCACCCCAAACAATCCAGTCCTGTGCCTTCCCAGGAGCAAGCAACTCATCTGAAGGTATTCCATCAAACTGAACCCCAGGCAAAGTGTTGATAAAATGATATGTTTAAATGTCATTAAATTAAACCCCAGGCAAACTGTTGATAGAAATAATATGTCTAAATGTCATCATTAAATTTCATTGTTATCAACCTGCTGAGAATAGCAGCATCTCTCACACTAGAATTTGCAAATCGAAGGAGACATCAATGAATTGGTTTCCTACATCTTCTATCAGACCATAAGGCTCAGACTCTATATTGAAATCAATTAAATTTATGGTGGATGGTGGATTGGGTTTTGTTGTTTGGGGTTTTTTGGTGTTTTGTTTTGGTTTGGTTTTTTTTTTATTTTTCCTGGAGAAGGGAGGGGTTTGAAAAAGGGAAGAGGAGAAACTGCAAAAAAACCCAGCAGCCAAGGCTGGTTTGACCATGCAGGCTTGACGACAGCGCTGGTGGTGATGTATAGACTTGTGCAGTAGGAAATGGACTGGAGCCATGATGGAGCATCTGTCAGATGATAACTTGCAGTCATTTGCAATCTGTGCTGGAGGCAGACCAAAGGCCTGAGCCAATGCTTCCAGTTATCCAGGCCTCTCCTCTGGGTCTTAACTCCATTTTCTTTACATCCCACAGAATGAGGCTCTTCTGCTGCTCTACTGTAGCACAGCAGTGACATCCAGGGGCCATTTCATTTGCTGTTGAGATCAGCCTACTGATATCCAAGAGCATATGTACCTAAGCCAAAACCCCACTGAAGTCGCTTGGAAAGATCCCCTTCAATGTCAACAAGCTTTGGATCCATCTGTTTTACTGCGTGTTTTTTAACAGTTAGCAAAAAAAGGGCTTTTGAGCCCAATTACCTTGGTTGCTACCTTTTTGGCTGAATAATCTAAGAAAAAAATCTCACTGAGCCAGCCTTCTGTTCAACACACAAAGTGACTTTGTGTGCTGAGATTCATCCAGTCCCGCCACATCTCCCCAGAATGACAAACTATAGCAATAGCAGTAGGTCCATCCACATTTCTGGATCATAGCAGTAGTGCAGCCTCAAGTTTTGCACCAAAAGCCAGTCCTATTTCCTCCTCTAAGCATGAGGTCAGAAAACTAATGAGCCAAAGGCAATCAGATGTGATCTTGGCCACTTTGATGAGCAGTTGGCATGAAAAACCTGCCAACCTTTAGCCATGTGGGATGGTGGGTAGTCACCTGGACTGGCTGGGGGAAGCCTGACCTCTGCACAACTGGTTCAGATCTCTCACTTGGATTTAATCTGAATATCTCAGTTTCCATCTTGTTACAACTTTTCTTGGTGTTATTTCCAGCATTCATACCTGTGAAGATGTTGGTGAACTGGAGTAAAGTCACTTCATTTTTTTTCTTGGATATTTTTCTCTCTCTCTAAAGCAGGTTTTCAATGCCTGAAATTGCTCTGTCAGGAATCTTTGCTGTTTCCTTAAGATCTCTTTTTGGACATGTGAACATCAGGACTAGACATAACTTTTGAGAAACGGCCTCACTAATGCTGTTTACAGAGATAATATCACTTCAGCACTCCCACTTCATATTTGCCAGCTGCACAGCCAAGGATTACTCCAACCTTCTTGGCTAAGACATTTCTGGGAGTTCATACACAAGCAATTGTCTACCAGGCCCATTCAATTTGCTTCTGAGTCACTGATTTCCAGGATGTATCCCTCTATGTCCTAGGTGTGACCCACATCCCTTGCTCCAAAACATCTGCCTCTTCCTGAAATCAGTTGTTTAGGGGTTCCCACTTCAGCCACCAGCACCTGCCTGCACAACGAGCCTGTGCCCATGGCTATTTGCCACCAATCTTGTTTTCATACTGTCTGCAAATTTTACCAGCTCTCTGGGTGTTTTTTTATTTTGCCATTCACAACTAAGGGACTGCTGCTCTGTGGTTATCAAATCATTCTCCAGATATTTGCTCTTTGCATTTTTCTGCCTCCCACTTTCTCTCAGCTTACATTTCCCCTCCCATGCTTGTACGCCTTTTTGCTAACATCAGTCGGGTCTGGTTTTGTTTTCTAAAGGTGGTTTGTTTGGCTCAAACCACTGGACACAATGGCAGATGTTCGGGTTCAAGGGGAGGTGTAAAGAAAGAGGATCACACTGAGAACATGCCCTCTCTGTCTCTGTTCTGTGTAGGCCAAATGTGCACTGTGTGGCCCGACACAACAGTCATCCTGCATTGAAACTGAGAATATGAAAATATTCATCAGGAAAGAAGAAATGCATAAAGCTACCAGAGGTGGCTCTGCAAAAATCTCTTATTCTCAGCAAAAAAAGGTTTCCCATGGTCCAGAAACTGTTTGAATAACCCTTTCCCTGGTGTATCAGAACACTAATAAATAGGCAGTGAAAGAAATACTTTGCTACAGGATTAACTACAAGGCAAGCACTTTCTTCATCTTCATTTTTCTCCCTCTTCTTGGGCTTTCCGAGGCTGGACAGGGCAGGCTGGAGAGCTGAACTGAGCACTCACAGGAAAGAAATTAAAGAACAAGTGGAGATTGTGCATTTGTATCCTTAATTCCTGGTTGGAGTGTAATGGGGAGTGAGAGGAAGAATTGGTGGGGGCAAGGAATTAAATTATCTCTGTAAATAATGGGTGGTATGTACCCAGCTTTAAATGGGAACAGGTAACAAGAAACCTCTCACTAGAGCCACGTTAAATGCACAACCAGAGGCTGGGGTTTAGGGTTTTCTTATGCAAAAGCTATTCACATTCCTTAACTTCAGCCACTTAGAGAGCTTCCTCCATAGAGGATAGAATCATGGAATCATGGAATGGGTTGGGTTGGAAGAGACCTTTAAATATCATCCAGTTCCAACCCCCAGCCATGAGCAGGGACACCTTCCACTATCCCTGGTTGCTCCAAGTCCCGTCCAACCTGGCCTTGAACAGTTTCAGGGATGGAACAGCCACAGCTTCTCTGGGAAACCTGTGCCAGGGCCTCCCCACTCTTAGAGTGAGGAGTTTCTTCCTAATATATGAACTAAACCTGCCTTCCTTCGGCTTAATGCCATTCCCCCTTATCCCCTAACTACACACCCTTGTGAGAAATCCCTCTTCAGCCTTCTTGTAAGTCTCCTTCAGGCACTGAAAGCAGCTCTAAGGTCTCCCTGGAGCCTTCTCTTCTCCGGGCTGAACAACCCCAACTCCATCAGCCTCTCTAGGACAGTTCATTGTCTTTTAACAGCTGTAAAACCCTGATGACTGTGCACATGACACCTTTTCCCATTTTGCAGAACTGAGGCAGGGCAGGTTCAGCTCAACATCCCACAGACAGCCGATGGCAAGGAGATGGATGATCAGAAGTTGGTGCTGTCACTGCTGCCCCGTCCTCTCTCCTTCCCTGCCTGACCCTGCAGCAGTGCATGGCAGGGGACTCGCTGTCACTGGGGTGAGATACTATAGATCATCTCTTGATTGGAGACTGAACCAAACATTTCAAAGGACTATTCTTCTATTTGAAAGCAGATCTTCTTTGGATCTCTTATGCGAAGCATAAAAAGCTTTTCAAAATAGCCAGCATGATTATTCATGACTCCTCATTTGCAGCAGTGCTTGTTTTTCATGGCAGTGCCAATGAGCTCACCTGAATAAAGATTTACTGGGGACAATTGATGGCTGAAGGTTTTGCACAAATAAAGGTGTGGGCTGGCATAGTCCCTTTGCACTTGTTGGATCCTGCTAGACCAGAGGCCCCATCCCCATCCCGGTGCTGGTCTGGCCCCTGTGGTGCTCTCACAGGGCTGTGCTGCGCCTCTGGCACAGGGAACCCATCCCTGCTTGCCTTATTTACTGGTATCACACAGAGGATTTGTGAGCACACTGGGTTTTCCCAAGGAAGCTCTCGGTGGATGGGCACGCCCGATGGAAGGTGATGATTCCTGCCAAAACAACCCAGAGTGATATGCCCAAGGCTGTGCGAGCTGGGGAGCGAGCTCAGGTCACTGAGATCCCAGCCTAGCTCAGGATGATTTCCCAGCAGGCAGCACGTTCTGTCGCCTCCTGCTTACCCCTGCCCTCCGTGCCCTCTGACCAGCAGGCTGCAGGGACTGGAATTTCCTGACTCCAGAGACCTCGGCTGTGCTGCCGTAACACCCACTGGAGTCTCCTCTGCTTCCCGCTCCCTGCCCCCCCTCCCCCATTTCGCCTGTCTGTGGTTTTGCACGGGGAAAAACCGAAGTAGCCGGAGGTTTGCGGGAGACCCTGCTCCGCAGCGTCCGTCGGAGAGCAGACAATAACATCGGGCTGCTTTGATCGCTTTATTGTTCCAGCCTGTTTAGATGGCGAGCCGCGGGTTCCAGCAGCAGCTGCGAGCGATGCGGCGCAGCCCAAAAGAACAGGCAGGGTTTGTCAGCGCAGCCCGGTGCCGGTCGGGCTGTCTGCTGCGTGATGTAACCCCTCCTTTAATTTGTTTTCCAGAAAATTCATTTCGAGAAGTGCTCTGCGAGCGGCTTGGCAGCAGCCAAGGGAGGAAAGGGGCTGGGGAGGACGCCAGCTGTCAGCCCGCAGCCCCCGCTGCCAAGCCCCGGCCAGCGGGATGGAGTGGGGGCTTCTCCAGGGCTGCTTTCCCGACCCGGGAAGGGCCTGTGGGTCGGGTCCGTGCGGAGTTACTCTCGGTCAGCCGATGCGGCGAGTTCCAGCGCAGGGACCGTGTTTATTTGTATGCTCCGCAGTGCCCGGCACAGAGCGGCTGCACCTGCGGATGCGACAGTAAAAACAGGCATAAATAACAACCCAAGATGGAGCCGGAGCAATTTAATCTGTATAACTGAATACAGTTAACTGGGGAAGGATGCTCAGGCTGGCTGAGGACACCTTGCCTTTCCTCTGTGGGTGTGAGGATGCATGGCCAGGCTAAGGACTCATAGCATTTACAGGGTACAGCACACAGAGCGTTGCCTGCCCTGTTTTGTGCCACTTGACTCTTCATCTGTAGGAGATGGAGGGAACATGGCTGAGAGAGGGAAGCACAAGGTGTGTCAGCTGCAGCTGGGAGAGGGACAGACAAGACCCCCTTCCCTTCCCTTCCCTTCCCTTCCCTTCCCTTCCCTTCCCTTCCCTTCCCTTCCCTTCCCGTCCCGTCCCGTCCCT
>JAWWEU010000081.1:3550347-3567876 GCA_035583155.1 Acropternis orthonyx | reverse complement strand
AAAGGAAAGGAAAGGAAAGGAAAGGGAAAGGGAAAGGGAAAGGGAAAGGGAAAGGGAAAGGGAAAGGGAAAGGGAAAAAAACTAAGCCCCAAAAGATTTGCCAGTGATTTAAATATTTACAAAAATATTTTATAGAACGGACTATTTTATAGAAGGAATGTGGTTAGAAGCAAAACGCAGGTGGTAAATGCGCTGGCTGTGCTCTCCCCTCTGCGGGGCAGCTCCGGGGCTGCCGAGCGCGGCAGGGCGGCCGCTGCTTGTGTTTTCTTCCGTCCGAGTGACCTCCCGGTCCCTCCAAATGTCACGGCGGGCTGTGGAGCTGTGGCTCCCCGCAGCAGCCCCTTCCGGAGGGGGAACACTCCGTCACCGGACGAGAGACTTGGCTGCAAACAGCAGAGAGCAAATCGGTGTCAGAGACAACCGAGCCCTGGGAACAAGAGGGAGAGGGGGGTTGGTCTCGGAGATCGTTTATTCATCAGCAGGCTCGGTGCTAACAGTCCCATGGCCTTCAAAACCAGCCTCGATAGGCCAAAACGCCCCAAGCTCCAATGAAATGCCACCTTTGGCAATAGAGAGGTTCTTCATGTTGCTTCACAGTCGGACTTTGCACCCGAGGCACTGATAAAACCTGGAGCCACACGCGCAGCGCGTGGCCGAGCGCGGGGTCCCTCCCCGGTGGCACTGCTTTGTTTTGTGGCTGACATTTGGCTATCAGCTGAGATGGGCACATTAAAGCCATGATAAGACAAATATTTGCTCCGCATGAAAAGCTGTCGATAGGTAAACTGCCTGGCATTACCTCCAGCGTGTCTCACGCAGCATGAGTGGGAATGCACAGGCTGGAGCCGGGAAAATCCCAACCTCTGACCACTCACAGGCTATTAAAGATACCAGTTACCCCTCTGGGAGCCCATCTCCTGCTTAAAGCTCCACTTGCCACGTGAGCAGCATTGATTTGAAAGTATCAGGAGCTTCATTCATCTGCTTAAATCTGTTGAAATACTGTTGGAGCAGCTGATGGGCACCAGGAACCACTTATCCCTTTTTCCAGCAGAAATCCTAATGGACCAAAAGAGCTACAGTGCCTCCAAGGTGCCTCCTTCCCTTCATGGCCTGGTGGCTGCACACAAGGTTTGAAATGGGGGAATATATACTGCTGCCCTTTGAGTGTATCCTGATAATTTGTCAGCACTGGTGTTAAAAAAGCTGTCTCCTTTGGAATATAAATTCACTTGTACCTGCTTTCCACTCTCTGCAGCTCTGTATCCTGTATCCTCTCCCCTCAGAAGCAATCCTCAGCTGTAATGAAGTCCACTCCCAATTTTAGCTTTTGTTTGTTAGCCCTCTCCCTGCCCTAAATATTTATTATGACATTTATTATCACATTATTTTGGTGACTCACCATCCCCAACTTCCCAGCATTGTTTTTAACGGGAACTTCTCAGTACCTGTTTCATTAACACCCTGCGTGGAAGCGACTTTACCCTCACATCCCTTCTTCTATTGACTCAACCCTCCACTTCCATGACAAAACCAGTCCCTCCTGACCCTCCTCTGGGGCGAGTTCATGGCCTGCTCTTTGTCCACAGTGATCACTTTACCCTTTTGCACCATCACTGCTCTCTCCATGACCAGATGGGACTGTGCTTTCTTTGAATGTCACTAGGTAGTAAGCACTGGTCCCAAGGCAACCATCAATTTTTGTCCAGTGCTGAATTAATCCACAGCCACCATCCTGAGGTCCCCAACTGACTGATTGCATTTTTGATGCATGATAGTGCGTGTTCAGCAACGACCAGCTGTGTTTTTAGGAACACTAATGCTATTCTGCTATTGCAGCACAGGTTTCTCAGGCTGAATCTCTATTAACCAAGGTCTTTTCATTTCTGCAAATTAATGTCCAGAGCTTTTCTCCACTTGAACCCAACGGCTCGTAACAGATCCCTGACACTGCCCACTCCTGGGCAATGTCAGCTCAAAGATGCAAAGGCATGGAAGACTCTCTGACCCTGAGGTACCAATAAATCATAAATTAAATGTGGATTTTTTTATTCATAGGTGTCCTCTGCTCCCTTTCCTCCCCTCCATCTTCCTTCATGCTGCAGCCCATTACTGCAGTACTGCACTCACCTGAATCCCTCCTTTCTCACCCCAGACTCCTCACAGTACTCCCTAAACTACTGAGATTCTCTCCTTCTCTGTCACATTTCTTTGATCTGCTCTTGTTACAAAATACCCAGTTTTGTTTTGCATTTGCCTGCTTTACTCCTGCCCCTTTTGTGATCAGTTTAACACCTTTTTGCTTGCATTCTCTAGTCTCCAGCCAAATAGAAAGACCCCCCAGAACTGTCCTACCCAGGAGCTGTCAGCTTGCTCTGTTATCTGCCCATCTTTGTCTTCTTCCACAAACCCAAGGCTTTCAGCTGTGCTGTCACAGAAGAGGCAGCTCACGCCAGTATTTTGTTGCTTTCTTTCTCAATCCTTTAGAATAATCTCCCAGCTGCTCCTCCCTCCAAATTACTTCTTTTTCAGACTCAGTGGTTCTCTGCAGTCTGTGCTGACCTGTGTGACTCCATGTGATGCTCCATCTGTTGTTGACTTCTGTGTGTTTACTTTCTAAGGGGAAAACTGAAAACATGACTTCGAGTTCTGGCCAGTGTCACTGTCATTCCTCAAAAATAAGATCTGCCGTGGATTGAGCTCCGACTTTGAGCTGCTCAGCGCTGTGGTTCGGCCCCAGAGATGCTGACTGAGGGAGGGCTTGTGAAATGTGTCCTGTGCAGTGCTTCATCTCATGTGGGGCCGCCTCAGCCCACAGAGAACCAAGGATGTGACAGGAGTGGGCAGCACCAATCTGCTGTGCACAGCCACCAGCTGTGGGTCTTAGCTCAGGGGGGTCCCCAGAGTGTCTGATCTGACTTCCTGCTCCATCATGGGGTGCAAAGCAGTTCCCAGTATGGAAATCTTGGTTGTTGCCCTCCCTAAGGACAGCACAGCAGGAGCAGTACACCGGAACAGAGCGTAACCCACTGGTCTGAGCTTGGACCAGTACACGTGAACCCTCTTTAATGGGAGTCAGACCCTGATATCTCAGAATAACCAAGACTCTACATTCAGACAGCAACTGAACTGAAGGTATGTCAGGGTTTATATGTACTTAATTCTCTCCCTGTTCCTGTCTCCATATAGGCATCCAACAGCTGGAGCTCCAGTTCAAGCGTATCTATAAATAAATGTATCCATGCATGGCCAGTGAGGTGTATTAAAACCAGTTTATTTCAGAAATAGCATCATTTTTCCTGGCGAAGGAGAGCAGCTTCTCTAATTTTCTGTGCCACTTGTGCTTTTGGGCTTAACGAGGCAAAATGCCAAGGAGCGACAGCATGTTTACCTAAGAGCAGTTAAAAGAGCTGTGTGGAAATCAAGGTATTGAGTGGGTTGGGAAGAAAACAGATCTGCTTGGAAAGACTTTGATCAAAAATGTTCATCAGGGGACTGGACGGCCTTGAGCACCAGTAACAAGCTGTTAGGGAATATATCCCCCTGCACAAACACTGAGCAAGGTGCAACTCCTCCCTCCAGTCTCTCATGAACCGTACCATCAAATGGGATTAATTATGAGGAATGTGATCTTTTTTTTTTTCCCCCGGGAAAACCCTTTTGAAAGCGTGTTTGTGGCTTCACTGGGATATTACTGAGTCCTTTACCTCAACCCTTCTTAGGCAGTTGTTGTTTAACCCCTTGAAGCTCTCCTGAGCCCCCACTAAAACAGGCTCCAAATCTTTTTCCAGCTGTTTTGCCTCTTCCTTTCTTGTTGAGCAGACATGCTCTGCCCTTTGCCAAGCCTAACCTACCCATGTGATTACCAAGCTATTTGCCTGCAGCTTCACATATCTCACTTTATACAACACCTTGTGCCAATTCTCCTCTCTGGGCATGCCTACATAGCTCTTTTGGCCCAGGGTTTAGGTCTGGCATGTCTCTTGGCATCCTGACAGGCATGACAGATTACAGGAGAAAGTGTTTGGGCTCTTTTGGCGGCTCCATGAAAGCTCTCACCCTGTGATAAGAGAACAAGAACACAGCCCAGGCTCTGGCTTTGAAGGTGGGGGAATATGACAGGTCTAGTCACAGGCCCTGGGCTGAGGTCCAGCGAGAACAAACAACATTCCCGTGTCTCTGTAGCACTTTGTTCAGAAGTGTTTCCGGTCCTTAATTGCCTTATTTTGTAGTAAATGGGTTAGGATGCTGCACTATGGGTTTTTTTTTTTCTTTCCAGTTTTCCAGCTGTAAACATCAGGGAGAACTGGTCACCATGTAGGGCTGGGAGAAATTTGCCCACCAGACACAGCACTGTAAAACCAAGGGTCTCCCCAAACTGCCATCAATGGAGCTTGTTACAGACTCAATACCTACTGTTATCATGTTAGGTAAGGAATTTGGCATTTCCAGGGCTGCCAGACCCCTAGTTCTGTACCTCATCAGTGGGAAAGAATAAAAGCACCATCTAAGGGTTGTTTGAAGGGGGTCCTGCAGCTCCTCACCAGCTGCAGAGCACCCCGGGTCCATTGCCGTCCTGGATGAATCCACTCGCTCCCATTCCCAGCCCCACTGATGTTTAAGGCTTTATCAGATTCCACAGGAAGTTGATTGAATGTGGTCCAAGGGATTACCTGAGGTTTTCCAGCCTCTTACATCAAATCTGGCACAATCAAGCTGAAGATCTCAGTGTTACTGGCTCCAGGTCTCCTTCTCCATGTCACAAAACCCTGCTCTTCCAATGGCTGGGGTAGTGTTTTAGCACCCTACAAAGGCATGAGAAAGCAAATGACTATTTGAACACGATGATACTGGCCATGCAGCTCTCCTTGAAGATCTTAGAAATTGCCTTGCTATCCACATCAGTCCTTTCCTGGATCAGCTAACAGCACAAACCTCATTAAGTCCCACACACACTGCTGCATGCCTACGGCTCTGGAAGGGCTCAGGGAGAAGAAAAACTCTGGAAAAAGAAAACCCAGTTGCTGGCACATTTAGGTTTAGAAAGAGGAAATCAGAGTGAAGAATTAAAAATGGCAGACATTTGCAGGGCCAGTAGTTTCCTCCTGGGCTCATGATGCCATGCTGGATCTAGAGGAAAGCTGAAGAGGTCCCCAAACGCACCAGTGGAATTGAGGATGAGCATCTTGGAAACTGACTTCTCCTCATCAGAGAAACCTGAGGATGCCAGCAAGTCACTGACATCTCCTAAGTGAGCCCAGAGGGGCTGGATCCTCAGCCTTGGGAAGCTGCAGCCTGCAGTTCCATGGAAAACAAGACAGCAATGAAATATGTGACCTTCCAACATCACTCTGAAGGTCCTTCCTGCCTCATGGAGGAGACAGTAATGGGAATTTCCTGTCCAGTGGTGACTACAGACAGGGCTGTTTTCTTCCTTGCATCCTTTAGTTAGAAGTGAATGTGAAAGGAAATTTCAAGTCCTGAAATTCTGAAAGCCTTAAAGGAAGAATTTTCATGTATGGACACAAAGCACAGCTTTTAGCTTATGCCTGAATATTTTAGGGGCTGTCTTTTGGGATGCTCCTTATGTTGCTGAATCACAGCCCAGACTTTGGGGTTTGAGAATTACTGGTTTAGGGGAGATGATTTCAGACACAGGTAGAAGCTCGGGAGGCACAGCATTGCTCCTGCATGAACTTGGTTAGTTACTGTGAATCAGCTGACACTCTTCAGTTTGCTAAATCAGGTAATCTGACCTTAAATCTAAGCCCATAGTTGCAGCCATGGAAAGAGCACTTCCAGGAATAGGCTATTTATCCTGTAGCTGTGCACAGAATTACAGCAAGATAATAACTCTGGGACATAGTTTCTTTTCCTGTGGTTGCTGCAACTTCTGGGTGCTCAAAAGAAGCTTTTCTTTCCTTTTTTTCTTTTTTTTTTAAATTTTATTTTTAATTCTAATGTTGGCATTCCAGAAACTCTAACATTTGCTGATTCCAAGGGTTTCAGTTTTAAAATAGAGAAAGCTAATGAAACTGGACAGACATTAGTGCTGCCTCCATGGTAAAGGCACCTGCCAACATCCCGGCCCTGGTCTGCTCAGAGCATCCAACTTTTAGCTTCTGTCTGTGCAGATGGGATGCTGGGACTGACTGTTCATCGTTGTGGGCCAAAGCACTGAATACAGCACATCAGCTACAGGACACAGATCCTGCTGTGGCACAGCTGACTGGCTGTGGAGGTGCTTCATTTCAACATGTGATGGGAACACTGAAGGAGTCCATGCCTGGGGGCTCAGGGGCTTGATTCTGCTCACAGCCAAGATCCCCAAAGACAGTCACTGTCGCTCCTGACAGTGTAGTGCCACTGAAAATCCCAGGTGCCCAATAATCCCTGTATAAGCAAGCACAGACATCAGCCCACCAGCCAGCTCCTTACTTGTTTGCATTCAATGTGCATTTAGCAGCAGGCTAAAAATACAATGCTGTGACTAGATAATGCTCTTTTGAAGACCGCTTATGTTTCAGATCATGTCAGCCTTATGCCACTTTCAAAACTTGCCTGAAAACCTGGAAAAATTATTTGCAGGGCTACTGGAGCTCAAAGAACAGCTCCAGTCAAGGGCCCATTATTCCATGGGTTTTCCAGGCAGGGCATATATAGTTGACATAGGGATCATGTTCTTTTTCAGGAGAGAGTTTCAGGGAGGAAAACTGGCGGATACTGAAAGCAGCTTTGTGTCCTGCCACTAGGACCCAGGCAGGACACCTGGGAAAATACCTGCAAAAAATACCAGGATCTATCTTGTTGCATCCTCCTGACCACAGGGACAGTCAGGACATGACTTTGTCAGCTCTTTGGAGCCTGCAGAAGTGGCTGATGATGAGGGGTGCTGCCATGGGCTGTCTCATGCCTCAGCAGGTCACAGCTCCAGTGCCTGAGTGAGTCTCCCTATGCTCCCTTTACAGCCAGGGATGGCCCTTTTGGGGCACAGCCCACCTCACCCCAAATGAATCAGCTGGAATAGGTAAAGAAATTCCTACAAACCCATACTGTAGACTGCCCCCTCCTCCAAGGATATTAAACCTTCTCCAGTCATGTGTGAGACCCCCTGCCTTGCTGAGGGGCTGGGGGAGAGGAGCAGGACAGCTTTGCTCAGCCAGGCAAGAGGCATTAGGGAACTCACAATGTCCTGTCCAACTTCTGCCCTTAGCAGGGAAAACCTCCATGTGATGCTTTTCAGAACTCATAGTAAAATTATTGCTCCCTTTAATTCCAGCAGAGATGGAAAGGGGGATCTGTACAGCCCCTCAGTGCAGTTATATCCACTGCACTTTAAGTGCAATGCTTGCAGCTCTCTTACATGTAGCCTCTCCAATGGCCTTTCCCCCTGTGACAGGCACCTGTCTGCCCTCAGAATGCTTCCTGTCTCCAGCTGATGTTGAGGGGAGGTGCCAAAGCCCAGCTCTGCATCTTTCTTACATGGATCCAGAAGCCTGGATGGGCAGGCCTAGAGGAATGTCTGGAACTTTCTCTGGTCTGTGTCATGTTTGTAGCTCAGCATCCCCCCTTGTTATGTCCCTATTTTATTCCCAGCCTTCTATGCAGGATTTATGTCAGTCTCACATGACCCTCACACCAGGGAAAGCTTTCTTCATGGCTCCTGTGTGGCTATAGACTGCCCTATCAGGTCCACAGCAGAAAGAAATGCTCACTACCTTCTCACCTGATTTATATCTCTTCAGGTAAATTAAAATTATGCTTTTTACTCCTGCTGACTTTCCAGCTGCCTCCACAGTGCCCACGTTGATGTAAAAGCATGGAAAACTGGGGTTTGCTATAGACTGTTCCAAGTATGAATACCCAGAGTATTCATCAGCATCTCAGGAGGGTGCTGACTTTCTAACATCCATCCCAGCAGTCTGGCATTTTTGGCAGGAAAACAAGCAGATGTGGTCAGACTGTTTCTCTGCCACTTCCTGTTCACTGCTTGTGGACCAGGTGATCATTTCCAGTCTTGTTTGATGGTACCTTTGCATTCCCAAAGCACTGAAGCCTACAAGGTTTGTGCAAACAGGCAGCCAGGTAGGGCGAGGAGGAAATGAGAGGGAGAAAGGGAGATACACTGGTTTTGGGACACAAAAACCCATCCAAGGGTTCAATCTGAAGTCTTACATGAAGGGAAAACCAGGCCACTTCTAGGATCAGTCACTCCTCTAAACACCAGTCATATGGCTTTCCAAGGAGAAAGAGGGTCTGTAACCTACCGCAGTATCTGCGCTCACTGTATCATCTCAAGCTGGTTTGAACTGGGCATAAAATCCACAGAAGAACCTCTCTAGAATAATCGGAGTCCTCACTGTCATCCTTGTCCTGATGGACAAGATAACAGAGACAACTGGCAGTGATTTGAAGTCTGATAATTCCAGCTGATGGAAAACATGTGTGTGCCTGCACACGTATAGATGTCGGTGGGAGCACAAGCCATTCGCAACCAGACCTTGTCCCCAGAACATCAGGCTTCAAATTCTGCATTTGTTTTTGTGCAGAGCAGCTTGTCTGTCCAGGCAAGAGCATGGAGAGATGCCAAACCAGGCTGCAGGTACCCAGGGGACGGGAAAGAGCAGCCGTGGGAAGCAGCAAGCGTCCAGCCCAGACCATCTGCTGCTGTTGGATTAATCTCTAACCTGTGCCCTTAGCTGGCCAAGGGAAACTTGTTAGGCTGAATTTATATCTCTGGCTTCAGGTTACAGCCTGGCATGTTAAAATAAACCATCACTGACTTTGTGTTAACTTAAACACCTGGGCTGTGGATTAGAGATGGAGGAGAAATTGTGGAAGGAGCTGTGTGTGACAACCAGTGTGGGGATGAGGAGATAGCTCCATTCTGCCAACAGCTTGAACATAGCCCAGGTCACCTCCTTGAGAAAAAAGGAAAGGATGGAGAACCCCGGGGTGAAGGGATGGCTAAAAGGAGTCTTTGACCCATGAGCAAAGTCTCTCTGCTTCTGCAGAGAGCACACATTGTGTACTCTGAAGTAGCAAATTTGAAACATTTTATTCCCCTCTTGTTATTGTTGTTTCTCATTACCATTGTTTGTCTTGTTTTTTCCTGCAAACCATGCTCTGCCAGAGGAGTAGCAATCTTGGAAACTTGGAAATATTGTGGAGGAAAGAGGACAACTATTTTCTTAAAATTTCCTTTTTTAAAATGTGAACTAATAATAATAAAAAAAATAAATCAGATGTTGTCATGGCCAGGGAAAGGTAAGGACAGAAACAGAAGGGAAATGTCTGGAGAAAAGCTGTCTCCTAGATTTGTTCAATGCTGGAGAAGGAGGAGACGGATGAAAAGCACTAATCAAAAGAAAGTTTGAAGAGTGGACTTGAAGGCTGACTTATTGCTAATCTGATTCCTCTGCAAACTCGGCCAGCTGTCTCACAGGATGGCTTCAGGTAGCATCTGCCTGAGTCTCTTGACTCATCTGCCTGTGGGTTTTGGATGTGCTGGAGCTAAACTGAACCTGCCAGGCACTTACAGTTTGCTTTTACACACACGGAGGAGAGCCGGGCTCGTTGGACCCGGCGTTTCAAAGCCTCTTTCTAGGAAAGAAGCTTTGCGCAACAGAAGGGAAAATAGGTCGTTGTCAAGGTCTGGGGCATTTGCAGAAGACAGTAAACAAGTGGTTCTGTGTGGCCAAGATGGGAGAGCAGCTCTGCACCGAGCAGGATCTACCCCTGCTCAAGACAAGGCTGTGCTTGCAGGAGGAAAGTCAGCCTCGTGTTTACGACAGCGGGACTCTGGATTCTCCACGTGATCCCTGGCAAATCATTTAATCCCAGTGCTCTGGGAGGGAGGAATCACCTCCCCATGACACCCAAGGTTTTGGGTGCCAAGCTCTGTGGGGCACGGCTTGCACCTGGCCATGACGCACCCGGAGAAAACGTGGCCTTGGGATGGCTGTGGAATTGCTCAGGAGTGGGAGGCGAATGGGACTGGGGAGGTGGGGCTGGAGCAGTCGCACCAGGCACGGCCACGGCAGAGCCTGTCCCAGGAGGACTCAGATGCGGAAAGAAACAAAAAACAAGGCAAAAAATAACAACCACCAACCGCCCGCAAAAGCACCGCGAGCCCTTAAAAATGCCCTCAGGCGAGCGAAATCCCAGAGGAGCTTTTGGAACAAGTCCAGCTGCCTCCCTGGATGATACTGAACCTTCCCACCGCCCCCCTTCCAGGGGCACAGGGCTGGGGGGGAGGCTGGAGCATCCACCCACCCACCCAGCCACCCGCGCATCGCCAGGCGCAAGAGGCCACGGCCGGCCAAAGCCTGGCTGTGGTTCTGCCCGCCGTGGGAGGGTACAGGCTGTGCTGGAGCAGAGCCGTGGCACTCGGGGGGCTGCGCGGGGGCTCTGGAGAACATCTGCCAGCTGCCCGGCCCCCGCCGCCAGCCCCGCCAGTACATCTTGTTTGTGTTTTTCTGCGGAGCACACTCCCAGCGGGTTATGTCAGAGGTGAGGAATGCAGGGCCACCCTGTGTCATGAGATCAGACTTACATTTTTAGGCTGAGCGCTTACCGTATTTGCCGGGAAGCAGCGCGCAGGCGGCACGCGGGGCCCCGCAGGGGTGGGAGATACCCCCTTCGCCTCCATCCCTCTTTTCCAAGCCCTCGCACCAGCAGAGCCTGGCGGAGCGGATGGGGCCCGTCTTGCTGGAACAAGCTCTCCCTCTGTTCCTCGCAAGGAGCAAGAAAGGAAACGCAGTGAATTAAGGCGAATGAAAAGGCAGCAGTGAAAGGGCGGCCGGGCTCGGTGCCAGGCGCTCGGGGAGCGCTCACGGAGAGAACTGGTGGCGAGCTGCTCCCTGCCGCCAGCGAGGGCATCGCACCCGGCACTGACTGCCCACCGCGGAAACTCATCCGAGCGCCAGCACCCACCAGGGGCCGAAAGCGTGAGGAGACACAGGAGCCCGTCCAGGGAGAGCCGGGCTGGGAGCGCTTGGTGGGAAAGCAGTTGGCAGGGTCTAACCCAAAACACCGCCCAGAGCAGTGGCTTTCCCCCAGTTTCGTTGCTGGGAGCCAACCCTCGCGTCCAGCCTCTCTAAAATTTCTGGGTTGCTTTGCCGGAGTCCTTCTGCTCGAGGCAAGCTGGTGCAAAACAGCTCCGCTGATGTACAGCGTTGCTCTGCTGCTCATTCCCTGGGTTTCCCACTTCAAACTTGGAGGCTCCTTTGCAGCCGTGTGTCCCATCTAGGGTGGGAGGAGGGGAGCTGCTTTGATCCTGGTGCCACTGCAGAGAAAACCCACTAAAGCAGGATCAGACCCTGGTGTAGGGAAAGGCTCCCCCTCTCTGCTCTGGTGTGGATTTTGCTTTCTTTTATTTTATTATTTTTTTCCTCCCCCTCTCCCCCTTTTTATTCTCTTTTCCTGAATAAGCTACAGTAGTGGGTATTTTGAGATTGAAAAGCCCAACAGCAAAGAGAAAACGCTTCTACAGACCATGTGCAAACTGAACACCACTGTTGGGTTTGGGGTTGGTTTTTTAATTTGTTGGGGGTTTTTCTGTTCTGTTTTGCCTTATGGAGAGTTTTGACACGGTGGTGTTTTGTTCTGTGTCAGAAGGAAAACAAACCCTGAAATACCAAAGTCTTTCACACAATGGGCTTTCCTTTCTCTAAACATCCCTGTGAGCTGGGCCTCTTGCAGCTCTCAGCTCTTCCCAGAACAGGAGAACAAATACTAGGAAATCTGGAGAGATGAACTACAGGGAGCTGGCTGCCCCAGCCCCACATTACTCAGTGTCTCCGGGGCTGGCTGGTCCTCCCCTGGAGGAGGCAGGTGAACCTCCAGCAAATGCTGATGGTTCCTGTGCTACTGGTAGTTTTCTGCTGTGCACCTCAGTCTCTTTGTGCCCCTGTGAGACATGGCAGGGGACAATTTCAGGTCCTCATCCCTTATTCTCCATCGTCTGCTCTTCCTGTTTGTTACGTCACCTCCAAGTGTAGTTCCAGACTTCTTTGGGCATGCTGCCATAGTCCTAAAAGTCTGTTTGGGAAATTCTCCCTTTTGTGGCAAATGCTGAATTTGGGTCCTCTCTAGAACTTGTGGTGCTATGGAGGCACCAGAGAGTGTCCTGTGGAGATGAGAGAGATGACCAGCAGGGACAGAAGGGACTAGCAGAGAGCTCCCGGGGACTCCTCAGATCCAGCATCCTCCCCTGGGCAAGGCGATGGAGGGTCCCACAAAAGGGAAAGGTGATGTGTTGGCAGGCAGGGGCTGGTTGCTGCCCTGTAAAAGTAAGGAGGGAGAACCTGTGGCATGGGATCCTTGGGGAAATGAGGGTTGTTTAATGGTTTAGGATGTTATTCTCTTTCTTCATGCTCTCTTCATCTGCCTTGTCTTTCATAAAGTTGTGCTTTGATAAGATTTTCTGTTTTATCATTTAAGGTGGAGATTTGGTTTCATTTTCCCTGGATTTGGAACGGAAGGAAAAAGAGGCTTCAGGCAGCATTTAGCAACAGCCCTGGACACCAAACCAGGGCCAGACAAGACCCGAAGAAGGGGTTCCATCCACCTTGGCTGGTCCAGAAGGCTTCTGCACTATAAATGACATGAAATAAAGATCTTGGCTTTCATTAGATCTTTCAGCTGCCTGGAATGCTTGAGGGATCAGAAATCATCATTAGCAATAATTATATATATTTAGGTTTTATATAAGTTCAGTTCAATTGCAGTGAGCTCATTTGCTTCTGTTACACTCCTTCAGTCTGGGGGGAATACACTGACATTGCTTAGCAACCTTTAATCATTTTGGTGGAGCACAATAGTCTGGGAAGGCCGAGGTTTATGTCTGTTACCCTGCCCTAGGTAATCTCCCAAATAATAAGTTATCTGACCTTGTCATTTGCTTCTAATCACCATTATTTTCTGAATTGCAATTGAGCATCCTAAAATCACAGAATCACAGAATATCTCAAGTTGGAAGGGACCCATAGGGATCATAGAATGGTTTGGGTTGGAAGGGGCCTTAAAGATCATGCTGTTCCAACCCCCCTGCCATAATCAGGGATTCCTTCCACCAGACCAGATTGCTCAAAGCACCATCCAACCTGGCCTCGGACACTCCCAGGGCTGGGGCATCCACAGCTTCTCTGGGCAACCTGTACCAGGCCCTGCCCACCCTCATAGTGAAAAATAATAATAAGCATCCTCAAGTCCAACTGCCTGCTCCTCGCAGGACTGCTACAGATGTGTCTTGCTCGACTCCACCGTTGGGTTGTCACTCTCCCTGCAGCGTGGCAGTGCACGCGGCTGCCTCGGCCACATCCCAGAATGTAAGGCAGCAATATCTCTGCCTGACCCAGGCAGGCAGCTGCTGCTTTGACTCGGAGCAGCTCAGCAGTGGGATGTGCTGCGCCTGCCAAGGCAGATACTGTAGGTTCTTTATTTCCTAATTGTCACTTTTTCTGTGACTGCTTCAAACAGAACCAAGGAGCACGGAAAGAACAGTGCTTCCCCTGTCAGGGATGGGGTGGAAAGGACGGAAAAAAAGGCTGAAGGAAGAACGTGGTGAAAGGCACCACAACATCCAGAGGCCTGACTCTGATTTACTTGAAGCAGTGTAAACAAGCAGGAGCTCTGACTGATGCTGGTACCAGAAAAACGACGGAAACATGTTTTAGACCAATTATACTGGAGAATACACATGAGATTTTCAAGACACCAAGAGCCATCATCATCAAACAGAGAAGTAATTTGAGATTTAGGGCCAGACGCAAACACCAGGGCTGCAAGAACCAGATATTTAACCTATAGAAAATGACTGTTTTATTGTTTCTAAAGATTTTGTATTTTTTGAAAGATTTTCTACCATAAGCTGTCTCAGCTGCTCTGCTGGCCTCCCTGCTGGGACACCGTGCAGGTAGCCCAGGCTCATCTCCCCCAAGCCCTTTACCCATGCTTCTGCTCACTGTACTCCAGATCTCTAGATAACTTTGTCACTCCATGCAATTCCTTTCCTTTGCCATTCCTTTTCTGCTGGATACTCACCCAGCCTTTGCTGACCTTCTGCCATTTCCCCACTCCTGGTAACCACCAGCCATGGTAAAGTTCTCTGCTCATATTCAGAGCAGGACTGCCCTTGCCTGTGCTCCTTCCTATGAAACTCACTGGAAGAGCATCCCACATATTTGGACTCCTGAGCAGTTAAAGTGACCTACATGAATGAAAATGAGGTAGAGCTGGTAAATGTGAGCGAGGGGCCCAGGTCAGCCCCTGTTGCAAAACAGATGGTGGAGAAATAGGACAGGACTTGCAGGGAGAACTTGTTCCTTGATGTTCTCCAAGTTTCCATTAGGAGAAGGCAGAGCTACCTGGCCAGCATGGATTCAGCTATCCGTCCCTTTTGGCCACCTCTCCACTGGTCCTTGGTGAGGCTACAAAAAATGGGCTGCTGCTCCACCTCTACCCGTGTCCTCCAGGGTAGACCTAGAGCTCTGGGGGAACACATAGCCATGGCTGATCTGTCTGAAGGCCAAGGGCACTAGTGGGGTGCCATGTCCCTACCACAGAGGGGTCTCTGGAGCATGATATTAGGCTAGTTGTATTGTTCCAGAGGATAGCCAGGGATTCCCTGGACCACTGCTTTATTCAGGGCCATCTGGTATCTCACAGTCCCATGATCCAGCAGACTGTCATGCCTCGTGATTCATCCTTCCCGGTTCCCATGGAAAAGAGACAGAGCCATAGAAGCCCTTGGTGGTTTTGGTTCTCCCCAGCTATGGTTCATTGCTCCAGCCCTTCTTGGTCTTATATCCTTCAGGGCAAAACAGAAGCAATTCAAGTACAGAAGCAAAGATCAGTCTAATGGTTTGTTTTCATCTACACTAACCAAGCACACCCTTCAGCTGCCCTACACTTCCCAGGAGGGTAGACATCTCGGAGATGAGAAGATGCCTGGGAAATGATCGGTGGTGCTACCACTCCAGAAAGGGGTGTAGGAAGTTTCAGGCAGCAATAACATGGTGAGTTCATCTCCTTCAGCACGATCTTTGCCAGGCATATCCTGTCCAGCATGTGCTGAACTGACTGGCAACGAGGAGAGTCAGTGGCAGCCAACTCCAAATGGCCAAGACCAGCCTCATTTCAGTTCTCAGTGGCTGATTCATGCTTTGGTCTTCTGCCCCACCCAGTCTAGAGTGAGTTCAGCACATCCCTTTGAGCTTCACTTTCCTGCTTTCAAGACTCTTCCTCCTTCAGAGATCTTCCCACATTCATGGCCCAACCCATCCGCCACCAGTTCTCTCTTCTCCTGGACTGGACACCGTGCAGGGCAGGAGCCAGGAGCTTGCTGGCTTTGATTCACCCTCCTCTAGCAAAAAAAGCTGGCTGATCCTGCTGGCCATACTTCCTCTTGCACCATCTGCTGTTCCTGACAGCCAGCCCCAGCACAAAGACTTGGTGTTCATCTCCACCACCCTGTCTCGGGGGGAAGGGCCACTTCTGGGGGTCACTGTTCCTACATGGCACTGCTGAAGGTGACATCTGGGAAGTGGAGCTGTGGAAATGGGGCTGTGCTATGCCCTGGCCATGCAAGGACATCCTGTTTCATTGCTTTTTCTGAGGCTTTTGCTAAGGTAGTGACTCGGGAGCATCAGCCTATCCTCGAAGCAGTGCCCGGCACAAACCTATCCACCATGCACAAGCACCCACATGACCTGGTGTGCCCAGGAATGTGGCTTTGCTGGCTGGGATGACTGGCAGGATGAACAGACTACCAGTCACCATGAACACTGCAGGGTGTACTCTGGATTTGGTAAAAAACCCCCTCGAGGCTCATTGGAACCCATTTATATCCCACCAGCTTTGTCCCAACAGGCAGTGTTCAAGTTTGGTGTACGTTAAGAATCAAAACCTGATGGTTTCTCACAGGTCCCAGACTCCTGAATGATGTAAGCATTTGCTGTCCCTGTCTGTAAATAACTACAGAGCAGAGCCAAATGGGTTTTCTCTCCAGCAGATGGGCTGCTGACAGGTGCTGTTGGAGGCTGAGAGATGGAAAATCAAGGATGCCCTGACATGGTCTGTCACTAGATTGAAGAGAAAAAAGCAGGTGAAATCTGGTTTCCTTATTCTGACACATTGTTTAGGTGCTCTAGAAGTATAATAACACGGTATTATTGTGTTAGGAAAATATTATTGCCTTGTCTTAAAGGCAGGAGAGTGGAAGGTGTCTTATAGATGGAAGACTGGGATATGTCCTTTGGGATGAGGAGGATCTGCTTTCATAACACAGGTCCCAGAAGAAGCAGGGTTGTGTCAGAATGGTGTTCTGTAAAATAACAGAAAACAAAAGCTTTTCTTTCTCCCTAAATAAATAATTTCTGTGCTTCCTTTGTGGTTCGCTTTTAAAGGCTTGTTGAATTCAAGGAGGATGTGGTCACACTCATTGGAAACACCAGATGCTACAATATATAAACACAAATGTGTGTTAAATTCACATTTTTTATGAGTTAAATCTCATGTGATTTCACCCTATTTTTCTCACAGGGAGATGGCAGACTGCTGTGGTTTTCATGTCCATAGAGAGCACTTGCCCAGCACCTCTGATACCTCCTCCTGGATTTCCTTGACAGGATCCAGTCTTTTGTTATTTACTGATGTCACTGTAGCCTGAGAGAGAAATCAACAGAGTCATGAATTATGGACCATGCTGGCAGGACGTTTCACTCTGCTTGATTTAGTGGGAAAAAATTCCAGATAATTAAAGGTGAGTTCAAGCCGTGGTACTTCTCTTCTGGCTTCCAAGTTGCCCAAAGTGGTGAGCAGTGTCTGGGTGGAGGACTTTCACGTGGGTCGCTGGGAAGGTGAGATCCTTCAGCAAACATGGGTCTGTGTGTAGGTCTCAGTTTTGAAGAAGCCTAGCATTATACCAATGCAGCTCTGTCTCCGCTCAGGAAACCCACCAGACTTCGAAAAAAACACCCGTCGGTATCACCAGGATGAAAGCATCGTGCATTGTTGTGTGTGTTCTTCAGCTTTAGTCATGTCATCCTTCAACTGCTCCTTCACCTGCAGGCCATTTCCATCCCAGCTATCACCTTCTGCTGCTGAGCACCTGAGGGATAAGGAAAGCAGCATCCTAGCCAGTGGGTGTGTGTTTCTGAGATGGGAGAGGCACAAGGACGCAGACTGCCAGGACATAGCATGTGCCTTCTCTGCAAAGGTTACCACCAGCATCCTCATTTTATGGGAATAAAAGTAACTCCAATGTTACCTTCAAAAAACAAACAAACAAACAAACAAACAAACCAAACCAAAAAAAAAGGAGTGGGGGGGGGGGGGTGGGAAGAGGACAGGACCTTGTTTTCTCCTTGAACAACAAAGCTCTTGAGCTCTTGACTCCAAGCAAAAGCAAACTGAAGTCACTGCATTTTGAAGTCACTGTGGAAGATGATGTTGTGCTGGTTTAAAGGTAAACCAGCAGGAGGAATGAATCTAACTCACAAACAGATTACAAGTCAGAATTACAGT
>JAWWEU010000081.1:3507125-3549690 GCA_035583155.1 Acropternis orthonyx | reverse complement strand
CGGTTGAAGAGGAGACAGAAGGTGATCCCTCTGAGGAGCAGGGTTGGTAGATGAAAGAAAAATTCCAAGATTTTAAATCCATGACAGATGTACAGTGCTGTGGTGCAACAGCAAGGGGATGGTGTCCCTAAGCACACAGCCACCCCAAGGCACAGCTAGAGGAATTGGACTTTTCCATATGAATGCTCATTTTAATATAAATAACCACCATTTTAATAATAAATTCCTGCCTGCTGGAAGTTCCATGGTAATGCCATTTTCCTCTGTGGGCACTGGAGATTGGGTAGGAGAAGAGGGTAGGACGTGTGAGTTATTTGATGAACTCTTTCATGAGGGCAACACTGAGGTCTATCCATGTGCACAAACCACTGCAGTTTGGAAAGCCTGGGTGGTCTTTGCCGAGGTCCTTTTCATACACCCAAACTACAGCACCACACACTCCTCAAGTAGTCAAGGCATAGGTGAATGCATTCTTGCCTCCCTTTGGAGATTCGAGCTCTTGCTGCTGGTTATAAATCTGAGAAAATTAGGGAGATATGTGGACATTGGGTCTGGAAGATGCCTCAGATTGAGTTTTGTAGATTTTAGCTCATGATTTTTGACTTGGGCATCACAGGGGCAAACACTTGCTTTGTAGAGTTTCTTTGGTAAATCGGGTTGGGTCCATTTAGGGAACAATGGGTTTGCATCACCTCAGGAGAGCCCCTGTGAGGAGCAGGACAGAGAAGGTGGGCAGTCATCCAGCTGTTTTCAAGGAACTGATTTTTGGTTGACAAGATAAAGGGCTTTCTTCATGGTGAGTGGGACAAGGAAGACACCAAGAAGCTAAAAATGGAGAAGGAAAAAAATGAAAATGTAAGGAGGAAAAAATGAAGCATCTGGCAAAATATTTTCTCTTTATATCCTTCCATGGGGTAATGGTTATTCATCACCTGAACTGTGCTGGTGGTTGTGACTCCTCCTTGCATGCAAATCACAGAGTCACAGAATGGTTTGGGTTGGAAGGGACCATAAAGATCATTATGTAAGAAGCACAGCTGTACTGCACATGTGATGGCCTGGACAGACAACTCAGTCCCTGGGGAAGTGTCTGGTGACTGGTGGCTTTGATGAGACTTATAGGAAAGCCACTCATGGTGGAGAGAAGCACTTTGGTTCCCAGCTTCATGTTTTATATGCAGCCATAAAAAAATCAAACAACAATTTAGCATGCCATCAGCAGATGGGGTAAGGGGTTTTTAAACCAGAACTGTAGTATGTCATGGCCAGTACTCATCTCTGCTCTCATTGTCAGAGGTCACTTCTGATGCAGGTGGGGACTCTCCTATGCTGTGCTCATGCAGTGCGACACGGAAATCCCTGTAGTCTTGGAATTCCCCTGGCTCCAGGCCCATGCATGGGGGTGAAGGCACTGATTGCTGTTCAACATCTTGTCCCACCAGAGACTGGATGGAAAAGTATTGATTTCCTTTCAGAGGAAGCAGATTCACAGATGCATTTATTGTGGGCTTATCTCTCCATGGAGGCAAAGGGAATGCAAAGACAAACCCTCTCCTATCCCATTTTGCAATGTCCAGCCATGGAACATGAAGATAACCTCAAAACAAGGCTTCATAACATCTAAGATTTTGTCTTCTGCACCAAACCACAGTACAGACCCCTGTCTGCTATGTTGGCCAGCAAATATTAAATGAGGTGCTGTCTCCACCAAGCTGGACCATGGCAGCCCCAAGGTTCCATCTCTTGCTTCTACAAAATACCCCATCCTCTCTGGGGACATTTCCAAGCCAAGGTGCCCTTTTAGACCTGGGCTTCAAGGGCAGGAAGAGGCTACCTGGGATCAGATGTAGAGGAAGAAGAAAACATGACTAAAGAGGCATGAGGTGTTCCACCTGGTGACAGCAGTAATTGGCTCAGATTTGTCTGGGTTGTGTATGTGCACTGGTGCTGTTGGAAGTGGGACATAAGAGAATCACCAGCACTGAGGTGCCACCATGGTCTGCACATGGGTGACTGCCTTGTTGAGGGAGGTTGTTAATGCTTCCCATGACAATGCCTTGAGTGCCAGAGCAGCAAAACTCTTGTTCTGCAGCGCTCAGAGGGGAAGTCCAAAGAAATGACTTCTCAGAAGACAACCCACGTGCACCCACTAGGAGGACAGACTCCTCTCCAGGCTGTCAGACACTTGGGAATTTGGGAACCTTGAGGTTGAAAGCCTGTCCATGGCACATACCTGGAGGAGCACGTCACCTTCTCTGGCTGAAGGAATTTGTTTTAACTAAAGCATTTCAATTAAAAGTCAAGACCGAATAACTGCAAAGTACCAGTGACAGGAGTCATTAATATTGGAATGCCAGTTTTAAATAATTATTAATATGCTCTGCAATACATCCATAAAAGACCTTTAATCAATATGTGCTTCAATTCCTTGCATTAGGCTTTTAGGAATTTAAATTCACAGCAGTGGAAGGGTTGGGAAATCATCAAGAATTTCCACCAGAGCTCTTGTACAACCAAACCTGGGAGATCATCATCAGGGTCCAAGCTGTTGGGAGTGTGTGACCAAGTGGATCAGAATATTTTGGTGGCCTGTGCCAAAATGAATTGGTGCTTCTTCTCCATGGAGAACAGGTATTGGGGCACATGACTGACATGGGGGCAAGTCTTTGAGTCCCTGTTGGTGACAGCAATAGAGGGATTTTGCTTGGCCATCTCAGCCAATATCAAATATTCACAGGCACTACTAGCAATTTAAGCAGTACCTGACCATGCCCTGGTGAGAAAAGCAGAGGGGCTGAGGATGGGCTGAGCTGTAGACTTTACCTCTCAGGGCTGCAGGTGCTCATGCTTGGGGACCCCAGATTTTCACATGAAGCATTCACATGCCTTCACAGCACACAAAATAGATTTGATAACTCCCTGCATAGGCACAGGGTTAGTTTTGTGGCTGGTGCACAGCAAAGCAAGCTGATACTCCTGCCTCCTGCTGCCGGCAGTGAGGAGAACCATCATCTCACAGCAGCAGCATGGAGAGGAACAAGCTTTCCCAAGGTGAGAAGAGACAAGGAGACCCATCCCAAAAAGCACTGTGGGAATGTGGGGGACTGGGTGGTTTGAAGCCAAGCCTGTGCTTAAGCATTTGGCTGGATCAGGGCCAGAGGTGCAGAAAAGAATTTTCCAGTAAGGAGAAACCTCTAGGAAGAACCAAACCCTAGAGGAAGCTCAGGGTGAGGTTTGTGCTTCCTATTTCAGTCTAAAAAAAGCCCTCTCCCAGGAGGGGGTGAGTTTCAGTAACATCCAGATAGCCCAATACTTTGTATCCAGAATAGGGGTGATGACTGTAAAGCATGTGGGAGCTCCACAGGCAGATGGACTTTCAGAACATCGTTCCCTGCAGGTGGCGTCCTGTGGCCCAGGGGCAGAGCAGCATCACCCTTGGAATGGCTCATAGGAGGAGAGATGCACCAAAAGGGAGCAGAGATGGTTGTTGCAGCCAACTTTACCCCCAGAGATGGAAACAGAGGCTGAGAATTTACCCCATGGTTATGTGCATGCTCTGTGCCATGGATTTGGATGAGGGCCAGGTATTTCTCTCCCATTTTTTCCTTGGGGGGAAACCAGGAGCTGGAGGCTGCACACTAGAAGCAGGCTGGATGCAGCCACACTGTTTTGAACACTAAAAAAAAAAATGCAGTCCTAGAGAGGAAAGCCAGGTTAAGCTATTTATTAGCCTGCCTCGGGCCCTGCAGAGTTTACCGCCAGCCTAAAAATCCCCCGGTGCTGGGAAATCAGCTCAGACTGTGTGTGCACAATGCTGTGGCTCAGCTCGTGTTCGGGGTGGGGGGGGGAGGTGGTGCATCTGCCTCATTTTGCGACCCTGGTGGTTGAAACGAGCTAGGGAAAAGCAGGCTGCCTTTTGGAGAGAGGAAAAAAACAGAAAAGAAAAAGAAAAAAAAAAAATCAAACCAGAAAGAAATAAAAAACGGGAGTGGGAGGGAAGGAAAAGGGAGGATTTTGTCTCGGGGAGGCGTCGGAACCTCCAAGGACCGTCCCCGCCGTCGCCCCGCGTTGCGAAAGAACCTTTTGCTTGGGCTCGGGTGCCCCTCGGTTTTCCAAGGCATCCCGGCACGGAAAGGCTGTCCCTGGCCGCTCCTCCCAGAGCGCAGCGGGATGCTCTGGAGCCGGGAGGCCCCGCGCCGGGGCCGGGATGCTGCGGGGCGCGGAGCGGGCGGCGCGGGGCCGCTGCCATCTAGTGGCACCGGGACACCGTCCCCTCCCAGCCCCGGCGGAGAAACCCCCCCAAGTACAGCCCAGCCCCTTAGGCACCCCCTCCGCACCCCCTCATCCCTATTCACGGGGCGTATCAGGTTCGGGTTTGGGGGTTTCCGAGGGGTTTCTGCCAGCGGGGCCTTGAGCATCTGCCAAGAAAATGCACCGAGACGTAAATGCGGTGGAGCGTGAATGTATTTGTGAACTGAGGAGCCGTGTACTCCTGCCTGTGGATCTTTCCCTCACCCTTCTTGCATCTTTCCCCCTCCTTACACCTCTGCGGAGAGTTTTTTTCCCTTTCCCTCCCTTAACAAAAATCCCTCGTATCAGGAGCAGGGCTCTCCAGTTCTCTCCATCCCTTCCCATCCACTGCAGCCTCCCTCTTGCCTCGCTCACGGCCCTCCCTCCTGCCACTGGCCCCCATGGAGACCCAGAGAGGGGAAGCAGGGGGAGACACAGCCACGTTTCTTCTCTCCCTTCTCATTAGCATCTCATCATCTCTTTAACATCCTCCCCAGATCTTTCAGGGCTGGTGCTCTTTCTCTTTTTCTGTACCCAGAAGTTTGCAAGCTGTAGGCAGGGGGATGCCTGAAACCCCTCTTCCTTTGTGTTTTCCTGTTAATTGTCTCATACAATAAATTTCCCCCGTTGTGCTGGGAGCTCCCCTTTGCCATGGGGGCGACTTGTCCCATTTCATCCCCACTGCATAGCCTCAGACACAGGGAAGGAAACAGATGGTTTTTCAAAGGCCACCCCAGAAGAGACAGTTCCTATGATCCCATCCTGCCCCTTGGCGTCCTTTTGGGGGCTCTGCAGAGCAGAGAGTCAACACCGACATGTTCATACAGCCCCTCCCCAGGATGCTTATCAAGTGCAAAGAGGCATAGAGCTGGAATCAGATTTAAAAAGAGGGGGAAAGCTGGGCTCTGGGCAGTTGTGAGATGTTAGCCAAGTGGTGATGGTGTGCCTGAGAGCACTGGTGGTTCACCAGCACACAGGGCTGTCAAAAATGATGCCGGTGCTGGGTTCTCCTGGCAAAGCAGCACCAGGCACAGGGGCCCTCAGATCAACAGAAATCCACTGCACTGGAGTGGGTTGGAGCAATTTGGCAACAGCCAGGGGCCCAAGATGATGAGGGGGATGGTACAGGCACATTATGGATCTGTGCCCCAGCCCACAGACCCTCTATCAGCAGAGAATGTACAAAATCCTTCTACACAGCTCCATATTGATGTACAGAGAAGCTCTGATATTATTTTCTTGATGATTCCCAGAAATATTTAGCCCTTCCCACTAAAACTGGCTTGGAGATGAGGTCCAGCCAACCCCAACCGTGTGACCCAGTTCTGAGGGTCCGGTTTGCTCACAGTCTCTCATTTACCACTATGGTTTGCTGTAAAATCCTGCCTAATTTTCCTCTCATCTTGCAGTGTGTCCTGGGTCTGAGGACTCCAAATCATGCTCTCAGTCTTCAGCAGCACCACCACCACAAAGGGGCAGTCAGGGTTTCTTTGTGCGCTCTCTACCTTGCTCCAGAAATGTGAGCACCCTTCTTTTTCTTACATTTTTTCTTCTTCTATTGCTTTGTTCCTTTATCTAAAAAAGAACCAACACAACTTTAAAAGTTCAAGTTGACTGTGCAGTCAAATCCTCATGCAAGCCCACAGCAGATGCTTTTTAAAGTCCTTTGGGAGTTGAGTTGCACCCACAGTTATTTGGGAATAGGCAGGGAGAAGGGCTTTTTGGCCCTTGTGTTGAGGTTGTCCTTTACCAGATGGGGATAGCGCTGGGAACTGCTCCCAGGCATGTTTCACTAGCAAGGAGAGGCAATGCTGGGGCCAGCAGCATGTGCAGGGCATGATTTTATCCAGGGAAAAATGCTCAAGGCACCAGCCTGGCTTATCTCCATCCTCCTGATGGAGGGCTGCAGGATGCTGCCCTGAGGACCCATTGTGCTCTGCCACCAAGGATGGGAGGAAATCTAGGAGGGGGTTAAAAAAGAGATTTTTGAGAAGTGCTGCTACCTGGTACAGGTACCTCCAGGTACAGCACAGGAGAATGGAGCTGCCCCTGGTCTCTGGGGTTTCCCATCTCCCAGGATTGTGCCCATATTTCCTCTACCTTCCCAGCTGGTTGGGATTCCTCATTTCTCCACATGAGCCAGTTTCTTCTGAGGCTGATTCCACAATCTCCACATCTTAGCTCTGTGACAAGCTAGAAGGGGGCTGCACTGGATTAATTAACAAAAAAATAATCAGGAATAGAAAAATGCTTGGCATTAACCTCGTGCTAGAGCAATTTCCAAGCAGGTACTGCCAGCGAAATAAAAACAGCAATTTGCAGCTAAATAAAAATAACAGTTAAGCATTTGAAACACAAATGCACCATTCAGAAGCAGCAGATAAATATTCAGACGCGTTCATTAGGAGGTTGAGGCTGTCTCTCAAATAAACAGACAGGTACTAAATAGCAGCTGGAGTGTTCCAATTACGCCAGCATCACATCAGTGCCGATGCTCCTGGCTCCAGGAGGTGGGAGGGGGTGAAGGGGAGTTGGAGAGGAGGAGGAGGGCAGCGGAGAAAGTGAGTGTGGGAAATGTTTTTGTTTTTTTTTTTAATTGGTCTTAAATTTTGTTTTATGTAACTATTGTTTGGATTCTCCCCCATGGAGGGCTTTAACTGCCAGGCATGGGAAGTTCCCCTGTGGCATCGTGCTCGTCGCAGCTCCTCTGCCTGACGTGGGGTTGGCCTGGCTCCCGGGGAAGACCCACCACATTGGGGACAGCAGGACTTGGCCTCCTGCCTGCTGCCCTAAACCCCCCCCGAGGGTCCAGCAGCGGGTGCTGCCCACCCGGCACAACCCCCGGGCAGTGAGGGACGAGAGTGGATCAGCGGAAAGCAAAACACCGCCGAGCCCAAAAGCTACAAAGCCTTTGGAGCTCAAACGCTGCAGCCCATTGTAAAAATAACATCCCCCCCTTCGGTCCCCCCGTGCTCCCCCTCGGCCACCGGCGTGTCCCTGCTCCAGGGCTGGGGGCGTGTGCCGGGGACCTGGCTCTGGGACAAGGGGACACCGTGCTGAGGTGGCCCGAGTGAGGGTGGGTGGTACCGTGGAGGGGTGCTCAGGGACAATAGGGTGTCCCCTCCCAGGGACAGCTACACTTCTGGGGGCGCCATGTGTCACCTGGATGAGGGGGACAGGTACCACACTGCCCCATGCGCGACTCAGTGGGGTACAGCGCTCCTCACCACACACAAACCCGGGGGGATGCTCAGAGGCAGTGGGGTGCCCCCACGTGGGGTACAGCTACACTTGTGGGGGTGCCATGTGTCACCTGGGTGAAGGGAACAGGTACCACCCTGCCCCACACACATATGGGGGCAAAGTGCAAGCCCCAGTATGGACTGGGAGGTGCCCACGGGTAGCGGGGTGCCCTCCCCGGGGTACAGCTACACTTTGTGGGTGCCACGTGTCACTTGGGGGAGAGGGAGCAGGTACCACTGCGAGGGTTGCGGTGCTCCTCATCACACACAGGCACGCAGTGTCCCCTAAGCATCTATTCAGTGGCGTGCATCCCCCCAGGGACAGGTGCACTTCTGGGGATGTCCAGTGTCACCTGGGGTGGGGACAGGTACTGCCCTGCCCCACGCAGACCACAGGGGGTGTTCAGAGGTACCTCCTCAGGTAGAGCTACACTTTTGGGGTGCTGTGTGTCACCTGGGATGGAGCAGGTATCACCCTGCCCCATGCCCAACAGAGGGGAGCACATCGTGAGCTCTGGTTTGGGGCCAGTGGGGTGCTCAGGGACAGTGGGGTGTCCCCCATTTGAGTACAGGTACACTTCGGGGCTGCCATGTGTCACCTGGGATGGCGACAGGTACTGCCCTGCCCCACGCAGATCACAGGGGAGGTGCAGCACTCCCTGCCACACACAAACCCTTGTGTGAGTTGGAGAGGGGTGCTCAGGGGCAGTGGGGTGCCTCTCCCCAGGGACAGGTACACTTTTGGGGGTGCCATGCATCACCTGAAGGAGGGCAGTTGTGCCTGCCCCCCACACACGCCGTGGAGGGGCACAACTTGAGCCCTGACATGGACTGGGGAGGTGCCCAGTGCCAGTGGGGTGCCTCCCCCCAGGGACAGATACATTTTGGGGGTGCCATGTGTCACCTGGGATGGGGACAGGTACTGCCCTGCCCCACGCAGACCACAGGAGGGGTGCAGCACTCCCCGCGACACTCAGAGCCTTGTGAGGGTCGGAGAGGGATGCTCAGGGGTAGTGGGGTGCCCCCCGACTCCCCAGGCACAGCTACACTTTGGGGGTGCCACGTGTCACCTCGGGGAGACCAAACAGCTACCTCCCTGCCCCACATGGAACCCAGAGGGTGCAGCGCTCCCCCCCACCCTTTCGCGGGCCGCGGAGGGCTGCCCGGTGCCAGCGGGGTGCGTCCCCCCCATAGGTACAGCCACACTTTTTGGGGGTGTCCCCTCTGGGAGGGCGGTGGGTGGGGGTGATGTCGGACGGAGCCGCTCCCGCCGTTCCCCGCTCTCACCGCGCGGGGGCGCAGCGCTCCCGTGCGCGCTCCCGCTCCTGCGCGCCCCCTGCCGGCCGCCCCCCGCCCCCTTCCCTCCCCTTCCCTCCGTGCCGAATCTGCCGCCCGTGCGGAAAGTGCCGCGCTCCGTCCCGGGCCGCGCTTTACACCCGGGCCGCGATTTCATCATGCAGGGGGGCGGGCGCCGCCCCGCCTCCTCCGCCTCCCCCTCCTCCTCCTCCTCCTCCTCCTGCTCATGCCGCTTCCGCGTAGCGCCCTGCCCGCCCTGCTGCGCCGCCTCGCCCGCCCGCTCCGCTCCGCCGCCCCCGCCATGGACGGCCCGCAGGCCGAGGCGCTGCTGGCGCCGCTCCGGACCGCGGTGCGGCAGCAGGTAACGAGGCCGCGCCCTGCCGAGGGGCATCGCTGCGGCGTGTGTGGGGTTGTCCCCCCGGGTGACCCTGCCCAGGAGGGTCCCCCACCCCGGGTGTCCCTGCCCAAGAGGGTCCCCCCGGTGTCGGGTTGCGGGTTGGGGGTCCCCGCTGAGCCCCGCGATGCGGGTCCCCCCCGAGCCGGATCCCCCCCGAGCCGGATCCCCCTGGCAGAGCCCACCCGGTGTCCCCTCCCCGGGCTGGCTGTGCCCGCTGTGCCCGAGCCGTGCCCTCCTTTAGAGCCCCCCTCCACGCTCCCTGTGTAGAACAGCCCCCCCCTCCCTGTGCTGGCGCATCCCTCGGGGTCGGTGACACGGCGGTGTCCCCCTTAGAGCTGAGTTTCTGCTGGGGTTTCGGAGGGAGATGACGTTCCTCAGAGAGTTGCATATTTGCCCGATGCTGTAAGGGACGGTAATTCCTTTGCGTGTTTGCCATTTCATCATTCTCGTTTACCCAGGTAGGTGCAGTCTCCTTTTGGCTGGGGCTGCATCCACGTTCTCTGCCCATCTCCCATCTTTAGCATCCTTCTTACTTGTGAAGGATTTGGTTGTCTTTTATTTTCCTGTGTAAATCTTGGTACCCTTGCTGTGTGGAGCTTGTGGGGTTCCCCTGTCTCTCTTCTTTACCTGTGCCCGTGGGTCCCCATGTGCCTCCTTTAAGTGGCCGGATCCATATTATTCTCCTTAACTGCACGCATAGCTACGTGTGTGTCCCTTGTATTCGTAGATTTGTGCGTGTGTTTTCCCATTAAATGAGTGGATTTATGGCCCTCTAATTATGCCAGCACTTCAGTGAGTTTGTATTATGAATCATTGTACAGCTTAGTGCCTTGGCAAGGGAGCTGCTTGTAAATAAGGCGATGGTCTCTAGAACCAGCCAATTTATTTAGTTTAAAATCCTGGGTGCCATCCTTTGCCTTTAAAGTATCAACGCACCCCTTCTTTCGGGGATTGAAACTGGAGCGTGGGGTGCCAAGGGAAGGTTTGTGGGTGAATTTGCGTTGCTGGGGCTGCACATAATTGTGTTGTACGACTGACTGTAGTAATTCCCTGAGATGTTTGTCCAAGAGGAAAGGGAGGGAGTGAAAAAGGCTGGGGGGAGTTGATAACCTCTCCATGCAAGGGGGGGCTGTGTCTGTCAGCTCCAGGAGAAGGAGTTTAATTAAACCTAAGGGACTCTCAGCCTATGGAGAGTGAGCAGCATATCTTCCTGCAGCAGTGCCTGATGCAATAAGCTGCCGTGATCCAGGGGTGGATCCCTCTCTCTGCTTTGCTGCTCTGTGGGACAAAGCTGCAGCAAAATTTGCCACATCGAGTGCTGCTGTGCACTCCTCCTCTGGGCTGGGCTCGGGATCGGAGCTTTAATTAGATTGAGTCCTGTCAGCAAATGTAATTATTTGCCTCAGTTGTGTTTTTTTTTCCTTCTCCTTGCGTATGTCTGAGTGTGTCTTACTTATAGGTCAGGACAAAGAGTTGCTGTGTGCAGCTTTTGGATGCTCAGCATTGAGCAGGGTGAGGGCTCTGTTGACTCAGCAGTAGATGCTTTGCTTGCTGCCTTGGATGTTTTACTCCTGCTGACCCTCTGGCTCAACAAAGGCAACTTGGACTTACTACTTTAAACGAAAAAAAAAGAAACCCAGATCAGATCCCTCCCTCTGCCACGTTACCCAGGAATGGCAATTGGAGTCCTCAGTCCCAGAGTGAAACTTTCACGCTTTGTTATAAGTAGTTAACAGGAAGGAAACAGCAGATCTGTTCTGTTTTTGTAGCCCACGGGGGTAAGGAACCTGACAGGATTCTTATTTTTCCTTCTTCTCTTTGTGTGTGTTTATTTTAATGCAGTGCTTGTAGACTTCCTTATTTTATTAATAAAATTAGCCTTTGAACCCCTCAGTCCCTGAAGTACTTTTAGTTTTTCTAATCTGATTGCAGAATGGCAATTTGTATATTCTCTTCTTTTGCTTACTAAGTTACCTGTAATATTATTGCCAGGAAAGCTCTGAATTTAAGAAAAAGCTGGTATTGTGGAAATACTGTAATCACTATGGATTGTGGGGTTTTTCCTTTTTTTTTTCCCCTTTCTTTCTGTTCCGTGGAGAAGCACAAGATGCAAGAAAAATGCTGAACTTGGAGCATCCCATTTTTAGAACATCCCACTTGACATCTCTGTGCTTTTTCCTCTAGCTCCTTTGTCCTTCTCTGTAATTCAAGATAGATCTTGGTTTTGGTGCAGGAGAGTGGACTCGAAGGAAGACTTTTAATTCATTTATCTCCCAGTTCATTGACGAGATAGGCATGACTGCTGAGTGTCATACTCAGAAGAGAACCCAGTTGAGTGTGTTGGGGTTGAGCACTCCCCTGGGATGGAAGGGCAGAATTGTCCACACAGGGCAGAGAGACCTTTGTGGAACTGTAACAAGGTGATGGTGGTGTGACTGAGGTCAAGACCTTGGTGTAAGCCCACCACAGGGTTTTGCTGCTCTGAAATATTTAGGCTTTGGAAGGGTTTTTGAAAGGTATTTTTTTTAATTCCTTCTTTTTCAAAGTTACTGAACAGCTTTTAAAAATACAGCTTTTACAGATCACACAATGCCTTCTTTGCTTAGACATTAGGCTAAGAGTGCCTGTCTTCTGTGAGAACTTCTGAAAATATGTGCCCTTACTGCCCAGCTTTGATCAGACAGGACAGAGGAAAAGAAGTCTGAAATGGCTGGAAGTTTTGAAGAGAAGGAAGAGGAGCCTTGTTACTGAGTGGGAGAGCACAAAGCCTGGTGCATCCTCAAAGACAGAAAACAGGAATTTGTGGAACTCTGCTCTACATAGAGGAGTATATTTGCACACTGAGGTTTAATTAGCAGTACTGTGGGGTTGTTGAATTTCTCTAATTATCCTTACTTCTGCTAACTCTCAAATGTGTGTTTCTCACCTGCAGTCTATGTAAAGAGTGGGATGCCAGACAAACCCCTCCTTTTGGATTGCCAGGGGAGCTGGAAGAAGGGGAATTCTTCAAAGAATGAATCTATACATTATTCTTTGTCTCTTTCTAGGGAGAACTGGTAAGGAAGCTGAAGGAAGAGAAAGCTCCCCAGGTGGATATAGACAGAGCTGTAGCAGAACTCAAAGCTCGCAAGAGAGTCCTAGAAGCAAAGGTGAGTCTGGAAACGAAATTTTCAGTCCCACAGTCTTGTCTGAAAAGCCTTGAAATCTCTACTTAGTTCTTTTTTGGAGTATTGGTTTGGGCTAAACAATCACAGCGGGGCAGACTGTTTAAATCACTTCTGAAGTAGTTTGCAGGTTTTCAACTGGTGGCAATTTCATTCTTTATCTGTTACACTAATTTCTTTTAGCACTAAATCAGTGTGCAAACAAATAGATACAAGTTCATACTGAGGTTGCCCATAATCAAAGCTGAAATTGATTGTATATGTCACTAATCTTTGTTTACTGTATAGATCTTTTTTTTGTGCACAGTGAGAGCACATGCTGTTCACTGTAGTGAGTTTCTTCTTCAGGTTCTTTGTGCAGCTTTGAAATTCCCAGACTGGCATAGAACGTGTTTACTTAGAAATAATTTCCTTTGCTACAGTTTAAACAAAGTTCTTGGAGACATTTCAAATAGCCTATGGTTTTTCTCAGCCTTAAGGAGAGGGGTAAATTGAAATTGTGTCCCCTTTTATAAACGCAGTTGTGCTCTGAGAAGTCTTTGTGCAAATGAAATGGTGGAACTTCAAGGTTTTTTGTTTCTAGATCAAAAAATAAATAGAAGACATTTCCTTACCCTATGAGCTTCCCTCCCCTTCCCAGACTGAAACAACAAAATGAAATTCTTGAAGCTGAAAAACAGTCAGGTGTGCAGATTCACCCAGGAAACTGAGGTTCTTTCGAATTTGCATTTCCTATTAAAACCGATTGTAGCTGTGCTTTGGTGGTACTCTTAAAAAATGAATTAATAAATAAATGCACCGCTGCTTGTGGCTGCCTCCCTGTAAGGATGTGGGTGCACCTGATCTGAAACCCATTGACCCTGTTTATCCTGCAGAGGCATGTGAGATAAACAAGTGCTGCTCCCTGCCAGGCCTGGGGTTGTCGCTGCCTGTTTGCAGAGATTTGACCCAAGTAAATGTCATTTTTCCTCAGTATTCAGCATGGAACTGCGCTCTGAAACCATTGCATGAAACCTGCATTGGCAGCCAGGTCACCCTGGAATAAACAGTATCGAAATGTTTTCCCAATTCTCTTTCCCAACCCTGGGAAGCTTGGAGAGATGTGGCCAGGCAGCTCAGGAGTCCCGGTATCCCGGAAAGCCCCACCTTTGTGTAGGAAGAGCCGGCTGCAGGACGCAGCGTGGAGGTGTGCTCCCCACTTACACAATTTGTGTGGGCTCTCAGTGCAAGAGTGACCTTGCAAATGCAGCATCTGCCCTTGTGAGTGCAGCACTCCAGGATGGGAGTGTGTCTTTCCTGATGGTGCTCCCAGCAAGGCATCACAGTCACTTGCACCCGCTGGGGGAGGCAGCAGTGTGAGTCCTTGTTTGCTTTGGCAGCTGCTGGTGGTTTTCTCTGTGACTCCTACTTAAAGACAGCAGAGTGGCTCTATTTGAATCCTTGAGCAGGGCAGAGCAGTTGAATAAAATTCCTTGGCTTTATGTCCTCAAACCGTATTATAAGTCAGTAAATAATCCTGCTACTGTGCAGGGCCTTTCTTCCCCTTGAAGGCTAACACAGGCATTTCTGCCTTCTATTTGTGAATATATTTATGTTTATAAATATATGCTTCTCTGACATCTGCACCAATTCTGTAGCTATTCTCTCTAGGTAGTAGAGAGGGCCTACAGAATTCTGTACCTGCTCCAGTTACTGCTGTGCTGCTGCCTGTTCTTCTTGGCTGTGTCACTGCTGCTTTCCTTGTGTCCCTCAGTGGGCAAAAGCCATCCTGTCTGTTAGGAAACCCTGGTCACTGAAATGGGATTCTCTGTTTTAAGGCAGTGTCTGCCAGATGGATTCCCATCCATGGTTTAGAAGTCCTGTTCTGGGACTTGCTGTCACGTGTGTTCTCTCTCTAGTTTTGACTCTTTCTGTCTCTCATGCAAAGTTATTCCTTGGCTTCTGCTAATTCATGGGAGCAGCAGAGGTACAGTGCTTTTAAAATTAGTCCATGTTTATTTGTCTTTAAAGATGTTAAAAAAGGAAGAGTTTGAAATAAATGGACATCCAATACTTCCAGTTACTAAAAAACTGTGCAAAATGATAGCATGAGCCGCTTGGGAGGATCTGAATTTATTGAACTTCCTTGCTTAACTCTGCCTTAATTATCAAAACACCTTCCTTGAAGAAAAGTCTTTCAAGTTTGTTGACCTCACTCATGAATTTGATTGCAAAAATCCTAAGTTTTTAGATAAAATATTGAGTCTGCTGTAAAACGTTTTCACAGTATTCAGTCAGGCAATTAAGGCACTCTGTAACTAAGTTTTCTGAGTGCAGGGGGGGCATATTTGTGAAATATATTTACATTTTGCTAATAGATATTCCTTGTTCAAGTACCTAAATACACAGCTTCGTCAGAGCACATGGACAGTGGTGCTTGTAATTTTCATCGTCAAAATTCTTTCACGTGAGGAGCACTTTATTGAGAGGTTCATATGTGCCAAGAATTACATGTGTGTAGTCTGAGCTGATCATTTGAAGCTCTTTTTATAGCCAGGAGAAGGAAATAGGTCAGAAGAATTGCTTTGGAAATTGGCATTTTTTTGCAGCGATTGTGAAGAACACTGAGGATAACTAGCTCAGCCTTAGCTGTCTCAAAGTTAGATCATGAGCCCACCTCAGGTGTCTAAAATGCTGCATTCAGACAGTGATATTCGTCATTGAGCACCTGAATCTCAGTGGGACCATTCCTCTTTGGAAAATGAGCATGTTGGCTGGACACCTTTGCTTCAAAGTGGGTCTTTACAGATTTTTGACTCATAGTGGTGAGTGGAGAGGATTTCTCCTCCTGCCAGAAACGGGAGCTGTTCCCTGATTTTGGTTTGCTTGACTTGCAGGAACTGGCCTTACAGCCCAAAGATGACATTGTGGACAGAGTTAAGATGGAAGACACTCTGAAAAGGAGGTTTTTCTATGACCAAGCCTTTTCTATTTATGGAGGTAATGGGTTTGAAGAAATTTACATTTTATTCCCCCTAGGCTAATGTTCTGGTCTTTCTGGCTGGGTGAAATGCTGTACTCTTGCAGTGTTATATTAATGCAACATAAAAGAATTTTCTTTTTTAAAGTTGGCTTTTAACTTTCTTGTTTGAGTCCGTAAGCCTTTCAAAAGTTCCCCCTTTGGGCTGAATTTTTGTCTTTTCCTTTCTGAATGTAAATGAGTGGACTTCAGGATGCGTGTTCTGAACATTGCATTGTCGAACACGGTGTCTTTGCAGAGGGGTAGGGTGTTCTGGCTTTTAAGGGCATAATCAACTTCTTTTCTTATAACTACTCATCTCTATCTGAGCTTTTCCTGGCAAGGTAATCACAGATTCTGAGTGAATCATTATTCTGAGTTAGAAGGGACCCACAGGAGCATCAGGTTCAACTCTTAAGTGAAGGGCCTGTATGGGGATCAATAATGTTCAAGTCCACTGTGACCTTTAGAACCTGTTCCCGCAGTGAACTTTGTCAATCAGCTTTATGGCACAGGTGAATAAATGTGGTTGTTAAACCTCTTCAGATGGCCGATATGAGCATCTCAGGAGGCAGCACAATGCCTGTGTGGTTACTGCTCTTTCACCTAAGATACTAAAACAAACACTCTGGGTTGTTTTATTGGCTTTTTTTTTTTTTATCTTTGTGGCTAAACTGGTGCTTGGAAGATATATTATTACTGACAATAACATACTGCTTTGGCTTGTGCATGATCACTTCTGTATTCAGATCCCTTCTTTGGATAGATTGCTCCCACAGAACTCTCCACAAAATGCAATCCATTGGTGGAGAGTGCCTGGCTTTTAGGTGTTGTTGGCTGCAGATATTTATCAATTTCAGCTTCTGCCACTACCTGATGCCCCAGGCTCTGCAGCTGGAACCGTGCAGGTTTGTGTAGAGGGTGGTCTGTGGCTGCTTCATAGAGTTTATTTTCAGCCTTTATGTCATGGGTCTTGATAGGAAGAGCTCTCTGCAGTGAACCACATTCCATAGTCTGTTCAGGCAGGGAAGCTGATGCATCATGCTCAGAACATGAAACCAACTGATGGAAACCCTGAGAAGGCTCCAAGCAGTGTGGGTTCGTACAGTCTTGCACCAACCACACTTCTTTACCGTTTTCTCTTTGCAGGTGTCAGTGGTCTGTATGACTTTGGGCCTGTTGGGTGCGCTTTGAAGAACAACATCATCCAAGCATGGAGACATCACTTTATTCAGGAAGAGCAAATCCTGGAGATTGACTGCACCATGCTCACGCCAGAGCCCGTTCTGAAGTAACTATGGGTCTTTTTTTTCTGCAGCGTGTCATTTCTGGTCATAGTGAATTTATACAATCTGCAGTAAAATTACCCACAGGAATCTTAAGACTGGGTCACCCAATTTCATACCTTGCTGCAGTGCAAAATAATTAGATCCCAGTGCACAGGTTGATATAAGAAGCTGTTATTCCATAAATCAGGGAAAACAGGAGGACTCGTGCCTGCTGGTCCAATGCTTTAATGTCTCCTAGCTGTCCCATTAGGTAAGAAATTGTCATTGTTCATTTTTCTAAAAGTTGAAAAAGACAAGAAAATGGACTAGGTGACTTGCCCAAATCTGGGGCACCTGGGTCCTGGTTTAGGACAGTGGCCTGGCCATCCTTCCCTTCTCTGTGCAGGAGCGGCACCGTGCAATGTGTTAATTGAGCTCTGAAAGCAAATAATGCTTCTGTAGCTCTGGGGATTGAAGGCCTCTCTTTATTCACAGGCCAGGTAGAGGGACCATCTTTCCAGGGTGAGAGCAGAGTTCAGACTCTGGACCCTTTCACCTCTGCATGTCTCCACTGAGATGGTCACAGGTTTGTGATGATGTCAGGAGCTTTTGGACTGAGACCTGAGCAATTGTGTTGCTTTGTGTGGGTGGGGTTGTGCCATAACAGGCAGAAGCTTTTGTGGATCTCTGGTTTAAAGTACTGGGAATCTGTCCTGCTGAATTACTGGTTGATCCTCACAACTGCAACTATGTCTTGTTTTGGTCCTGGTGCAGTTCCTAAAGATACTAAGTGTCATCTTCCTGATTTTAAGATTCAGATGTATTGATACTTCTCACCGATCAGATTTCCTGTGGGATGGTGCTGCTTAACGTGACTCTGATGTGAAGCAGGAGTGAACCTGCAGTTTGTGCACGTAGTTTGAAGGATAATGGTCTGTCCACTGGGATCACACAGTACCTGGGGCTGTTCGGTGGCAGTTGTCATTGTTCCTCTTTCTTTTACCTTTTCTAGGACTTCTGGCCATGTAGACAAGTTTGCTGACTTCATGGTGAAAGATGTGAAAAATGGGGAATGTTTTCGTGCTGATCATCTCTTAAAAGGTTTGACTTTGTTCCAAGGCTGGGTGGGCTTGGAGGTTTCTTGCAGTGGTACAAACATTGGAAATGAGAATCCTGCTCAAGGGAGGCCTGTTGGTGTAGTCAGACTTTCATACTTGTGTTTAACTTGTAGATAATCATACCGTACTGAAGATCTCATCAGTTTTCTTGGTGTCTTAAAGGAGGTGCAGGATCTCTAGTGAAAATATAGTTGTGACCTTTTTATAAAATCTGATCTCATCAGACCATAAAAGATTACTGTGTTGTCTGAGCTGAGGACTCCTTGTATAAAAAGATTCCTGTTCTCTACTGCTTTCTTGTCTTAGTTTTCTTGAGTTTCAGTTGCTTTTTATTCAGTACTGAGAAATGATGTAATGATGATGTAGAGTCAGAGTGTGTTTTTACCATGCAAAGGTCAATCACATGGCAGTTGCTGACTATGGTGTGTACCTTAGAAACAGACTTCAGGCATTTCTTAGATTTGCAGAGCTCTCACACTTCTTTCTAATTATTGATTAGAATTTGTTAAAAACAAACGAAAAAGATGACATGAGTTTTAGAAATAAGAAACCTGTTTGAAAACTTTTTCACGTGTAGCTCCACTGTGAAGGGAAGGATTGTTCTGCTCCCTGTTTAAATAGTTTGTGCTCTCTACGCTTTGAGCCTTTTCCTTGGAACTTAAGCATGTGGAACAAGCTATATTGGCATTAAAGTAGTTTTCATAGTAGGCATTTAGAATTCTTTCTTTTAGTTAAAAAAAAAAATTCAAAAGAAGCCCATCAAACCTCTGCCTCCTTTGCTGAACAGCCTCACAAACAAGCGTGTCCCTGTCTCTTCTGCAGCCCATCCTGGTGAACAGCCACCTGCTGTTTCTGCCAAACCGAACTGTTACTGACTAAAAAATCAAATTGCTTTTTTCAAGCAAGAGTGGGAAGTCTTGGCATCACTGCCTGCCTTTGTGTCTCACGAGGATGTTGTGCTGTGCAGTGGAGTGCAGTCTGACCCCACTGCACCAGCTCCCTGTGTGCCTCTGGGCGTTGGGGTAAAATCAGCCTTGCTGGCCCGGGATTAGACATTGCCTTTAACGTCTCTCTGTATAGAAAGGAAACAAGGAGAAAGGGACTGCAAAGCCATTGCTTGGGTTTAGGGAAATAATATTGGAAAGAAGCTGGAAAAAGACTTGTTTTCCTTCAGCAGATCAGTACAGTGAACTGTAGCCCACCATTGCCCTGGTGACAGGAGGGGAATCACCCGATGGACACTGTCAAGACAAGTTGTGGAAACACACTTGTGTGCTGGAGGATCCTCCTGATTTGCCAGGCTTTAGAGTGGGGTCAGTGCTGGAGTTGCAATATGAACTCATGACCTACTTTTCTTACAGCTCACCTGCAAAAGCTGATGTCTGACAAGAAGTGCACAGCAGAGAAAAAGGCAGAAATGGAAAATGTTCTAACACAGGTAGGTGCATGCAAAGGGAGGGGGGGGATGCTTCAGGGAGGTGTGTGTGACAGGGGAAGTGCAGTGCACTGAGTCCAGAGGCAGTGTCCCTTTTCTGTTCCTGAGGATGCTCAGAAGTGTTGGCCTCAGAGATACATATTGGGCTGGGCATGCTCTCAAATACTGAAAACTTACTTGTTAATCAACACTGTGAGCTTGCTGGCTACTCACATCTCCCTTCTACTGTTTTGGAGAGTTACTGCTATTATATCAGTCTCTTGAATGTTGGATTGGTAGGGCTGAAGCTCAGTCTGTGGAGCTGGTCTGCTCTGTTCCACTTCACACCCTGGCAAAAAAGCTTTTGCCTTTGTCAGTCCTTCACTGCTGGGTTGTCATGCAAAGGAACAGAGATGGATGAGAAGTTTTGCTGGGGTTTTCTGAATCAGCTTAGCACTGAATTGGTATGTTTTGAAGTTGTCTCAGCTTTGAAGCCCTTGAGATTTGTCCCTCTGTCTCTTATCAGAGATCTGCACAGATTTTTCCTGTGTTTACCATGAGAATAATTGGTGCTCAGGCTGACATTCCAGAGCAGCTGTACAGACATTTGCCTCTATTTTTTTCCCATTTGTTTTTCTTACTTTCTTTTAAATGTTTGTTCTCATGACTTCTAGGAGAAATGCTTCCAGAGCTATGCATAGAAATGAGTGTTTTCTTCCAGAAAGAGAGACCTTTTTTGTCAGTGTTTTGCATCACTAGGCAGCTGTTATGAGGTTTTCCACACTACAAAGCTGAACTTTGACCATCATTTAGGGAAATTTCTCTGTTAATAAACTCTTTTTATATCCTGTTTCTCTGATATATGAAGTATCATGACAGTTTGATGAGCTCATTTGATTTTAAACTTGAATGTTAAATTATTGCTGCACTGTTCAGTACAGATACTTTACAGTACTGAAACTACATTTGAAGGTACATGTGCAAAATATCTCACCAAGGAGCCTTGAGCTGCAGATTGGCTCTATTTAGGTAAAATGCAGAACAACTCTAAAAGAGCATCTAATGCATAGCTTGGATATTGTGTTTCACTCAACAGAAGAAAGAGAAATTAATACAAACAGAGCCCTGCAGAAGTTGCCAACACAGAGCTCCCCATGTTTTAGCTGAAATTGTTCAAAAGAAGCTTCTGGTGGGTGGTGGTGCAGTCCCAATGACTTTTCTTCTGCTTTACACCCACTCTTGTGCTCAGACTTCCTGTGGTATGACTGGATCCTGGACCTGTATTACTAAAATGGGTTTGCAAATGTGCAGTGTATTCTTCTATCACTGGCTCAAATTTTAGCTTGCTTGAAAATGTATGTTAATTGGGAATATTTTGAGCAGGTGATTCAGAGCTGTGGATCATGCTCAGTAAAGAATGAAGAGGGCATCATTCATTCTTGTTTTCTTGTCAAGTAATTAAAATAATTCTTCTGTGTTTTGCTATTAGTTGGACAATTACGGCCAGCAAGAACTTGCAGATCTCTTTGTGAACTACAATGTGAAGTCACCTGTCACTGGGAATGACTTGTCCCCTCCTGTTTCTTTCAACCTGATGTTCAAGACCTCCATTGGGCCTGGAGGAAACATGCCTGGGTAGGTACTAACCTCATTCTGCTTCATGGATTGATTGCTTGGAGTAAAAATAAAGTCTCTTGAGTAACCTTCCCCTGCTTTTTCAGTCCCAGCCTTCCCTGACAGGTTATTACCATTCCTTGTACTCTTGGTGGAAGGCAGGAGAAACAAGGAGATGTTGCAGAATCGTGAAGATACCTCAAACACCCAGAATATGTGGATCCCAACTGTACCCTTGCTGGATGGAGTACTTTCCATAAATCCAGTTAGTGGATCTGCAGTTGTCAGTGACTTCATAGCTGTAGAAAAGCTACTTCAGGGTATCTGAGGATGAAGTTACTCAGCAGGGTGATTGAGTCGTAGCATAATTTACATGTGTAAGAATGTAGAAGTTGTCTTGAGCTAAGGTCTCCAAAACCAAAACCTTCATTGAAGAGTAGAGAATATAATTCTTGCATATGCTCTGGAAGGGGATAAAAGCTACATGTTGTATGTGTTCTCCAGTGTAGTATGTGAAATAGTCTGTGTAGGTTGTATTCTCTGAGGAAGTCACAAATCACTGTAAGGGTTGTAGAGGCCTTACACTAAAACCCCTCACAACTCTAGTCATGGTTTGCTTCAAAATCCATGTTTGTAAGCAGCCTGGTACAGCAGAGGAAAGGCAGGAAGGCTGCATTCCCTGTGGCCTCCTTGATGTCACTGGCCACTCACAACCCCTTTTTCCATTCCATGCTTGCATCTCAAAACCAGCCAAGTCATCCAGTTTACTTTTGGGAGTAACTATGGGAGTAACTGCAACTGGTGCTGAGTTTTTTTCCTCCCCTTCAGTCTATTGCTTCATTGTTTTGTGTTTGCAGTTAAGGCTTGAGAAAAAAGGTACCACCTTTAAGTTTGGTAGTAACTGTGTTTTTCTTTTCTCCCTCCTTTCCCTGCCCTTTTACCTTCCTGATCTTTCCTCTCCCCCATTCCCATTCAGCTATCTGAGGCCAGAAACTGCACAGGGAATATTCCTCAACTTCAAGCGTCTGCTGGAGTTTAACCAAGGCAAACTGCCTTTTGCTGCTGCCCAGATTGGAAATTCCTTCAGAAATGAAATCTCACCCCGCTCCGGCCTTATCAGAGTGAGGTACTGCAAACTTCCTCTTTCAGCAGAGGGTGCCTGGGAGCAGGTGGCACCTCCCTGTTGTTCCAGTGTTTGTTTTGCACAGGATTGTTTCACTTGAATGCTTTCTCCCAGGGGAATCCTCATTAGGTGTCTCGGGGTTCACAGATGGACTCTTAGTTAAGGTTTTAAATACAGAATTCTACCTGAGATTGGCTTGTAAGAAATTGAATCTTTGAAATAATTTTTGTATCAGTAATAAACTCACTGACAGAATTTGGCTTCCATCATAGCCTAAACGAATGACCTTAAGGGTAGCTGTCCTCTACAGGACTTTGCTTTGTTTAATTAAGTTCATGCAATTTACTTCAGAACTGAAATCAAAATGTGATTGACCTTGCAGCAGTATTTCCTTGTCTCAGTCCTGCAGATTCTGCAGTTCCACAACTTACTACAGCGAGGAAGTTGCGAGATAACCTGACTTGGGACGTGTGTTTATGTCGCAAGATCAGTCGAGCAGGAAAGCTCAGGGTTATTGAGATTTATTTTCAGTTCTATCTCTGGATAAAAGTGATTATTGCATTTCATTTATGAGAATCTCTGTATTTTAACTGGACTGTTCTGACTGGAAATAGCTTCCATATAGTTTGGAACGAGAGCTCCCTTGAACAGTATGCGTTATAAACTTGGGAACTGATTAATGTGGTGCCACAAATGTCAGGGAGAGGCAGTGGCACTGTTGACATGAAGGGAACTCTGGAATTTTCTCAGTCCTCCTGTTCTCTTGTGCATGTCTGGAAATGAGAACTTTTCTCATTGAAATAATTTTCAGTCAAATACAAATTATATGCTTGTGGCACATTTATTGGAGACTGTTATTATGCAGTCATAGCAAATTACATCCTGATGGCTGTGATTTGCAGTTAATGATTACCTAGAGCTTTTAAAAGGTTCTTGATAATGAGCTGATTCAATGGAAAGTGATTTCAAGCAAAAAGACTCCCCAATCAATCTATGAGTATAGATGTATTAAAGTTCTTAAAACAGATTGCACACCATTGCTGAGTGTAGCAGTTTCATTACCTTCAAGAAATTATCACCTCCCCTGGTTATTTTTGGCACCTCTGACATGAGTTAAAGATACAGAATTAATCAGTGGATTAGTATTCATTGACCCTGTAAGGAACAAGTACTTCTCCCATGGGCACCTCAGCAGTCTGGAAAAAGACTCCAGAGAACTTTTGGAAGTATTTCCAAAGGTGATAACTCTCTTCTCTGCTTCATTCTGGTGTTAACCATGGCCTGAAGAGATCTAGTTGAATTTGTAGAAAGTTTTATTAGGAATTTGACAATAAAACTAAATCCAGGGATGAGACTGGTTCATGTTTCAGTCTGTGCATTGTCTTGGCTCTGGATTTACATATGTTTTTAAACTACTGACTTGCTTGTTAGAGGCTGAAGCACAATAATTTATTAGAGGGGCTGTGGCTAATGCATAGAATATTTAATACACATTTGGTTGTTTTCGTTAGGGAATTCACCATGGCAGAAATTGAGCACTTTGTGGATCCCAGTGAGAAAAACCACCCCAAGTTTCAGAATGTGGCAGATCTCAACATCCTCCTGTACTCCTCCAAGGCCCAGGTCAGCGGGCAGTCTGCCCACGTGATGCGGCTGGGAGATGCTGTCCAACAGGTAACCTTCCTCTTGCAAGCACCTGGAGCTTTGGAATATTGCTCTCCAGGCTAAGTTACAGACTGCTGTGTTGGTGCCAGCTGGGGTTTGCTCCCAGGTTTAAGAGTAGGGAATCAGTGTCACTGAGATCCAAGCCTGGCCCTTGTCACCAGTAAGGAAGGGGCGCAGGTGGTGCTGGGATAGGGGTCACAGACTAAACTCCACTTTTAGAATATTAATACAAGCACTAACTGGGAGTCTCAATATTCAGCTGCTGACCCCCATCAGTACATGGCTTGCACAGGGAGAGGCTTCACTACCTGATTGACCCAGTTATCAATGGGTAGGTTTGCCAACCCCCTCCACCCCAGCGTGTCAAAACCCCAAATAAAAAGCACCAGAACGTTGCCCCCCAAAAACTAAACAAACCAAAAAACCTCAAAACCAGAAAGAGCAAAAGAAGAACACCACCCTCCTATTGTATTGTGGCTTTGAACTGTAGGGTGCTGCTGTTGTAGTGCCAGTGACTGCACTGTTGCACATGGTGGGGTATTTTCCTGTGGGTGATCTTCAGAGACAGCGAGTGATGAGTCCTGGAGTAACAACAACTTACTGTTTTGTTCAGATGGAGGTAGTGCCGGTGGCATGAGGTGAATTTGAAAAGATGGAGCAGTTTCAGGGGAGACACAATACTTTACCACAGGCAGGGGAAAGAGATTCTGTCTGTAACATGTCAGATTGTCTGCAGAAGTACAACTGCTGGCATTGCTTCCTTAGGAATTCATGTGAGTCTTCTCTTCCTGCCTTTTCCCTCTCCAGGGTGTGATCAATAACTCCGTTCTCGGTTACTTCATTGGCAGAATCTACCTCTTCCTTACAAAGGTCGGTGTGTCCCCAGAGAAGCTGCGCTTCCGACAGCACATGGAGAATGAGATGGCTCATTATGCCTGTGACTGCTGGGATGCAGAGTCCAAAACATCATATGTAAGTGGCAAAGGGAGGAACAGCAAGGGGCACTCCCTGTCAGATCTGCTTTATTTCTGGCCCTTTAAAATTAGTCGGATGTTTCTGTCCTGTCCTGTGTTGGTCTGAACACACTTAGTGTGGTGGAAATATTCTGAATCCAGGGCTTAGGGGACAGGTGAGCTCCCTGCAGTGCACCTGCACAATTTATGAACTGTTCATGCTGCTTCTCTAGGTCCTGACTCCTTTGCTGGAGCCTGAAGTAGCCTGGGGACATCTCACTGGTTGTATTCCATGTGGAATTAAAGGAAACCGGGTCCTGGTGCTTTCCAAAGACTGTAACCCCTGCAACAACAGTAGGGAAGGATTTGTTTTGCCGGAGGCATTACTCCAGGGCAAATTTCTTCCTGCCTGAATGCTTGGTCTTCCTTTCCCTCTTCCAGGCTGCGAGAAATGAATTCATTCCTGCTGGTTCAGACAGCTGGTGCAGGGAGAAAGATTTCCCAAGGATTTTTTTATCCTCTTCCTGCCGAGTCATTAAGAGCTTTTTGGTTCAGGCCTTGTTGAGCGCTTATTCACTTGTATTGTTGGTTGGATTTAGACTTATCACTAGGGATATTTTGTTACAGTTAGTTAGAGGAATAGCAGTCAGTAAAGGTCTACCAAAGTTAATGTTAGGAAAAAAACGTCCTGCATCTCAGATGGGTGACTTGTCTTCATGTAGAAATGGTTGAAGGAATGGCTTCCTCTGAATGTCAATAGTTGACTTCTGTAAGTTCACAGCCTCTCTTCCCAGCCTGCCCAACACTGGACATGTGTGGGCCACACCATGTAAATAAGATTATTAAACTTTGTAAGCTTTGTCATTAATCAGAACAACACTCACAGAGCAGTGTGTCCAACAGCCTAACCCAGAAGTGAGCACAGCAATCTGAGGGGCATGACAAAACCTTGTGAGCTGGACCACACTTTGGTTTGTCACTGAACTCTACCAAAAATGTTTATACCAAGTTGCAGCACTCAGGAGTAATAAGTGAACTGCTCTGAATAGCTTCAAATCCATCCTATGAAGTTACTGCTTAGAATGATTTGGGTAAAGGGATCTTAAAAGATCCAACCCCCCTGCCATGGGCAGGGACACCTTCCACAATCCCAGGTTGCTCCAAGCCCTGTCCAACCTGTCCCTGAACACTTCCAGGGATGGGGCAGCCACAGCTTCTCTGAGCAACCTTTGCCAGGGCCTGCCCACCCTCACAGGGAAGAATTTCTTCCTGCTAGCTGATCTAATCCTGTTCTCTGTCAGTGTGAAGCCATTCCCCCTTGTCCTATCACTCCATGTCAAAAGTTCCTGTCCAGCTCTCTTGTAGTCCCTTTAGGTACTGGAAGGGGCTCTAAGGTCTCCCCAGAGCCTTCTGTTCTCTAGGCTAAACAACCACATAAACCTGTATTTTGTGTTACCTGAGAATTAGCTGTACCCCGATGGTTTAATTTGTGTAAAAATTCCTCAAGATGTTCTGGAACACCACGATTTTTCAAGCACAGGGATTTCTTCTGTTCACATACCCTTCCTGACACCCTGCTATATCACTGCAGACTGGAAAACCACACAGCATCTGACTGCCTGTGTGTCCACACTGATGTGACAGAGTGGATGGGAAACAGCTGATGAGCCTTTTCTTACATGGGATTGTCTTCTAGAAAATCCAGAGGGAGGCTGTGTTTTGTGTTTGCTGCAATGATTAGAAGGCTTCATCGATTCTGTGTGAATGGTGATGAGATTCCTCTTGCCATACATGCTGAAATGTTGAAAGAGGAGCTTCCCTTGGATGGGATCTGTGTCATACCAGCCTGTAAGCCAAGGCTTTTGGCCATTCCAGCGTGGTTGGCTCCCTGCTGTCTGTTCATGCTTGGGAGCAGTGAGTGACACCCCGGGGCCATGATGTCTGTGTGCCTGTGGCATGTGAGTGATAGGACTGTGTGCTCTGGCCCCAGCCCTGAGCTGTTGGCACAGTGCTCTGCTCTGCCAGGCCATGTGGAAAACCTGGCCCTGAACACAGGCACTGGTTAGATGACTGATCGTTTCCTCTGGAAACAAATGGAATCATTCAAATGAAGGGACAACTGGTGAGTGAGGGCTGCTTATTGTAACAGAGCTAATTATGTAGAAAAAACAGTCATGGGAGCAGGGAGGGCTTAGGGGTGAATAAACATATTTGATGGTTAAGTGGACAAAAAAGTGAGTTGGTGAAAGCTTCCCCTTTTGTTTTTTCAGGGTTGGATTGAGATCGTTGGCTGTGCTGATCGTTCCTGCTATGACCTCTCCTGCCATGCCCGTGCCACCAAAGTCCCTCTTATAGCTGAGAAGCCTCTCAAAGAACCTATATCCTTTCAGAATAAACCAGATTCTCTTGAAGTGACAAGTGATTTGAGAGTGAGATGTCCTGGAGAGGTGCACAGCTCTAATTGAAGTTGTATCTGTAAGTTTAACAGGGAAACTTACAGCTACAGAGCAGCATCAGTTTGGGAAGTAACCTGCAAAGATTTGAGCTTGTGGGTATTTTTTATTGTTCCTTTCCTCTCTTGGAGGGAAGTTCCTTAATCCAGAGGTGGAGGAGATTTCTTTGTGTTGTATAACAATTAGCTTTGGCATAATGAAAGAACCTGGCCCTGTTTTCTGTCCTCAAAAACTCCTTAACTGCCTTGTACAGAACAGTCAACATTGTTCAGTTTGAGGCAAATAAGGGAGCCATTGGCAAAGCTTACAAGAAGGATGCAAAGGTGGTGATGGAATACCTTTCTGTGTGTGATGAGTGTTACATCACCGAGATGGAGCAGCTGCTCAACGAGAAAGGGTGAGCTGGCTGTGTGTGTGTGTCTGTGTGTGTGTGGGACCCTCCTCTGACACCCCTGGTGTGGGTTTATTTGAGCCACCTGAAAGCAGCTTCCTCCTGAGAGCAGGCTATGTGGCTCATCTGAAATGTTTTAGTGCTGCCCCTGCCACCAGTCCTTGCTGGTCATCCATCAAGAGATCTCTTGGTGTATGCACACAAATCAAGTATTTGTTTGTGCGGGAATGAGCTTTAGCAGGATCATCTCAGAAGAGAGACGCTTCAGTGAAGTGGCAGGTGTGTGTGTTTACCAGCTTTCCTGCTCTGGTTTGAGAGTTGACCAGGACTGCCAGGTGGTTTTAAACTTAAATTTTAAAATTAACAATATAATTCTGTGACTGATGGAACACAGTTAATGGAAAATAGATAAATGAGAACCAGAACTTGTGTGAGTATTCCCTGGTGTTCAGTGAGCTGCTTTAGGACCTCTTGCTGCAACCTCTGACCTACTGAGGCAGGAATTTGTGTATTTTTCCTTGACCTGGCTGCCTGCATTCCTAACACATGCAGGAACTAAAAATATAAGAGGTCTCTACAGTTGTCAAATTTGTCTGAAGCAGGCCATCAGCTGTATATGTTATGAGACAGCTAATGGTGCAGTAATAAAAAAAATAAACTTAATTTCCTGCTTGAAATGGTACAAGGTGTAGGATTAATGAATGCATTCCAAAATGGTAACATTTACATCTTACTTTTTGTCCCTGAGATAAGATTTATTTCTTTTATATGTCTGAGCATGAAAGTGTAGAAAAAACAGTAGCAGAGAAACTATTGCTAAATATGGTGTACACACATCAAACCCAGAAGAAAATGAGTTTAGTCCATTCAGAATCTCACTGAAATGATTCAATAGATGAGTTACAAGCAGTATCCCTGGTTTTATTGATAGTACAGTCTGCAGTCACTGCCTGCTTTGTGTGCTTCCCTTTTTCTCTTTATATACTGCATCCTGAGAGTTTTCCATTTCCTAATTGAGTTTGCTTCAGGCTGTTAACCACAACTAAGTTCACTGTGATTATGAAAATGGTTGCTTTTAATGTACATGTAGTAATTTTATTATTAATGCAAATTTCTTTTAATAGGTGTGCTTCATGTTTCTTTCATCTTTGGGGTTTGCCCTGGCTTCTGTCATCCCACTCCTAGTAGTCAATCAGCTGATGCAATTAAGGAAGAACAACTTGTTTGTTTATTGCTGCAGCTTTTAAGAGACTTCTCTTTCCTTTGCAGGGAATTCACTGTTGAAACTGAAGGGAAAACTTTTAAGATAACAAAGGACATGGTTACTGTGAAGAGATTTCAGAAAACATTACATGGTAAATTTGTATCTTTTTTATTTGAGCATCAAAAATAAGAGGCAGATCACCATATACTTTGAATACTATGCATGTTTTCAGTGGCACTGTCCTGCTAATATTTGTATCATGGCATAAGAAAAGCAGCAAATGTTTTTTCCTTGACATTTCACTGTCTGAGTGGGAAAGCTTTCACACAGCAGTGGGATTGCAGTGACAGCTGATGTCTGGAATCACAGCTTCCCGCCTGGTCTTGTCACTAACCCCTTAATAGACTTTGGGTGAGGTATTATAGCCACACTGCTACAGTTGCATATTCCAGGATTCCTGAGGTCCCAGGTGGTGCTGTGAACCAGCTGTTGCAATGATGGAGGAGCTGGGAAGGTGTGGGAGCCTTCACCTCTATGTCCATGGCAGTGCAGCAGATGGGCTGTGGCGGGCTCTTGGAAGGGCTCCGTGCAGACCCTCGTGCTCAGACCTCCTCTTGTCTCTCTGCTGCCTGGAGCATCTGCCAAGCTGTCCTCCTGACCAGGCTCCTTCAGCTCACAAGTCCAGTCAGATCCTCTGATAGTCCATAATCCCATCAGCTGTGGTCAGTGACAGAGCTTTTGCCCCAGTATGGAAAATGGAAGTAAAAGGTAACTTTCCAAAATGCATGGATTTAGTTCCTTTTTCCAGCCAGCTCTGTAAGCGCCTCACCCGAGGTCATTTGGGCAGCCTTTAACAGAGCTGGAGACTGAGGTAGAGCTTTCCCCAGTTCCTACTGTAACTGGAGGATCATCCTGCCCAGGCTGAGAATGCAAGTGCTCGTAGGAGGGGGTAGAGCAACTTGTGCAGAGTATATTTTTTCTTGCAGCTGCCAAACCTTTGAGATGTCCAGATACCTTTGAGTCAGCACATGCTGCTGCTGCTATGCCAGGCTTTGCATTGTCACAGCTTTGAAGAAGGAATCAGAGTTGTTCATGGGGGCCAGCAGGTAGAACCCCAGCTGCTGGTTTTCATTTAAGTTTGAACTTTTGGCAGGTTGGCTGCTGTCTGCAAGCAGAAGGAAGCATGGTTTCTCTCTCCTTTGTCTTCAGAATGGGTGGGTCAATGCACAGATAAAACAAGATCATCCTGTATTGTGTCCTGCTCTGGGGCTTGCAACATAAGGATATGGACCTGTGTAGTGAGTCCAGAGGAGGGCACGGAGATTCTCTGAGGACTGGAACACCTCTGCTGTGGAGACAGGCTGAGAGAGCTGGGATTATTCACTCTGGAGAAGAGAAGGTTCCAGGGAGACCTTAGAGCCCCTTCCAGTGCCTAAAGGGGCTCCTAGAGAGCTGGAGAGGGACTTGGGAGAAGGGCATGATTCTCCAGGAAGGCAAAGTTCCACCCTGGGCTTAGTTGAGAGGATTGTTCTCCAGTCACAGAGTGGGAGGCCCAGTTGGGGTGCAGTGCTGGAGAGCTGGATCCTACTCTTGATCTTCAGAAGCAGATGATGCCCATTTCTTCTCCAGCAGCAATCTGAGCTTTTTGTACAGAGCTGCTCGGTCTGGGCAGGACAGCTGTCCCGGAGCTCCTTTCATGTACAGGAGGGAGAAGGGGGGGAAAAGCCTCTGATGGACACGTGGCAAAGACTGGAGAGAATGACGGGTGTATAATAACAGCACATCACGATGCTGAGGGTTTTTGTGAACACTGACTAATTTATCCTCACTCTTTCCCTCATGATACATTGCAAGCGAGGGTGGCACTGTCCTGCCATCATCCAGGCTGTTTAATTGCTAGCATGCTCCCTGGCAAGGCTTTGGTCCATGCCAAATAACACCCCCAGACATGGTTTGTGGCCTGATGTGGAGCAGGGATTGTTCCCAGTGAACTGCTGGGATGAGGCTTTGCTGTTGTGAAGTGGAAGAGGGTTTATCTGCATGGGTGAAAGTTGTGCAGTGTTATTTGCTCTTGGGGCCAGAGAAGGGGCCCGGAGTTGCTTTTTTACAACCTAAATACATTCTGTATGTGTGGACTAAGTCCAAATCTCTATTTCAGGTATTTGTATGTACAGGAGAAATGTTTAACCTTTCATTTCCATGTGCCCAGATACATGTACTCAGAACTTCTGAGCTGAAAGACAGCATCAGTAACCACATCTCTTATTGTGTATAAATCCATTTTTAATGGTGATGTGTGTTATTTTGTGTTCCAGTGGAAGAAATCGTCCCAAATGTAATTGAACCCTCATTTGGTATTGGGAGGATCATGTACACAGTGTTTGAGCACACATTCCGCATCCGGGAAGGAGACGAGCAGAGAACGGTGAGCTTTGCTGTGACTGGGCCTCAGCTTGAACCAGCTGCAAGCATTTGCCTTTCCTTGAGACCCAGGGAAGGGGTTAAAATAAGACTGCCCAGTGCCCAGTAGAGATGGGAAAACCCAGGTGGGCAGTTCACTTGCTGTTCTTGCCAGCGTGCGTGTCATTTTTACATGCGCTCTAGAGCGTTCCGGGGCCGTGTGTGCATGAGGCAAGGGGGTGAGAAATTCCTCCTTCTGGATTCACACTTGGCAGTGTCCCATCGCTCAGAAAAAGGCATCTCTTCAGTGTTTAATTTCCTTTCTTTCTGCTGCTTTTCCTGGAATCACAGTTCTGTGCAGCAAGATGGACAATGGACTAACTGTTTCCTCTTTCCCCTCTGAAATTCAGCCTTCTCTGATTCTGAACACCACTAAAACCTTGGCCAGAAACTTTGCTGTAGCAAGGGCCAGTGTGTGTTACATACAGAGCACCAGCCTCTTCCAGCCAGTGCCCAGATGTGATGCTCTGGGCCATTGCTGGTGGCCCACGGGAAGCTGGCTGGAAACTTTATGCTGGTTCTTTTTCATTGTTTCTGCCTGCTAGGCTGTAGAAAAGAAATGTGACAGTGCTCCTTCATGTGCTACAGGGTATGATTCAGTTATGAGTGGGGGAAACAAAGTTCAGGAGCCCAGAGCTAGGACACAGTTGACTTTCAGTCATAAACTGCTCATGAAATTTAATATATTAAATTTAACTGCCCTTCTACTACCCATTTACTTCCAGTGTAGTGCAGGCTGCTCTGTATTGTGGTACATCTCACATGCATTACTTCTGTCCCTTTCATGCCTTGCTAATTGCCAGGAAAAAATTTACTACTTTCCCTCACTTTTGGCACATTTTTATTTTCTGAGGGTGTCTGTGGAGGGTGCTAAAAACATTTGAGCTGCATGTGCTTCCTGTGTGTGGAGTCTCTCAGAGAGTTTGGTTTAGACTCAGCATAAGACTAAATCTCCTGGAAAGACCCCTCCACCCTTCCTTTGTCTGTAATTCAGATGTGATTAAACTTCTCTGGTAGACCTCTTTTGGTGGCAGGTAACATTTAACTTTAGGAGATAAGGAGGGATGGGTGACAGCTGGAGCAAACCAGTCCCTCAGTGGTGTGAGGTGCTGCTGCTGGGCCCTGAATGTTGATGTCTTAGAGGAGGCCAGTGACTCCCCTGAACAGTCACCCTGCCTTCAGCCTCAGTCAGAGCTTATTCTGACTTCCTAAGGGTCTGACCCTTAACCATTAAACTTGTATTTATTTGTGTTTTTTCTTTTTTTTGCCTTAGTTCTTCAGCTTTCCAGCTGTTGTAGCACCGTTCAAGTGCTCTGTTCTTCCTCTGAGCCAGAATCAGGAATTCATGCCTTTTGTCAAGGAATTATGTAAGTGTGTTTAAGCACTGTGGGTCTGATGGGGATGTGCACTGGGAAGAGAGGTTTCTGCCTTAGCTCTGTAGGGAGAAAACAGCGTTGGGATCACGTGGCTCTCAAACACGCAGAGGGAGTGTTTTTGACCTAAACCAGCTGAGTTGGTATCCATAAGCTTTGGGTATCCATCAAACTCTTCAGCTTCCCTTAAAAAACCCAACACCATGACCTTTCCTGTGCTGGTTTGTAGTGTAAAAGACATTTCTCTTTTTCCTTTTATGTCAAAAATAAATCTGTCCCAATGCTTAGGAGAAGCTGTCTGGAGCAGCGAGAAGGGGTTTTTTTTGTATGTTTGTTGTTTGTTAGGAAAGTTTTCATCGCTTTTACTGACCAGCTAATTTATTGAATCTGTCCCAGAGCTGCTGAGCCTCCAACCATTCTGTCAAACTGCCCCCTCGTAGTGGGCATCATGATGCAGGATAGGAACCATAAAAACTCGAATACATGAAGGAGCAGGGGTTGCATGTCAGACAGTGCCTTCTGCTGTCCACATCAGTTCTGCCTGGGACCTTGTCTACCCGTGCTGGATGTGTCCCTGCACATGTGAAGCTGGGGTGGTTTGGAGTTAAAGCAGAGTTGTGGGACTGTGATGACAGGGTGAAGAAGTCGATGACTTTGCAGTTTGGGTGAGAGCTGAGTGATGCAGTGTGGAGAGCTGGGGTGGGTTTTTCAGCTTGAAGTCCTGACAGAGACTGGGACAAAGTAAATCTGAGTGTCTATGAGCTGCTCGAAACCAGGACACTTCAGGTAGTGCCCTGCAGATACAGGAGGCCTCTGCTGGGTTTGTGTTGCCTGCTGAGCCTGTAAGGAGTCCTGGTGACCCCCCTTCTGTGCTCCCTGCAGCTGAAGCACTCACCAGGAACGGCATCTCTCACAAGGTGGATGATTCCTCGGGGTCCATCGGCCGGCGCTACGCCAGGACCGACGAGATCGGCGTGGCCTTCGGCATCACGATCGACTTCGACACCGTGAACCGGGCGCCTCACACGGCCACCCTGCGGGACCGCGACTCCATGCGCCAGATCCGCGCCGAGGTGAGGGGCAGCCAGGGGGCTTTGGCTGCTGGCAGGGCCAGGCGTGCTCCTGACGGGCTTGGGCAGAGCGTTGCCTGCGGCTCCTGATCCCGCGGTGGTCCCTGCGGGAGGAGCCCCCATCTCGGCAGGTGATTGAGCTGTTCGGAGAAATCCCCAGGGAAGGGATACTGGTCCAAGAGAAGATACAGGCCCTGCTGATACAATGAGTAGAGAAGCTTTTGTTTTTCTTGAATACAGAAGTGTTGATCTTACCTGAAAGCCGTGCTTGTGCTGATTGCACTGCTCTGTGGAGTGGCGCTTTACAAGTGAAGGCTGCTGAGTAAAAGCATTAGCTGGGTTGTGTCTGGCTTTCAAAGGCAGAATCCTCAGGCCCCAAAAGGCAGATCTTTGCCTGCTTTTTGCCTTAAAATCTCCTTCCTACTGGTGTTGCCTGTGCAGCACCAGAGAAGCTGATGAACCATTCCCCAAAAGCTCTACCTGCCCTGAGTATGCTCTGCTGGTACTACCATAGTGCAGAGACTGGGATGGGAAACCTCTCTGTGGTGGTCTCTGCCTGTGAGCAGAACTGCTCAGAGCTGTGGACACACAGTCTTGGGAGTTTTGGTGTTTTTCTTCTCTGGCTGGTGCCCTTCTCTCCCTGGCCCCCACCCCAGGCACAGCCTTGCTCCTATTGGAGGAGGAGATGGTGCTCACCTGTGAGGCTGAGTTGTAGCTCTGCTCTGTACAGAAGCACCTATAACTGCCTGAGGCTGCTGAGCTGGCAGGGTGTTCAGCTCAGTGCCAGTCCCTCAGGGCACCCATCTCTATCCACCTGGCTGACGTCTCACTGCCCAGCAGCAGAGATGGGACTTGGTTTTCCTTCAGTTTCTGCAGATTTTCTAGTTTCTGGCCTATGCCTTGCACCATGACAGTGTGCTGTGAGGAGGGAAGAAAAGGCAGCTTCTTCTGTGCTGGTCTTACAGTAAATAGGGCTTGGCTAAATCCTGGCTTTCAGCACCTTTTTTGTTGTGTGCATTGTTTTTTTTTCCCCTTTCAAAATTGTAGCACATTACCAGGGATGAACCTAGCTGTGGTCCACCCACAGTGACAGTTGCATTTTCCTCATGGATCACCCTGATAACTGAGGTGACACAGACTGTGATTTAACATGTTCTAGTTAATGGTTTTCTCTCCAAAAATGATCCTCCAGGAGATCCAAAAATTACCCGTTTCCCACATATCCAACAGAGCAGCTTGATTCTGATGGTTTTGTGTTTCATAAGTCTTTATGGTTTTGCCTGCAGATCTCTGAGCTTCCTGCCATCATCCGTGACCTGGCGAACGGTTATCTCACCTGGGCTGACGTGGAGGCAAAGTATCCACAATTTGAGGGACAAGAGACTGGCAAAAAGGACACAATAGAGGAATAAAGAAAAGGACCTGAAGTAAAAATCCTGTCAAATGTCCACTTTTTACTGTTCATGTTAATATGAAATAAACTTACTGTGTATTATTCAAAGCTGCATTGTTTGTGCACACAGGGACTATTTGGTTTTTTTGTTTGTTTGTTTGTTTGTTTGGGTTTTTTTTTTCCTCAGTTGCTGCCCGGAGTTAACTTTAAAAACTGAAATAATTGCAGTCTGAGTTGAAGGTGTTACAAATAAAAACGCCATTATCTATGCCTGCTTCTCTGTGTTCCTGCAGCCTTGTACTTTCTTCAGAAATGACTTTATTCCTCCTCTTTTTTGCCCTCCACCTTGGGGCTGTGGCTGGTACAGGCTCATTACAGCCCCTCAGGAAGGCAGGGATCATAGAGGCTTTCTTCTGGATTTGGATCGCCTTGGACTCTTGTGCAAGGTGGTACCAGGTGATTGGCCTCGTGTCCATGAAGGGTTGATCAGGTGTCAGTTCTTCTTTCACCACTGCACCGTGCTTCAAACAGCCACCTTAAGAGATGGGCTCAGTGCTCTTGGCTGCAGGTGTTTAATACCTGTTTCTGCAGGACTTGGGGGCATTTGTACATGGGATGAACGGAGAGGGGGTGGAAAATCCTCTTCCAGTTCTTGCTTCTGCTTGGCATGGTTGGTTTATTTGGCTGAGGTAGGTGGCAGGGCCATTTTTTTTTTCATTAAATGTCTTCTGGCAGCAAGGACTGAAACCAGAGACTGCTCTGTGCAGGTCAGAAAAGAGCCAGGTACCCTTCGAGTTCCCTGGGCCCTGGGGGAATTCAAACCTGTGTGCTGTCAGTGCCTTGCTTCAGCTGGAGGTGGGAATGGCACCTCCGTGTTTGGGGAGCACTGAACCCTGCCTGGCCTGCACCAAGTAGGAGAGGCCTCAGACCTGCTTGTCTTTCAGGCTCATCCCACTGAGAAGTGGAGAAGAAAGGTCTTGTCTCCTTCCATGTCATTTCAGCTCTGGTACTGCCACCACAGGGATTTCTATCTCTGGGCTAGAAACATCTTCGGAGGGCAAGGAAGCCTTTGCTTGGGTGTTAACACTCTTTTAAAGACAGGTTAGAAAACACGAATCTGAGAATGGTTTGGGTTGAAAGAGACCTTACAGTCTATCCAGTACCACTCCCTGCCCTGTGCAGGGACAGCTTCCACTATCCCAAGGTGCTCCAAGACCTATCCAGCCTGGCTCTGAACACTTGCAGGGATGGGTCATCCACAGTTTCTCTGGGCAACCTGTGCCAGGGCCTCCCCACCCTCACAGTAAAGAATTTCTTTCTGCTCTTCCCCCTTGTTCTGTCACTCCATGCCCTTATCCAAAGTCTCTCCAGCTCTCTTGGAGTCCCTTTAGGTACTGGAAAGGGCTCTAAGGTCTCCCTGGAGCCTTCTCCAGGCTGAACATCCCCAGCCTGTCTCCATAGCCAGAGGTGCTCCAACCCTATGAGCATCTTAGCCCCAGTTTCCCCTGTGCTGTGGCTGAGTGAGGATCATGATCTTGGCAAATACCCCAAGACATACATGGTTAATGTGGTAAATTAAGACTGGTTATTAATTTGTGTGAAACATGGACTGGACAAGCCACAGTCCCGTGTGCCAGGTGTTGTGCAAACCCAGCCACAGGCAGGGAGAGGAGCAGAGAAGGGCTTCCCAAAGCCATCAGTGGTTTGGGGTGTCCCTGCTTTTGAGGAGTCTCTGAAATCACATGGATTTTGAGCTGCACCAAAGGACCTTCCTGCCTCCAAGCAGGTGTCAGACCTGCTCACTTCCAGACACCTTTTGGAGAGTCAGGTCAACTCCTCTTCATCCATCTCCCAGCCCCTGCTGGTGTCCAGGCTTGAAAAAGGTAATTAAACACTCCCACACTGCCACCAGATGCAGCAGTACCATATCCATGTATGAACAGAGAAAACTGCAGTGACTGGGAAAGTTCACAGTGAGGGGGAAAACCATCACCAGGGAACTAATTAGACAGCAACTTGTGAATTGACTTGATCACTTGGCCTTCAAAGGGGAGTGTTAGCCCAGGATGCAGGTAAGCCTTCTGTGTGGTTTGTAGTTAAAAACCTTGTTATTTAAAACATAAAACAAGCCCTGGAACCAGCTGCATGATGTTAAAGTCATTCAAGTGGGGAGCAGAGCAATGCTGGCCACAAGTGAGGCGCTCCTGCTGTTGTGGAGGGCAAGGGATGAGGAGGATTTTGGATGGGTTGAAATGTGAAGCCCTGCCCAGCATCTGTGGGCAGCTGAGCTGTTCCATACCCTTCTTAGCCCATGTATCTATGAGATGAACGTTGCCAGCTGAACACACACGTCCTAATAGGCACATGATTTCATGATTCATGATTTGTGTTTCAAGCAAATAAAAACACTGAGACATGTCTGAGAACATTATTAAATGTTTTAATGCAGTCCTCCCCGGGACTGTGCAGATTTTGCCTGCTTCTCCAGCACTCCAAAGCAGCAGTATCCAAGGCTTTCCAGGTTTTCCCTGTGTCTGTGCTGGCTGCTGGGACCTGCACACATCACCTCGTGGGTACCAGATAACTGGGTGCTGTGCCTTTGACCAGCATTCAGTCATGCAGCAACCTTCAAACTCCTTCAAAGGTAACTGCAAAAAATAGCTCAGAAGAGACCGTCTGATGCCACTCTGCCTAAACTCACCCTGGGAGGGCTCTCCCCTTCCTCTGTGGTGCTCAGGCACTGAGGAGCTGGTGGGACCTGAGCAGGATGCCCACCCTTCAGCCAGCAGCTCCTGCTTCCCAGAAGATGGTGCTGTCAGGCAGAAAATAGCAAGTGGAAGAACGGTCTTGAGGCTCTGAAACTGTTTTATTTTTAACTCTGCTGAGTGTCTCGGTTGTGCTGCAGCCCTGAGCCTCCAGCACTGTGTTGTTCTAATGCTCTTTGTTAATTCCATGGCTCAAAATGCTGTTGCAGCCTGGATTTTAATGCAGGTGAGACAACGAGCCTATGGTAGTCTTAGAAACGTAGTCCTTGGTAGTTCATCTTCAGGGGAGCGCATAGAGAGGTGCCTAGAATGAATTATGGAATGGTTTGAGTTGGGAGGGGCCTTCAAGATCATCTCATTCCAACCTCTCTGCCATGGGCAGGAACACCTTCCACTAGACCAGGTTGCTCAGAGCCCCATCCAACCATCCCAAGTGTGGATGGTTGTACCATCTGGTGCAGCCTCCGTGATCGGCAGAGTCTGCGGTGTGATTTGTCTCAGTCTCGAGTGGGCTTTGCAAACAGGTGTCATGAAACCTCTGGTTTTGCTCTGCTGCTGGAGGGGGATGCTGTGGGAGGGAGCACAGCCAGTGTCTGAAGGCAGCCACACGGACCGTACCTCGCTGGTGTGTTGCAAACCCCCCCCTGATACAAAACCAGAAGCTGAAGGGGGCGGGCTTGCCCCAACAAAGACAGCTCCAACAGATGGACTTTGGAAACGCAGCTTAAACCTTTTTGATCCCTATCTTTGCTGTGACCTGCAGTTCACCCTCTGCGCCACATAGGCAGAGTTTAGTATTTATAAGCGGGGGCTGCTGAACCTCAGTCTAACTCAGCATCGCTCTGCCACGCTCATTTCCATGTTCCTGTCCGAGCTGATCATGTAACACTCGCTTTCTGCTGTAATCTGCAGCCATCTCCCTGCAAGGGATGGGGGAACGTTGCTCACTCATTTCATCACGCTAAGGAAAATGAGAAGTGCTGGCAAAGGCCATTGTTTTTTTCTAAGTTATTATAGAATCATTAGGCTGGAAATGATGGGTCAGAAGGTCCCACCATTAACCCAACACTGCCAAGTCCACCACTAAACCTTGTCTCTAAACACCACATCTACACACCTTTTGAACACTTCCAGGAATGGTGTTTCCACCACTTCCCTGAGCAGCCTTTTCCAATGCTTGACGACCCTTTTGGTGAGGAAATTTTTCCTAATATCCATTCTAAATCTACCCTGGTGCAACTTGAGGCCATTTCCTCTCATCCTATCACTTGTTACCTGGGAGAGGAGACCAATCCCACGTGGCTACAATCTCCTTTCAGGGATTTGTAGAGAGTGATAAAGTCATTTTCTCCAAGCTAAACACCTTCAGCTCCCTCAGCTGCTCCTCACCAAACCTGTGCTCCAGTCCCTTCCCCAGCTCCACTACCCTTCTCTGGACATGCTCCAGCACCTCAGTATCTCCACTTGCATCACCAGGACTCTGGCCATGGAGTCAGACACTATTTAGGGTCATCCCCACATGTAGAAAGTGTATGAAAAAAGGGAATAAAAAAGAAATGTTAATTTTCTCTTCTAATACAAAAAATGGTGAATAATTAATTAAATTAACAGGTGACAGCTTTGAAATAGATCCTCAAAGATCACTGTGTGCTTGTGCTTTTCTTCCTCTCTTTGCGCTGCATCTTCTGGTGGCTGTTGGCTGGTCTGGCCCTTGTCCTATTACTCCATGCCCTTGTCCAAAGTCTCTCTCAGAGCTCTCCTGGAGCCCCTTTAGGCACTGGAAGGGGCTCTCTGTTCTCCCTGGAGCCTTCCCTTCTCCAGGTGAGCACCCCCAGCTCTCCCAGCCTGGCTCCAGAGCAGAGGAGCTCCAGCCCTTAGAGCATCTCTGTGGCCTCCTTTTCACTCACTCACTCCAGCAGGTCCATGTCCCTCTTATGTTGGGCACCCCGGAGGTGGACAAAACATTCTGGGTGGAGTTTCATGAGAGTGGAACAGAGGGAGAGAATCACTTCCCATATTAATTTAGTATTTCTGAGCTTTCTTTTCACCTGAGCAGGAGCCCCTTGGTAATTTTCCAAATCCTGCATCGCCATTTGCAAAAATACAACGATGCAGTGAAAAGCCCATGATTGAATTTTCTGCTCTTTGGGGGAAAATCAGATATGAAATAATAAATATATATTATATCCTCCAGGCAAAACCCTGCTGGTCACTAATACCTACAGATTAATTATACTAATCCCGTGTGATCAAGGGGAGATGGTTGGTTACTTGGCACTATTTTGGTCCCTCGCTAATGAAACTCCATCTCCGTGTTTGAGAGAAAAGACTTTACATAACAGTAATCACTCGAATAGGGAAAGGACTAAACTGTCCCAAAACATTTTATCTTCTGCACAGATGCTGCCCATGAATTTTGACTTGATTAAACAACAAGGCAATGCAATATTTTGTTCTGAATACTGAATGTCCCTCTGTGGGAGGGAAGGAGCGAGGCTGCTCTCTCAACAAGCTCTTTGGTGCAAACAGAAATGGGTTGGTGAGAGTTGCTTGGAAAATGGGTAAGGGACACTGGAAAGAATCACAGAGTCATGGAATAGTTTGGGTTGGAAGAGATCTTGAAGATCATCTCATTCCACCACCCCTGCTATGGGCAGAGACACCTTCCACTAGACCAGGTTGCTCCAAGCCCTGTCCAGCCTGGCCTTGAAACATCCCATTGTGCCACCAAGTGCCCTGTGACACAGGGCTGGCTTAGAGAGGCCCCAAAAGGTATAGCCCAGGTGCCTCTGTTTATGACAGGTTTTTTTCCAGACAGATTTACACCAAGATGAGTGAGGACCTTGTGTGTATTTTTCAGATATTTAAGGATAGACTTGGAAAGTTAAGTTTCTTTGCAGTGATTCCTGTAGCAAAACCCCGCCCTCACACAATCCCCCCTTCAGATCTGGCGTGGGATGAAGGATAGAATCAGGATCAGGATGCTGGTGTCCTGGTCCCAGTTGGATGCTTCCATCCCATGCTCTCACCTCCCCCACCTCCATCCCATTTGGGATGACTTGAATCCAACAGCACTAAAGCACAGCTTTCTTTAGTGCACCCTTTTATTAGAAAAACAGAGGCAAATTATCTGCAAATCAGAGGACATACAGAAAAAAATCTAAGGGAAAGAGATGAATCGCATAGCTGGAGGATCCTACAGAGCAAAAGTATGGTGGGACGATAATAATAATAAAAAAGGATAATTGCAAAATATTTTATTTTACTTTGTAAAAAGAGATATAGGCAGAACCAGCCAGTAACATCAGATCAGGGAGCCACAGGCAGAGCCCGTCTGCAGGCAGAGCTCCTTTGGCACAGCACACCACAACCAACACACTGGGAAGGGCTGCGATGTTGTTCCATCAGAGGCATCTGCAGCGTTGACTCTCTGCACCAGTTGTGTCTGTGCATCCCAAATAAATTGGATGCTGTCGGCTAAAAACACCATGAGCTGATGGGGATGTCTCTCTCCGAGTCTGGGTCCCCTTTGCTGCTCGTGGAGATGTAGCCAGAGAGAGTCCTGGAGTCTAATTCCAGAGCTGTAATTTAAATAGAGCAGAAAAATTGCTTTCTTCATCCCCCCTCTTTTTTTCCCCCTTTTGTTTTAAATAGGGGGTGAGCAGCTTGGATGTTTACGTCTCTGCTGTAGAGACAGGAATTCAGGTGAGACAAAGCCAGCCCCAGAGCACACAGTCACAGAATCATGGAATATCCTGACTTGGAAGGGACCCACAAGGATCATCAAGTCCATCTCTTGGCCCTGAGCAGGACAACCCCAAAAATCACATGTGGACCCACAACCACCGAGATAAGGAAAAATAAATATATTCCAAATTTGTTTTACTTTCTTAGTTGACACTGGGAAGATTTGCAGGTGAGAGACTTTGTTGTAAGGATTTATCTTCATTCACCCCACAGCTATCAAAGTTTTCTAGAAAGCCGATGGAAACCTGCCCAACCACAGCTCATAAACACGGAGCTGCTTCCCTTCCCCAAAGCAGTGTCCAAACGGGCCGTGCTCACGCTCCACTAATTGTCCTCTGGGGTCTCATTTGGAAGATGCTCAGGCAGAGCCTTTTCTTCTTGTGTCCCCGCTCCAGTAACACGGACTGTTACTCATCTCTCAAAATCCCCTGGCTGGAAAGGCAGTCACCTAATCAGGGCAGGAGTTGTGCCGTAGGATGTGCGTAGCTGCTTCCTGACTGGGGCAGCTCCAGCTTGTTTATGTGCAGTGGGATTATTAGCAAGACATGATGTGAGTTAAAGAAACCAGTTAGAAAAAGGGGTGCCGGATAATTTATTCCTCGCTGTCATTTAATTCCTGAAAGAAAAACCCCCAAACAAGGGACGAGGCGAGGGCTGAGCCCACACGCTGGCTCGCTGGCTCTTTAGCTCACAGAAATAGGGCAGAGCTGTGCAAAGATTACTGGAGCAAGAACATTTTGCACACACAAAAAGAAGCAAGCTTAAAAGGATACAAAGCTTTCAGAAAGCAGCAGTCTTCCACCATGGCCTGTTTCCCAGCGAATGAATTAATTCCCTGCTTTTCATGTGATAGTTTCCTGTACTATTATCATGGTCTGTTATCATTCTGCCTATTTAGGGATGATGAATTTACCACCAGGAAACAAATGTAGGGGGAAAAAAGGCCAATTAAAACAACAGAAATGCTGAAGGAAATCTTCAAAATCAAGCAGATACACCGGGGGGGAGAAAAGAATAAAATGGTCCTTAATTTTGTGTAATTATCCATTTGGCTCAGCTGGTGACCACGTGGACAAGCTGGCCCAGTTTTTGCAAGGTAATAGTGGTGTATTAATCCTTCCTTTGGCTCCTGCCATCACTTCATGGCATCAGAGCTCTTTGCTGTAG
>JAWWEU010000081.1:3445122-3507025 GCA_035583155.1 Acropternis orthonyx | reverse complement strand
AGGATATTAATTTAATTGACAGGACATATAACAGAAGGGACTGTATGGGGGATGGAGCACAGGGCACAAGCCAAATCCAGGTGCTGAGAGCACAGAGGGAAAGGGATCACTTCACACCAGATGATTTCATGGGGAATGGGACTGCTTGAGCTCCAAAGGCACATGAAGGTACCGAAAATTAGTGCTGTATGGACATGGTGTTTTGTCTCACCACCTTTGTGAAAGCTCAAAGGCAAAATCTGGCAGCTCAAGAGGGAGTGGGAGGGTGGAAGGTGTTGCTCTGGCCACGGGTAGCCCTCAGGTCCATGAAGAGGGTGGTAAATCCCCTCCTTGCCATTGCTGAAGTGAGCTCTCGCAGTGGCACTACAGAACCATAGAATCACAGAATGGTTTAGGTTGAAGGAAGCTTAAAAACCATCTTGTTCCAACCCCCTGCCATGGGCAGGGACACCTTCCACTAACCCAGGTTGCTCCAAGCCCCATCCAACTGGCCCTGAACACTTGCAGGGATGGGGCAGCCACAGCTTCTCTGGGCACCCAGTGCCAGGGCCTGCCCACCCTCACAGGGAAGGATTTCTTCCTTATATCTAACCTAAATACACCATCTTTCTGTTCACAGCCATTACCCCTTGTCCTGTCACATCCAGGAGTAACCCAAGACCTTTCCTTGGCAGACCAATCAAACACACCTTCTGCTGTTGGTGCCATGCTGTGCTCCCGACTGTAAATGTGTGACACTGAGGACACTGCAGAGGATTTTCCCCTCCCTCAGTGTGGGTTTACTTACCACAGACCAGTGGTCTGCAGGTTTGGGAAACTTATCTTGGCATTGCAGCTGAGCACAGAAACAGGTCTGGTGAATTCCAAAATGCTGCTCTGAAGCTGTGGCTGTGCAATGTGTGCCCTCAACTCCATGAAAAATATATCCATAGATTATCTTATGCATTATTCCTAAACAAGGAAAAGCGATGTCTTCATACAAATATAGTGTATAAACACTTCTACTTTCTATGGTAACCAACTTTTCCAAGCCCAGAGATGACTCCAAACAAACTGTTCTCTCTGGCTCTTCCACACTGTGGGCTGTTTTTCCTGGAGGTGGCTGCATGTCAGCACAGCTGCCTGAATTTTGCCTGTGAAACGCATGAATGGGAGCAGCTCCTCAGCTGTTGCTCTGCTCTTTTCACTGGGAATAACCACCCACACCAGCACACACACACCCACACCCACACACACATGCACACAGAGGCACAGCTCCTTCTTGCAAGGCAGAGGCTGGACCTTTTAACCAATTCCCACCCATGTGCCATCACTCCTCACAGCACTTCTTGCACTTTCTATGCCCCAAAGTAGAGTTTTTCAGGCAGGCTTTAAAAGATATTTGCCCCTTCCAGTGTTGTGCTGCTACTCCTGATCTAAAACCTCGTGCTCCCACGCTGAGCAGGACCAGCAGTACATCTGACTCCACTGTCACCTCCAGCCAGGGGAGCAGGGAGATGTCTCATGCAGGATTCATCCCAAGAAAGACAAGCAAGGTGATTAATCCCAGCCAGGGCACTTTGCTCCACCATGGCCCATTTTGACAGACACTCTGGCTTCACACTGGTGACCCCAAATTCCAGAGGTGTCCTGCTGCTGCCCTGGGATGCTGTGGGACACATGCAGACAGCTCAGAGGGCTTCAGCCCTGAGCATCCTGTCCTGGCCCCAGACATCCCAGCTCAGCCTGACCTGTCTCCCAGCTCCCTCAGCAGCACCAGCTCTGGATGTATCCATGTGTCATTGGCCACGTTTTCTTATTTTGACTCACTCTGAACTCTTCTTTGTCTTTTGGCTATTTCACTCATGTCTGCTGGTGCTGACTCTCAGGAATTCCATGTCAGTGATGTAAAAACTACCAGAGGAGGAGAGACAAAGGAGCTGGGGCAGGGAGAGAGGGGGCTTGAGAGTAGGAAATGACAGCCCTAAATCCTGAGCATGAATGGGGGCCATCCCCAGCCTCCCTGCTGGACCAGGCTGCTGGACTCCTTGGGGGGAATGCGGCTTGTCTGTTTGCTTTGGAGGATGCTAAGTTTGGTGTCCAAGTGTTGTTTTAGGGAATTGCAGTGCCAAGGAAATAACTTTTCCTTTACAGTAATTCTCTTTTTTAATTGCTAATTTTAGGCAGCTGAACTGAACTCCTTTGCACTAGAAATCCCCAGTAGGTATCTCTGAGCTGTCTGTGTGGACTCTCTCAATCTGTTCATGAGGCTGATCCCCTCCCTTAGAGCTGTGCAAGCAAGGAAAGTATCATAGAATCATGGAATATCCTGAGCTGGAAGGGACCCACAAGGACCATCAAGTCCAGCTCCTGGTCCTGCACAGAGCAACCCCAGGAATCACACCATGAGCCATCCTGCTCTCCTATTCCATGACCTTTCTGTCTGTGGATCTCAGAACACTTTGAAAAGTGAGGTGACTTGGAAGAGGATGTTTGGTGAGACAGTGGCAGAACCCAGGTCTGCATCATACACCACACATGGTGGAGGGGGTCTCCACCCAGCGAGTCCCAGAAAATTGTTCCCTCTGTGTGGCTGAGTCTCCCTGTGAGTCTCCAGCTCCCAGGGAAGGCTGTTCCTGGGGGCTTTATACCAATTAGCAGTGGCTATAACCAGCAGTGTTGATGCCCTCAGAAATCCACAGTAAATCCATGCCCCTGCCAGCCTGGGTTGCAGAGCAAGTTCTAGATCATTTGGTGATGGCTGAACATGTGCTAACTCAGGACAAAGGGAACCCCAAGCCATGTCACTGAAAAAAAAAAAAGAAAAAGAAAAAAAGATGATGCTCCTGAGCAGTGGAGCACAATTTTATCAAATTTTACACCAAAACTTTTAACCTGAGCCAGAGCTGGAGCCAAGGATGAGTTCCAGGGCAGAGCTGGATGATGACATCCTGAATGGAGTTTAGCTGTACGGATACCAGCCAGCTGGGTGTCCTCAGGGCTGGAGAAGTGTCCTTGGCCTGGCTGAATTACTCACACAGACAGAGCCACTTTGCCTGGCTATTTATCAGTAGCACCTTGCAGACAGCAGGTCTGGCAGTATGGGTCAAATACTTGGGGGTCACTCACAGAACTAGGAGGTTTCGAAGCAAATAGCAATTAAAATAAAAAAAGAAAATAATTGTACAGTAAAAAGGGAGTTCAGTCTGTGTTGGGCATTGCATATTTTGTGCTCCTTGTGTTTTCTGATTTCAAATATGAGACACTTAGAAGTCAAACAGATTTCTCCTGACATCTTTATTCAGATTAAAGGAGTCCACAACTGTTTCAAATCATGACATGGGGAAACAGAAGGATGAGGGTGTGCATCTGACAGTGATTGATTGTGGGATTTTGTTTAGATCCAAAGTTTGCCTCAGTTTCCCCATCTCTAAAATGAGGTTAAAATACTGTATCTATTATACTTGTCTTTTACAGGAATTTAGCATCCTCAGGAGATACAAATGTTACTATACCTGAATTTCAGGAAACATAGCTCCAGTTTTCCTTGACCTTTTGGGTAGGAAGGTACACTCTGAATTATTCCTTGTCACACTCCTGGCTCACAAAGGGCTTGCCAAGCGGCCACAAAAAGGAGTGACATTGACATACCCTTTGGTCCTCTTTTCCCAGTTACAAAATAAAGGACAATAACCAGGAGAAAGTGAGTGCTTTCATATTCTCTTTTTTTTTGTTTGTTTGTTTTTGTTCTTGTTTTTCTGACCTAAGGTTATATTGAGGTATATTGAAACGGGCATATTGAAACAGTTGGATAATTGAAGAGAAGCCTTGGGCAAAGAAGGTTCAATATCTGTTGCACCAGGTACCTTTTTTGGCGATGGTATCATAGAATCAAGGAATGGTTTGGGTTGGAAGGGACCTTAAAGCTTTGTGAGATCACAGATTTTTCTATGGCCTTGTTCAGGAGATCTGCAGGTGCTGACTAGTCAGAAGCTTTGTTGCTTTGATGCAAATCTCTCACCTTTGCTTTGTTCCAGGACAATAAATCCCTTTGAAGGGAAGGACGGAGAGGAGAGGAGAGGAGAGGAGAGGAGAGGAGAGGAGAGGAGAGGAGAGGAGAGGAGAGGAGCCAAGTGTGCCTTGGCTACAGGCAGTCCAGCTCGATAACCTGGCCCCATGTGGTGCTACTTGGCTGCATCACTTTGGCTCTGGATGAAATAAGAGGTGGTACTACATAAATACTCATTCCTTGTGGAGACTGAAAGTCATAACTGAACAGATAAAGCATGTGTAGAAGTATGTGATACTGAGTAGTCTGTTGTTCACCCAGTTTTCACCCTGGTCTTCTTCCTTTCCTCACTCCCCATCTGTGGGGACACCAGACTCCCTGCAGCCTGGGATCCTCTAAGAAGTTCTCATGGGAACTATCACATTCTCAAAGGAAAAGTAAACATCCCAGGGCACTTGAGTTGGAGCAGATATTTCTGTGGAGCCAGGGACCCTCTCATTCCCACCACACCAGAAAACACCAAGCTCTGTTTAGCTCCACATGTGCTCTCCTGTTCAAGTGCTCCCCACCACAGCCTGTCTCCATCTCCATCCAGACAGGCCATGCTGACTGCTGGAGACAGAACTGAGATCATATACACAGATAGTCAATGAGTCAATGAGGTGATCCTTGGCCAAATTCCTCCTGAAATCCATGGAAACAAAGCGCATAGCTAGAAATAGAACAGCTGTTGTCCCAAGACAAGCCTTACCTGACCCACGGTGCAAGACCAGATTTCTTTTTAAAAAAGCCATCAGAGCTTGGATCTCTCTTCATTAACATAACATTTACTTTGGTTTAACTCCATTGGTTTCAGTTTGAAGGTCCTGAATTTACTGTAGAGACCTTAAGGCAAAACCAGACCTTGTGGGCATCATTTTCACTTGGTGCCAGAGACTGCTCAGTGAATGCTGACACGTGGGTTTCTGTATAAAACCTATGCAGTGAAAAACGAGGCAATGATTTGGATTTTAAGCATTTTATTATTATTAACTGGGAGCCCTTTTAATGGGTTTGGGGAGAGAAAGGATGAAGGTGTTTTGCTACTGTGAGGATTTGGCTTTGTTCAATCCTAGTGTCCTTGCCCATGGCAGGGAGTGTGGGACTGGATGATCTTTAAGGTCTCTTCCAACTTAAACCATTCTGAGATGCTGTAATAAACCCCGGAGAAACCAATCTGGCTACCACTGGCACACATCCGGCTCTGGCACTGCTCCCCTGTTGCATTGTGTGTACAGTGTAGTGTTGTTGTCTCACTGATAGTTTATAAAAGTACCCCAAAAACCAACAACAGAAAAGATGCTCGCTTTTTTCCTGTTTATTGAGGAGTTATTACAAACTATCAGCCCTCATCTACCCCAAAAGCTAGGACACCCACAGTGTCCATGGCTAATGATGGAAGATCCAATGATGTCCAGGAAACCTACTGGCATTGACTTATTGCAGGCACACAGTAATTCAACTGGCAAACCTCTCACACCTGGTAAAAACCTCTACAGCTCAGCTCATGAAAAGGAAGTAAATGCCATCCATCTGGTGATCATCTTCTCTCACTGACAGTCTCTGCTGTATCCCTGACTCTCACCAAGCCCAAAAGAGGCTGTTTTGCTTGGTTAGTCTGGCACAGAGATATTGTTCCGAAGAACATGGTTTCCTAGCCCTGCAGAGAGATTTCTACCCACCATATGGGCCAGACCCATTTTTCTAAAAAAAATGGGTTCCTTAGTCTCCCCTGGAACATCCTAAACTCTGTATTACAGCAACATGAGGAACCCTGATACGTGTCTTTGCTTGGCATTGCCAGGAAGCCACACAGAAGTGCTGCAGAGAAATCCTGGGGAGTGGCTCAGGGAATTGTTGATTCCATCCACAACTCTGCTTCAGCAGGGACTTTCAAGACACAAGGATTCATCTGACCAGGGAACACTCCAACAAATCATCAGTAGTGAGCAATAATGACTGCTAACTGTCCATGTTTCTGAGAAGCTGCACAGTCCCCTTTACACCAGGGAGAGGAAGGGAAAACATCCCAACGGGGAAATAATTTTCAGTTCTCCAGTCCATAAAGCCTGAAGACTTTTTCAAGTACTCCTGCTGCTTTGCTTGAACTCCCTAAATCATGCCCAATACAATCAATATCCTACCAAGAGCATCACAGTAACAGGTAGGGAAGCAGGTGCTGAGGGCCAGCTGAAGTTGCGCAGTCTGGAAGTCACTGATGCCTCTGGAATTTGTGGTGGCAAAGCCACCTGCTCAGTAAAAGCCACTCTCATTTACATCCATATTGGGGCTGTGGGGGCACAAACCAGAGCACACTCCAGTGGTCTCTGGGTTGGCTCTGGGAAAAATCATTGGTTTTGCATAACTCACTTTCAGGGACCTGGCTTAAGCCAGTCTGGGAGTCTGATGTGGGGGATGCAAGGCTTAAAACCCTGGTCTGGCTGGCAGTAGTTTCTCCCAGATCTGTACCACCCAGTGGAAAAGGGTCCATCAGCCCAGTAGAATCAAGGTGTGGATCAGAGATACATGAGGGAGAAGAAAGAGACTTGGCCCTTGCTTTAAACACATGCCTAGATGTGAGAAGTTCCCTTCATCTTTCTCAGAAACACAGTAATCTAACAAAAAGAAATCCTGCCTGGTCCTCCTGGCTGCATATTGTCCACACAAGATAATTTTGGCATCCACAACTTTGGCAGCCTTCAGCAGCACACACATACCATTACAAAGGATGCCAAGCTCTTATCCCTCCACCTCCAAGTGTTTGGCTCCCCAGCCCCATCCCACAGCTGTGAATAAGTGATATCCTGAGGGTTGTCCTCGGAAAACTCAGAGGACTGTTTTCCAGAAGTGCTCTGCCCCCTTGACCTCGCTGAACCTTCAGGCTGACCTGCCCACCCCCACACACAAGGCGAGCAGTTTGTCTCCATCTCTCCCCTTTCCCAGAGGACTTTCCCAGAGGAGCAGCATCACACCGCTCAGCTCTCCTCCTCACTCTTCATGGGGGCCAGTGCCCTCTGCTCAGTGTAGCGGGGTCCAGTTCGCGTGGTGTCCCCAAGATCCGGGTAGGGAGCGGCTCCTTCCCGCATGTGGATTTTCTGGTGCCTCCTCAGGTACTTCTTCAGCCGGTAGCGCTTCCCACAGACCCCGCACTTGTAGGCTCCCCCCCGGGAGTGGAGCAGCTGGTGTTTGATCAGGTGGCGCTTATGGGGGAAGCACTTCCCGCACTTGGTGCACTTGCAGGGCCCCATGCGGACGTGGATCGACTGGTGGCGGAAGAGGTTGGCCTTCTGGTTGAAGGTCTTCTCGCACTCCGGGCACTGGTAGGGCTCCTCCTTGGTGTGAATCCTCTGGTGCCGGACCAGGTTCGAGCGCTGGGTGAAGCTCTTCCCGCACTCGGAGCACTTGAAGGGCTCACTCACGTGGGCGCGCTGGTGCCGCGCCAGCTTGCGGCTCATGCGGAAGCTCTCGCCGCACTCGCCGCACTTGTAGGGCCCCTCGCTCGTGTGGATCTTCCTGTGCCTGGTCAGGTTCGACTTCTGGTTGAAACTCTTCCCGCACTCCGGACAGGGAAACATCCGCTCGCCCTTGGGAGCACCTTTTGCTGATGGATCTTTCTTGGATGTGGATTTCTCCCCATTCTCCAGCATTCCCTCTTTGGTGGACTGACAGCATTTCTTCTGCTTCCTCTCTGGGCTTTGGATCTCCTGGTGGTTGGGCTCCACACCAGGTTCCTCTTTAATTTGGATCCTCTGGATAGCACTGAGCTTTGGCTTCTGTCCATAATGCATCCCAAAGTCAATGCTTTCCTCTGGTTCTTCCTTCACATGGAGCACGTGGTTACTGGCCATGGGGACTTTCTGTTTGTGCTTCCCATCAGCATCTTCTTCCTTTTTAGGTTGTCTCCCCTGTAAAGTCAGCAATGAGATCTTTGGATCAACGAGCTTTCCATAGTCTGGGTTTTCTGGTGGCTCTTCCTTGATGTAAAGTTTCTGGCAGGCTACTGCAGCAGTGCTTGCTGTGTCATCAGTGGGTGGTTCTGGTTCCTCCTTCACCTGGATTTTCCAAGGAGGGTTTTTTTTGTTAGATGGGTTTCTAGGTATGCTACACTCCTGGGCTACATCTCCTTCATGGGCCACAGTCTCCAACATACTCTCCTCTGACCTGAAGGAAAAATCAGGCTCCTCTTTAACCTGGATGACCCGTAGAGATGCACTGTTGATGTTCCCTTTTTGCTTAGCATGATTCCTCTGGTGGACGTTGAAATACCTCTTGGTGCTCAAGCTCTTCCCACACTCCGTGCAGATGAAAGGTCCCCCCCGGAGGTGTATCTTCTGGTGAGCCACCAGCGTGGCACTCTGCCCAAAGCACCTGTTGCACTCGGGACATTTGAAGGGCTTGTCCCTCTTGTGGATCTCCCTGTGGGTGGTGAGGGTGCCCTTCTTCACAAAGCTCTTCCCGCACTCCGTGCAGGCGAACGGCCTCTTCTCCCTGTGGGTCCGCATGTGGATGTTGAAGTAGATCTTGGTGCTCAGGCTCTTGCCGCAGCGGGCGCAGAGGAAGGGACCCCCCTTGGCGTGTGTCTTCTGGTGGGCAGCCAGGCATATCTCCAGGCGGAAGCAGCGCCCACACTCCCCACAGCAGAAGGGTCTCTCTCCCGTGTGGATGCTCTGGTGGGTTGCGAGGTGGCCCCGGGTGGTGAAGCGCCTCCCACACTCCCCACAGGCGAAGAGCTCCTCGGCCGTGTGGATCCGCTGGTGTCTCTTCAGGTTGCCCTTCTTGCTGAAGGATTTGCCACACTCCAGACACGGGTGGGTCTTTGGCACCCTGTGCTTAACCACGTCCTTCATGGCAGCAGCGCCCTGCACGCCCTTGTGCGTGGTGGGGCTGCCAAGCAGCTCGTGGGTACAACAAAGCCACAAAGTCACAGGGATGGATGGTCTGTGGGGCTACAAAAACCATCAGGACACACACATCGAAGAGTATTTAATGGATGCACTTTATTCCCTGTAGGAAAAGGGTGCTGCTGCTCTATGCCAGCTCTGGGCCAACATGGAGCATGTGGTCTTCCTCATTCCTCAGCCTTCTTACACCTCAGCTTGTAGACACAATGTCTGTAACTCCAGCTCCTTCCTCCTCTCATCTGGAGAGGCTTCTCTGGCATTCCTGGAAAGGCTTCTTTGGTATTCTTGGAGACTCAAATTGCCAGACTGAAAAAATAAAGGGAAAATAATCAGGTCATTATTTCTTCTCCACCTCCTGTCTCAAGACAATGGGTGACACCTTGGTGGCTGCAGGAAAGCCTGAACCTGATTCCTGTGAAGCCACAGGCCCAGCTGGACACCAGCAGAGAGGGCAGCAACAGGATGAATTCCCCTGGTAATGGGGGATCTGTGATGCATTCACTGCTGTAAATGACACAGAGGTTTCAGCTCTGCTATTGCTGCACTACTGATTTACTCTTAGAACAGCCCTCTGTCCTTTGACCAAGAAGATATGTAAGTTAGTAAGTTCATTAAGTAATGAACTTTGCATTGTAATTAGGCTAATTTTTGGTGAGTTACTGTGCAGCAACTGAAATCCTCTGAACTTAGAAGAAAACCCCAGCTTGGCATCACTTGCAAAACTGGGCTGTCATGCCTTGGGCTGGTAGATCTCCATGCACAGGGGAGGAGAGGTCAGCATTGTCCTCAGTGGGAAGCTGGAGAAGTGAGACATGGAAAGCCAAAGTGACTTTGTTCTCCTCAGGAGGGCTGAATTGGCAGCAGGGTCTGGGTCCTATGTATTTCCATTAGAAAAAAAAAATAAATAAACCACGGCAATCAGACATGTGAGCAACATCTCCCATCAGGAGCATGAATTGCAGCAGGGAAAGGAGCCAGAAAGGCTGAGGGGAGGAAGACAGGGGTGCTGGAGATGACTGTCAACAAGAGCATACATGGCTGGGCAGGACTTCACTGATGGCACTGACGGCTGGAGGTGAGGCTGCCAAAATCTCCAGTTATGGGGCAGGAGGCCAGCAAGGACACATGCTGCCAGTGACACCTCATCCCTGGAGCTCTGGGATGGCAAGAAGGCCGTGGCTGAGAAGATGAGTTCCTGGGGAGGCTGTCACTGAGGGGGGGATGCCATGGATCAGGGACAAGCAGTGGGAGATGTGGAGTATAAGCATCCAAGCACAGCTGCGGTGCAGAGTTTGCAGCTACATGTTCCTCAGAGGAGAGGGGCCAGAGTGGCAAATGAAGTGGGCTCCTATCTCAGACTTTGGTTATAATGGGGAAAATTACTTCAGATTTAGTCATGTGTCCCCTCCAGCTGATCCATGTGAATCCCCACTGATGCTGGTAAGAGTTAAGACCAAAGCACAACAGTGCTCCTGTCTGAGCTGAGTTCTCCATGATAGTACAGAGAAACGACAGGAAAACAAAACCAGTAATAATGATGATAATAAAACCAACCCAAAAAACCCAACTACTTGCAAAGTTATACTGAACCCACTAGAAGCAGGAACTGGGTTTAGTGTTTGCCATTGGAGAGGAGGGGCCAGGATTTCTCCATAGGTGTGGGAGCAGCTACAGTGACACTACAACAGGTTTTATTTTAACGCAGACAAAGCCTCAGCAGCAGACAGGCTGGAAAGAGGACTCAGGAAAGTTCAGCCTTGCGTTTTTATTCAGGAAGGCCATTAACCCCCTGAGCGGGTAGTGCATTGACCCTCCTGCGGGGTGCGGGTGATGATGCTGGGGGGACACGGTCGGTCGCGGCCGCCGGTGGCTCATTGCGGTGCCTCTCCCCTCGCCATGGATGCTCACGCCTCTCCTTTGCACACACGTCTCACCGCCAGCAGCGTTTCAATTGCCTGGATTTTTTTGGCAAAACCCAACACACCCTTAAAAAAGGGTAAAAGAAGAAATCCCTGTCTACTTACTACCTTTCACCTTTATTTATTTATTTATTTATCTCTGCAGATCCAAATCCTCCCTTTACTTCCAGCTCCGCAATCCCCGGGGCTCAGGGTTTGAATGGATGAATCAAGGGGCAGAATCAGATCCCAGGGAGTTCCTTCGTCTTTCCTTTGGGCTACAAGGACGAACGAACGCCTCTTACCTGAGCGGTCCCTCAGGTTCGGGCGGGCATCTCCCTCCTCCGGGGCATCCTCGGCGGCACAACCGTGTGTGTGACTTCACTGGAAGTTGTGTCGCGGCCAGAGCTGGGCTGACCTAAAGGAAGTCTGTGGCCAGAGCAGAGAGAGCTACCGGAGGAAGGGTGAAGCCAAACAAAGCCCAGGAGCAAAGGCTGGCGGAGCGGGAGTGGGACAGGGAAGATGCTTTCGGCTCGCAGCGCCCGGAGGGATTCCCAGGGCACCGGGAGCGCTGGGAGGGAGCGGAGAGGAATTTCTCCCTGGGGTGTCTTTCTTTTGCACCGCTATGTTGTTGGGAAGCTGGAAGGGTCCCGGCTTGCGCTGCCTTCTGGGAATTGTAGTTCCCTCTCTGCATCGCTGGTCCCCAACCTGCCCTCCCTACGCTGGCAGCCGCGGGTCAGCATCAGGACATTTGCCTCTTGCCCCAGCTGAGAGTGTTCCCCTTTTTGTTGTTGTTGTTGTGGGATGGAAAACATCCTGGGGCACTGCAAGCATCCTTCTCCCCTCCCGGGCTGATTGTCTGGGACTTACTCCAGGAAATGTCAAGAGAGGAAAGATGAATTCCAGGGGGGATTTTTTTTTTTTTTTTTTTTTTTTTTTTTACTTTTGGTCTGTAGCAGTTTGCAATCCCCCTTGGAGGGGAGGTAGAAACCGAGGCTTCTGCACATATACCAGCAAAGGACTCCTTTAATGCTCAGTGACAGCACAGAAGGAGTGTGTGGATTTGACAAGGGTGGACACTGAGGCACGTGGAGTAGATTTAGCAGAGGGATAAGCACAGCCTGGGAGAGGCTGAGCCTCAGCACGACCTCATAGGAAGCATCAAAACCTTCCTGAATCTGACCTGCACAATGAGACTTAGAGAATCAGCAGGAAGCTCCAGCCTGGAATGCTTCCCTGGTAGGGTTTTAGGAGCACAGGAATGATGAAAAGCTGCTGCAGCATGACTCTTCCCCAGGGTAGCAAATAGGTGTTGTCCTATGGCTCTGAGGCTGGACAACAACACTCATTCCTGTTGCATCAGCGCCTCCAATCCTGTCCTAAAGATGACACAAGGCTGAAAACATGCTGTTCTCCTTCTCTTTCATTCAGGGAAACTGAGGCAGGAGATGGTGAGGCATCTGGCTTGGATCACACAGGGAAATTTAAACTTACAGGTTTCCTGGCGTTCGGATTTACTCTACACACTGTATGTGCCTGATGTGTTTCCTACCCCAGTACAAACCAGCAGTATGAGGCAGCAGCACCAGTTTGAAGGTGCACCTACATTCCAGCTTGTATCCCAGCACAGTGAGGAAAGAAGTCACATGAATTCAACCATCTTTATACCAGTACATGCACAGCAGAAGATACACAAGCCTCATTCAGTTTGCCTTACTGAAGCTGTTCAGCTTTGAGGCACAAGTGCCACAGCAGGTCCCAGACAGACAGGAGAGACCACCATGTAGGGCACGGTAGACCCCAAGTCATGTCCAGGACTCCTTAGACAACATGCCCCACTTTCCATCCTTCCTGTTTCCATAAGACCCTCTCCCAGATCCTGCATTGTGACAGTCAGCAGCTCCACCAACCAGCTCATCTGGTGTGTGACACTGTGGAGGGAGAGAGTTTGGGAAAGGACATGGATGAGGGGCTCACATGGAGCACCTGGGGCAAAGACTGTTTGTGTGACTCCTTTGCTGCCAGAAAGTTCTGGAGGAAGGGACCAGGATCGTGCCATTCCAGCTGTGACAGTGCACTTTCGTCCACTGGGGCACAATTAACCTTATTCCAAAGTGGACACCTCTACCAGGGCAACTGACTTGTGCGCTCAGAGCTCCCATTTTTCTCCACTGACACCTGCAGTTCCCCAGGTGAGTCCCACCCTCAGCTCACCCTCTCCTTCAAACAGACCAATCTTCCTGATGTCCCCTCAGGTCCATGCAAAGACCCAGAAACCAAGAAAAGTGAGATAAACTACTCCTTGCTATGGTCCCAAGGTTTTGCTCATGTGGTCAAAAACAGACTCAGAACACCTTATGCTCATCCCCAAAAGAGCTTCATAGACAAAGTTGTCAGGGCAGAGTTAGGCTGTGTCCAAAATTGCCTCTTCCTGAGCCCAGTTTGGCAGTGGTGACCACCCAGCCTGAACAGTCTCCGCTATCCCAGGGTATTGCACTTTAGAAGTGCAGCTGTGCCATCAGCTGCCTCTGCAATGCACCACTAGATGCCAGTGGAAGCTCTTCACAGCTCTCTCACTTAGAAAACTTCATATTTTGGGCAAGTTGTTTTGTTACCTAGTGGGATTTTTTTGGGTTTTTTGAAATTTTTTTTTAAAGGTAATTTTTCACTTTCGGTCTAATAAACTCTCCTTACATTTAGGCAATATGTATAAATATGCATGAATATGTTTTCTTCATGTCCTCTCTCTGTTCCTCTCTCTGTTTCTCAAATACGTACTATATATGTGGTGGTTTGTGCTATTATTTAAATGGGAGCTATTTCCCAGTGTCTCCCCAGATCAGGATCTCACCCCCAAGCTCCTTTCCTCATTTCTCTTTGTATCAAACACCCCAATACCCGGAACTGTTCACCTGCCAAATCCTCTACCCACCTCATCACGCCCTGATGTCCTGACGTGGACAGTCATTCCAAGACACATATAGATGCTTGCATGGCATGTCCAAGCCCTGTCCTCCTTTGAGAGATGATTTGTCATATCAGGTCACCAAAAGGCCACATATAGGTCAAGCTTATCCAGCTGATAGCCTGGAGAAACTGATCTGCACAGAGCTGGGAGGGGTATCAAGGAGCAGAAGCAAGTTAATGCAGTAGTGCCTATAACCACCTTGCAGATATTTGATGTTTAGTGGGAAGGTGAAATGAATGAAACTAGAGAAGAAACCCTACATGGGGTAAGGGTAAAAATTAAGTAGATCTCAGCGCCCTGTGCACCAACAAGCTCTGTGCTGCACTTCCCTGGTGTAGAGATCTGTGTAGAACTGAAATAGTCTCACATTCTGTCTTACAGTGCCTGGAGTTCTGTCCCATGTTACCTTCTGACATTTTAGCAAGGTCTGAGCCTTTGAGCAGCCTCCAGGCTTTGCACGTACCATAATTTTCACCTGGCTGGGCAAGCTCCAAGTGGCTTGGACTGTCCCACAGGCACTCAGAGTGAGCACAAAGCTCAGCAGCTACCCAGGCTGCAGGAGGGATGTGTGAGTGTGTGCCGTTCCTGTGCTCTGCACAGACACCCTCTCATGGCAGAGGACCCCCAGGGTCAGGAACACCTTCCCCTTTGGGCAGGTTGTGTATTGGTGCAGATTTCTCCTCCAGCACCTGCTGTACCTCTCACTCTCCCGAGTGCCTGATGCTGGTTGCTGTTGGAGACAAGATGTTAGACTTGATGGAGTAAAGATCTGATCCAGATTGGCAATTTCTGTGTTGCTTTTTCAGACAAACCCGACTCTGTGTTTGACTGGCCAACTGTATCCGACAGGGCTGTAGCGGAGAAGTGAGAACTAAATTTAAGCCAAGCTGTCATATGCTCCAGTGTCTGATTAATTATACAAGGAAATAAAAATGGAATTTGGCAAAATAAAGGAGGATGGGTAAATGAAATCTTCACTCTGCTTTAGAAGGAAATATTGCCGCAGGTTTTATTAAAGATGTCACAGTTAATCATGTCAGGAGGCTTGAGGGTGCGAGGTGGGTTGTTGTGCTGGGTACACACAGTGCAGGAGGGTTGGACAATTCAGCGTGGAGAGAGATAAGGCAGCAGGGAGCACAGTTATTTGTTCAGGTGAGTCCGTGGCTGTTCCTGAGATTTGCAAACATGATGGGTGCCAGCTGAGGCTGAGGGAGCCCCTCACTGCCTTGTTACACTATAGATTGTTTTTATTAATTTAGGAAACGGCTCTCGCAGTAAAGCAAATGTGATACAAGAGAATAAAGTGTTCAAAATGACAACCAATTTTCTATGCTGTTCCAAAGTCCTGCTTTTCTTTAATTGCTTTTGAGCTTCTGATTAGCAAGGAAAGCTTTCCTTTTTTTGGCCCACATTCTCCTACAGCTTCATTGTGCAGCCCAAGCCCCTGCTGCTGCCATGAAAACAACTACAGTGTCTGTGGGTTCTTCCACATCCACCACATTCATCTGATAGGAGCTTGAAATGAAAAACTACTTTAAGCATAAATTGCCCCAGCACTGATTTCAAGCCTGGCCAGATCACAGTGGCCTGTCTGCCTTTCTGTCCTACAAGCAATGGGCGTTTTGTTCCTGAAGGGTCAGTGGTCTGCTTTTGTTTTTGGGGAAGAGCTGCAGTCAGGGTGGTGCCTTCCTCCCCCTCTGTCAGGAGGCGGAAAGTGTTATGACTGTGATGGCCCCAAACCAGAAACCCCTCCTTGCCCTACCCACCCTGCCCTGAGTGCTGTCACCATTGTGGCAGGGACCAAACATCTCCAAGTCTTCCAAGTGGTAATTAGGGAACTGGAATGTTAAAGGACCTTGGTACCTATCCCTGCACCTGTCACCCTTCAACCCCTGAGTCCTGCTCTCTTCACTCTGGTTGCAGCTTTCTTTCACCTAACAATAATCCCATTATAAGACAACATAAAGAAAGCCCCCAAACAACTAGCAATGTCTAAATGATGTATGGCCATGGTTGAACAGCACATCAGTAGCAGAGGAGCCTCTCAGAAGCTGGTGTAAGGCAGCACATCTCTGCTGTCTCTGTTGTGCCTTTGTAACACAATAGCTGCTGTCCAATGCTCATACTCTCCTGGCCTCATCCTTCCTCCTCAACAGCCTTACAGGTTCTTCCTACCAATAATTATGTGCAATGAAGTTATAGCTACTCGAGCAGTGAGTGCTGCTTGTCATCTGATGTCACATCTCACTGAGAGGGAATCAAACACGTATCCCTGGGACTGGTAGGTGACTACCAAGTCTACATGATAAAAGCGGAGTCTGGTTATGAGCCTGGCCTGTGCTGGAACTCAGTTTCCGTGCCTAGAGGGAATTGGTGTTTCCAAGAAGGGGAAGCCTTTGCTTTCAATTCCTTGCAACAGAGCCAGGCTCCCTGGTAGTGAGAGAAGCTTATATTCAGTAGAGGAATTTCGAGGCCATGAATCATCTGCTCTAAATTAGACAACTCCCTTAGGCTGAGATGAATCACACCTCAGGCTTGCCTGAGCTAGGTTCTGGGTGCTGCCCGGGAAGCCTGGCTCAGACAGACTGCACATATTGCCATGGAAATGCTGCTGTCAGCAGGTCCCTAAAGGATCAAACCCTAATGCTCTGGCTCTTCTGACTCTTACCAACCCCACTCCTCTCTGGGATTTGTCAATGGAGACTAAAGGGAAGAGGCAGGTGTGAATTTACTCAGCAGGAAGCCAAAGAGGTGTTGTGCCTCCTCTGATCTGCCATGTCACAAGGTGCAGGGCTCGGGGGAAGCCCAGTGTGCCCTGCTGCAAACAGCCCTGGCAGCTGTGAACAGCTGTGGGAGAGCTGCTGATAAATGTGTCACTAAATAAATGCCCGGGGCTGCCCCGTGTGATGGTGATGAAAGAGAGTCAAAACTTTGTGTACCTCCCACACACACAGCCTCCAGCTCCTTTTCACACTCTCCGATGGCCACTGCGGTTTGTCCTGACATAAGAACACTTTGCCTTTAAACAGAAGGAGAGCAGGTTTAGATTAGATTTTAGGAAGAAATTCTTCCCTGTAAGGGTGGAGAGGCCCTGGCACAAAGAAGCTGTGGCTGCCCCATCCCTGGGAGTGTTCAAGGCCAGATTGGACAGGGTTTGGAGCAACTTGGGCTGGTGGAAGATGTCCCTGCCCATGGCAGGATCCTGAAGGTCTCAACCTAAACCATTCTATGATTCTATGAATACCAAAGGGGTATTGCAGAAGGAGCTACCTGGATGCTCCTATAAATGCATTCCAGAGATGGGGAAACTGAGGTGTTTGTGATTGACTTGGGTGAAAAGGGGGATAAAATGCTGCTGGAGTCTGGGCCAACTGGGCCAACTGGTCTGTTGAGATTGCAGGCAGCTTCAGGGTGGGTCCCACCGTGGGTCCCACCCCTGGCAGGGATGCCTGCATGGTATGTCCAGTTTGAAGACAGGGAACACTTTTGGATGGGTGAATAAAAAGCACTAAAATCTGGTCAAATACAGAGGTAAAATCCTAAAGTAGCTCCATAGGTGCCTTGTTGCTTTGTAACTGTGAGTTCTGCAAGGCCAGAGACTGTAAACCTGTGTTTGTAGCCAAACCTGCTTGTATTAGAACCTTTTAGCACAGGCTGCTGACCAAATCTGAGACTAAGAAGCCAAGCTGCACTTAGGCTTCTCCTAGAGGTTTAAACAGCAAGGGGAACTCACCAAAGCTCATGACTCAACAGAATGGAGCATAACCCAACTGTGCTATAATCTACAGTAATCTAAATAAAATAAAATAACCTGTAGTCTAAACTATATAGATGATAGAGTAATTATTTAGATACTGCATTGGCAGTATTAAGGTACTATATTGGCAATAAATGTAATTATAATCATCCAGATAATCACTGTGTCCTATTCTCATGCCTGGACAAGCTTCCCTTGGCATGGGGCAGTTGTTGTTTCTTCTTTTAGGTGAAGTTTCATTTAATCTCTCTGATCCACTGTACCACCCTCCTCATGACTCATTTACTCTCCTTCACTTGAGAAAGGACAGTCAGGATTTCTATATATAAAGTCTACAAGACTGAACAAGAATAATAAAGTAATTTTTAGAGGGTAGGAATACCTTTTCAAAGTGGTTTTATCTATCTACAGAGAACCAGAAAGCTAGTGAAGAAAATAAACCAAGGAAAATACTCACAATTTAAAAGTGGTTTAATCTGTCTACAGAGAACCAACTGACTGGTGAAGAGAGCAGTCCAAGCCAGGCCTTTCATCAGCTTCTGTGACTTCCTCAGAGACCTAGTGAGTAGTTCATAAATTTATCTCTTTCAAATCAGCTGAAAGGCCAGAGAAATTAAAGTCTTCATCCATCAAAGCTTTACTCTCATGTTTAGGGTGAGCTTTTAGCCAATAGCCAGAAAACCCTTTGGATTTCAGCTAAGAAACCTTAAAAAACCAAACCTGCTGAGGAAAAATGGGGTGGAAGTCCTTCCAGCATGACATGGAAGTCAAATGTTTTAGGAAAGATGTCTGTGAGCCCTCCAGCTCCCAGATATTTAAGATCAATAACTCTCCTGGTGATTCAGTTACCATCCTGAAAGGAGACACCCAGAGCGTTATTGATACTTCTGCATCCCCAAGGCTTCAAATCACTGCTGGTTCACATTGTGAAACACACAGCAAGGAAAGTTCTCATCAGCTGTTTATAAATATTTAGCATCTTGCCCAGGTTAGGGGTCCTGGTGAAGTGCCCACGTTTCCAGAGTGCAGACGTTGGCAGTAAGAGCTCTACAAGTCTTGGGGATTTGCTGGGTGCCTGCTCAGGGCAGAAGAAACTTGACATTTCAAAGTTTGTTTTCTTGTTTTCTCACTCTTCTTTTAGAGGTGGAGAAAATGAGTGGCGTCCTGGTTCTTGTGTTTTATATGCTACTTCAAAGGAGAGGATCCTTTAAAGGACACAAAAGAGGGCTGGGAATGAAAAAAGCCCCGTTTCCTTGTTATCTGCTCAGTGTGGGCTGTGATGGGCTGTCAGGCAGCTCTACATGGCATTAGAAACACCTTCACTCATCTCTCATGCTCTCCCATTTTCTTTGGAGCAAGCCAAGTCCTTTATTTGAAGCAAAACCTTGAGCAGGCACTGGCTTTCAAAATTAACAGAATGCTCACATTGGACACCGATCTTTTGCAAGAGCAGAGTAGACGTGAAAACAACCCAAGCAGCTTTGCCCATTGAATGGGTGATTTCATTCACTATGTAGTTCATTTGAAGCTCTTGGTATCAGCTTGTTTTTAACCACCAGAGTAGGGCAAGAGAGCTGTTACCATCTGGGAACATCAGGAGAAATAAATGGGGGTTTAGTGCTAATCTGCAGAATGAGGCTGCACGTGACAAATCAATATACCTCAAATCCTGGGTTGAGTTTTGGGGCCCTCACTACAAGAAAGACATTGTGGTGCTGGAGCGTGTCCAGAGAAGGGAACGGAGCTGGGGAAGGGTCTGGAGCACAGGTCTGATGATGAGTGGCTGAGGGAGCTGGGAGGGCTTAGCCTGGAGTAAAGGAACCTTCTCACTCTCTATAATCACCTGAGAGGAGGGTGTAGCCAGGTAGGGGTCAGTGTTTCCTCCCAGGTAAGAAGTCATAGGACAAGAGGAAACAGCCTTAAATCATACCTGGATAGGTTTAGATCAGATATTTTAGAAAATTTCTGCACTAAAAAGTGGTCAGGCATTGGAACAGGCTGCCCAGGGAAGTAGTGGAATCATTGTCCCTCAAAGTGTTCAACAAACATGTGGATGTGGCACCTGGGGACATGATTCAGTGGTGGACTTGGCAGTGTGGGATTAATGGTTGGACTCAATGATCTTAAAGGTCTTTTCCAGCCTTAATGATTCCAAGTTTCTAAGATAAGGGCATGGATCGATGGCTCAGTGTCCAACCAGCAGTCAGTGGTAAGCAGAGTGCCACAAGGATCACCACCAGCTCCCATAACGTCCCGCACATTCCCAATCTCCAGTTAAGAGAAGGAACAGCTGCCCCGTGAGGCAGAGCCATGTCCATCCCTGATGATTGTCAAGACCCAGATGGATAAAATCCTGACCAACCTGCTCTGTCAGACCTCTTGAGATCCCTTCCAGCCTGAGCTGTCTTGTGATCCTAAGATCCTGTGATGCAGTCAATATCAGCATTAAGCTCAGAACATCGCCACTTGACACAAAATTAAGTGCAAGTATTGGGAATATTTCTTCCCGCTCAATAAAGAGAAGCACTTAAGCACGTCATTGGTACCTGGGTCTGTCTCTCATCACTGGGAATCTGGTATTGCTCTGGGTTGAGATGAGCATTCAGAGCCAGACTTGTTTTCCTACCTCTTCTTTTATTTCTTTCTTAGGCCATATATAGATTTACTTTGTATGTGCATAATAAAAGCCTGGGGTGTCCGTGGTGATATCAAATTGTTCTCTAGGAAAACTGAATGGAGTTCAACAGATAGTTTATCCCTGTATTTAAAAGGATTTCACAGAATCACAGACTGGTTGATGTTGGAAGGGATCTCTGGAGGCCATCTGGTCCAAGCCCCCTGTCAAGTAGGGCCACCTAGAGCCGGTTGCCCAGGGCCGTGTCCAGGTGACTTTTGAATATCTCCAATTTCTACAATTTTTAGTCCAAAAAATTTGCTTTTACCCTCTGAGATGTCCCAGCTTTAAAAAGAGAACGGATGCTCTTCCGCTGCTGCTTTCTGGGCTCCACGAAGGGCTGCTCCAGCTCCCTGACTGCTACAAATGCTAATCGCGTGACAATAAATCTCATTTAATGTGAACCCCAGCTCCCACCTCCTGCTCTGTGGACTGGGCTGAGTTAGTGGTTCTTGCTGTAGAACTGAAAACACGAGGACTTTCCACACAAGCACAATGCCTTTGCTGGAAGCTAACCCCCCAGGTTGTTACTCCAGGGCTCCTTCTGTGCACTGGGAAGCTGTCTCTCCCCTCTCCGCCTGTGTAGGCGAACTGCCACGGTTATATAAACATGGGCTGTGTCCCTGGAGAGCAAAGTGCTGTCAGCAAATCAGTGGATGGCTCTCCTGTTGAAAGGAGCAGATGGTGCTTATTAACGGGATAAGCACCATAAAAGAAGCCTTTGAAGTGCCAGAGCTTTGTTGTTCTGCTGTTGAAGTCAATGGAACTTTAACACTGTGGCTTCCGCTGGAGTGGAACCAGGCTCTCTGCATTGATCTCGAAGAATATGCTTAGGCAGAAGAGAGGCTGATCTTCCAGTCCTCCAAATTTGCTTAGCTCAGAGCTTTTCTGCCATGGTGTTTTGTGGGGGTGTCTGTGCTGTGTTTCAAGTAGCCTCTGTTTGCAGGAGTGTCTGCCCTGCAAAGCGCCAGCCCCAGCTGAGTCCTGGCCCAGGGCTGTGGGAGTATGACCCTTGAGCAGGTGTCTGCTCAGCCTCCACACCCAGAAATGCAGACATTTCCTTCCTACCTGACCATGAGGTTCCCCATTCCTGGAAGTGTCCAAGGCCGGGCTGGACGGGGCTTGGAGCGACCTGGTCTAGTGGAAGGTGTCCCTGCCCATGGCAGGGGTGTTGGAACAAGATGAGCTTTAAGGTCCCTCCCAACCCAAACCATTCTATGATTTTATGACTCTGTGACCCAGGGACCAGTCCCTGGAGTCAGAACAGCACAAGCTGAACCTGCCTGTGGTTGTGCCCTCCTTGCACCCACATCTGATCTGCTGGCACAGGGCAGAGGAACAGGAGGGAGGGATCCTGCTGTCACACAAACCAGAGCTGCTGCATATGGAGGAGCCCTCAGGCATGGCAGCCCTGCAGGTCACTGGAGCCTGGGAAACATCCTGATGCACTTGCCCTGTTCTCAGCTATTCTGAGGCATCTTCATGTGCAGTATCAAAGTGGTGACACTACAAATCAGTCCTCAGTCAGCTTTGGTTACTCCATGAGGCCTTGAAGAGCTGTCCCACTCCCTACCAGAGGATTGAGAAGTGAAGGTCAGTGCCATTATCTCCAGTTTCACCAGTGGGGAAACCAAGGCACAGAACAATTTTGGTCCATGTTATAAAGCACTAAAACACTGCTGGAAATTAGACCCACCTTTCCATCTAGTTTCCTAGATGTGTGTAGGGAAAAGGACAGGCCGCATAATTTATTGTGCTTTAGTCACTCTAAGAATGTTTTAAAAAGAGTTTTGTATTGTTGCTAGTGACCAGTTCTTTCTGAAAGGCTAAACAGAAATCAGTGACTCATCCTGGCTAGGAGCATCCCTCTCTTTTGTGTTGCCTTGGCATAATCCTGCAGAGGAAGCAGTGGCACTGCATTTCTTTTGCCTGCAGGTTTTTTCATGAATACAGCTTTATCCAAGTGAGCCAATCTTTATGTCTTTCTTGTATGAAATAAAGTGGTCACATTATTCTGGGATGTCTAACACCTGCTCAAAAACCCCCAGGGATGGAGATGCTCCAGCCTCACCAGTCAATAAGTCCCGGTGTTTCTTCCAGAAGGAAGCAGGACTTATGTCACAGTCTTTCTAATGCTTGGTAATGAGCTCCTGACGTTTCCCTTTGTGAGGGTTGCTGGATTATGTCTATTTAGTAGAGCATGTTTCAGTGTGCTTTTGCAAAGTGGAAACATGGTGTTTCTGAAACAAATGGGGCTGTTTATCCAACAGCAATCCGCAGAGGTGGCACCATCCCAGCCATGTGCTTGTAGATTATTTCCAAGTTTCGACTCCATATTCCTCCTTCTTGCTGCCTTGGCTGCTCCTTCCAGCTCTGCTGCATCTTGCTATGGAGCAGATCCTGCTAACTTTGCTCATGCTCAGCAGCACATTGGGGTACAGCTCATCTTCAGATTGTTGATGCAGTTTTGCTCATTAGGGTCCTTCAGTCAATAAATGATACTAATGACTTGGCTCACTCCCCCAAAAAATTGATGAAAACATCCTCTAGAACACCCTTTTCCCTCTGCTCTGACTGTACAGGGACTCTGGACATCTGCCTTAGATTAGGCCACCAAAGGGAGGTGAGATGAAGTCCTACTCTTGGTGTGCAAGGGGTCTTGTTGATATCTGTGGGACTCGTGTGGAAAGATAGTGAGGCCTTGGCTCAGTGGATTAAACATAAATATTTCATGCCTTCTGAGATGCTCTGCCCCAGCAGCTTCCAACTTTTGCTCCAGGGAAGCACAAGTCTCCAAAGACTCTGTCTCTTGTCTCTCTTCCCTCTGTGGGTATCTCGAATGCCTCAGGCCGCAGAAAAAAGGCAATAAACACTTACATTTAAGCACCTAATTTGAATATTCTTTGATATGAGTGCAAGTGTATGTGCTTCTACAAAATAAAGCCTCCTGTGTCATCCAAATGTCCCCACAGATGGTTGTTTTCACAGGGGCACTGAGGAGGCCACTGATGGAGGTGCAGAAAAGAGCATTTTCCTGAGGAATCGCTGGATGACCCAAGGGAGGACATTTGTTCTGGAAAGCTGTTTCTTTGGGTAACTTGCAGGCTTTGACCTCTTTTTTTGAGAAAAGCAACAGTCAGAAATGAAGATGCTTGTCAGGATTTAGAATTTCTCAGTATATTTTTATCAGTAGATGGAGAATTATTTTTTTTTCCCAAAGCAAAGATAACAGGACCTGTGAAATCTGTCAGATTGGAGCTCATGTCAGCTGCTCCTTAGAGACGCCAGTTGAACAGGCCGACCTTTAAATGCCTAAGTTAAAACTCTTTCTAAAATAATGAAATCTGTTAAAAAGGATTTAAAAAAAAGTTTGCTGTGCTTTATCTTTTTCTTTCACAGAAACTTGAGATTCCCAGTAATAATGTGATTTCAAGCAGTGTAGCAGTGAGTGAAACAGAATCACTCAGGAACATCAGAAGTGTTTAGTCACACTGCAAAGAAGAATTAAATGGTAAGTATAGTGAGAAAAATCAAGACTGTAGTACAATAAAGACAATGTATAGGAAGCACCTGTCCATCCTAACAAAGCTTGCAGCTGAGTTAATCACTGTAGAGTCCTTGGTTGTCAAAAGAGAAAATAATCTCTTTCCCATCTGGTCTGTTTTGGCTCATACCTGAGCTGTATCTCAGGACCCTCTGACCCAATTGACTGGAGCTCTGCTGGTTTCAGAAGGTCTGAAGGTGGTTACCTCAGATGGAGGCAGATACTGGCCAGGTATTTACTTTCAACTGAATATTCCTCCCTCCAGCTGTCCCAGCCCTTGTGAATTGGAAGTTTTGGACAGAAGCCCCACATATCTCTGTTCCTGAATTTGCAGGTCTTGTTTAACCGTGTTTGCAATAACTGCCTCCTGTTTCTTTATTTGACCCGCAGTAATCACAGGAACATGGGAGGAGAACATGGTCGTGCCAACTCTACTTTTCCTGCATTGTCTTGGAATTCATTAATTCACTCACACTGTGCAACAAAAGTCATGTCCCATGGGAATGAATATGTTTGTAAGTTGACAGGGAGAAAAATGATGGTAATTAGTAGGCTGAAAATACAGGGAGGAGTGTGTAGTGCTAATCTTTCCAGAGGAGCTGTTCTGGTTATCTGTGTTTGTTTGCTGACGACCAAGAAATGTAAAGCTTTTCCCCATCCTTTTCATTGTCTGCTGGGATGACAAGGAGGCTTTAGTAGCAAAGGGCCGTGGTATTAAAAAATTAAGAAACTCCCAAATATGTGACATCTCAGCTCTTTTGTGTTATTTTGTTCCATCTGGCCTCCTTCATATACCTAAGGTACTGTCAGAAAGATCCCTTTGCAGTTGCATCCTTCTCATTTCCAACAGCATATGCCAGCCAGTTTGTGTGAGAAAAGGCTGTTTGTTAAAACTTTGTGGGTGTATGATGCATGCTCCAAAAAGGTGATAATTGTAGCTGACATGCTCAACATAACATAACCCATTAGGAACAAACACTTCCTATTTAGTGCTGGCCAGCACATACAGTGGCATCTCCTCTGATCCCAGTTGGGAATAGCACAGGCTGGCTCCTGGAGAGGTGGCACAGCTGGCCCACCCAGAGCTACCAGCTGGAGCAAGGTGATGCCCTGGTGAGCTGAGCCTGGGCAGCGTGAGCTGATGGTGCAAACATTATTGTTCACAGGCTGCCTGAGCTCAAAGAAAACAAACCTTCAGAGGTTCCCCAGAAACCTCCAAGATTCTCAGCACTGCTGACATAATTTCTGTGGAGAGGGGGAAGCTTTTTAGGAAAAACATAGAATCATGGAATCATTAAGGATGGAAAATACCTATAAGAGCAAGTCCAACCATTAACTCAGCACTGCTAAGTCCACCACTAAACCATGTCCCCAAGTGCCACAACTGTACACCTGATGAACACTTCCAGGGATGGTGATTCCACCACTTCCCATCCCATTCCTATACACTTTGCCAAGCTCTTGTCTGCTTTCATCCCTTCTTAAACCCTTCTAAAGGCAGTGTGAGAGGTAAGGCCCATTCCCAGGAAGCTTTGCCCATAGCTCTGTGTTATGTGGTGCAGGGAAGAAGGTATCGCCAAGATATATTTTCCGTGGCAACCAGTGGTGGGGGAAGACTTGTCTTTAGACTTGTCTTAAGGTTGGGTCTTAATTACCACAGCAGTGGGCCCAGGTAAGCTCAGTGTCTCCTGGTAAACACAGGATGCCCCAGATTCAACAGCCTTGTGTATGAACTGTGCTCTGATACTTGTCACTCTTTGCTTTACGCAGCCATGCAGAGAAGAAAGTCATTTGATTTGTGTAGACAGCACAGCGTAGCCAGCAGGAATCCATAATTTTCTCTGCTGCTCATTGGAAATTAGCATTAATTGATGGTCATTAGCTGAGAAGTGCCTCTAATCAGTCAGCTCTTTATCCAGTTTTACATTCATTCATTTATTCTAGAAATTATAGTCAACCCATCTGCTTTGCCATTGCCCATGGCAGTTGAATAAACCAGAGAAAGCTTCAACTCCTCTCCTCAGAAATCAAACCCACACTATCAGCTATCCTTTTTTTCTCTAGCCATCCATGGGATTGCAAGGACTGAGCCTGGAGATTTCATATAAGGACTTGCCAAAATCCTGCTTCAGAATTGTCCCCTTTGATTGCCTGTGAGAGAGGCTCAGAAATTTAATCTGCATATTTAGCAGATGTATTTGCAATTAATTAGCATCAGGAAATCACCGTTTATTAGATTTTTGCCACTGCTGAAGTCCAAAATCTCCAGAAGAGGAGCTGAATTCCCCAAATATGAATTTCTTACACCATGTAATACAGGGGGGGGAAGCATGGAAGACACACCTTTCCTCTTGCAAAACCCTTGTGGGATTTTGGTGTTGTGATAAGGCAGAAAACTGTTCACTTTGGCAGGTTTTGTCTGCAAGATCCCCAGACAGGGAACACAACAGGAGCCAATTGACAACTTCAGCAGGTTGCCAGGTTGTATCTGTCCTGGCAGTGGTGTTTGCAGGGAGAGTCAATTGTTACAGCTCACAAACATACAGAAAGAGTTGAAAAAGGGAATGAATTAGAAAGATGAAAGAGTGAATTATGAGGGTATTTACTGTTGTGTGCAGTTGTAAGAGCCTCCAGCCAAAAGTCTATGTGCTGTTCTCTGCAGCCAACAGCCAATTTATAATTAATATTAGAAAATGTTTCTTAGTGTGGTGACTCGTTAGGGATATATTTTGTTTGGGAAAATGTTTCCTCTGATTCGGAAAAAAAAGGACATAGTTAGTGTAAGTTTAGAACTAGCTTCTTAAAGGGAGAGTTGAGATAACATACATAGGAGGATGGCAAAAACATTAACCAGCTACTTTCAGAGAAAATACTAATACTAATATTTTGCTTTCAAAGACAATTCACATTTCGAGGAGTGGATCTCTGAAATATTTTAGCAGAGCTTTGGAGCTTAATTGAGAGGAAAGGGGCAGTGTTTCAGACACTCTTTGCCTGTGATTCCTGGAGAGCAGTCCCTCCCAGACCAGCACATGGGGTCTTGAAGGGAGCATTTTACTTTTCATGTTTGGCCCTGGTGTTTCCTTCTCCATGGTCCCTATTCCTTGGCTTTATTGTTTATGTCTCTGAAAGTAACTCTGTTGGTAGTGATCCCTCTGAATGAAGTGCTTCACAGCACGTGCCCAGGTCACCCAGCCATGGCAACACCTGCTGTGTGAGGATGGAAGGCGCCTAAATGAGATGTCAGGATGGGAATGAAACATCTGAAGGGCACATGAGTGAATCCCCTTAGAGTGACTCCCCTCAAGCATTCCTAGGGCAGAATTCATTTCACCTGACCTCGAAAAGATGACATGTGCTGTATAAATACCTGCTTATCGCCACTGTACTGCCAAGGGGAGACCAGACAAGTCCCTCAGTACTGAGACCCACACCACTGATGCCCAGATCTAGACCAGGTGACATTCTTTTGGGGTCTGACTCTGAAAAAGCCTGTTCCTGTGCTGACCAGCTACTCACCTACACCGGGGAAAACCAGCCATGTGGTGTTGCACCAAACCCTTTGTAGTAGGGCTTGGCACTGGGTGACAAATCCTTGTGTTTGAAATGGTTTGGGAGGAAAGTGATGTCAGGGTTTAGAGATGTAACAAGGACTGACAGTATTTGTGATGGAATGGACCACAGAAACTCCATATAGCTGAGCCAAGTGATTTAAAGGGACCAACCAAGCAAAGTAAAGGAACAAGGAGGAAGGGACTTGAGGCAGCCAGACCAAAACACCCAGTTACTGTGTAACCAGGTGAATTGTCTTGGAGAAGTTCATAAGGTGGTCATTTAGAACTTTGGGGGCTCCAGACAGAGAAGCTCACCAAAGACCCCCAGTGAAGCCCCTCAGAGACCACATATGGTAACAGGTGTTGGGAAATGTCATGAATATGCAACAGGAATGCAGGGACCAAAAAATGAATAATCATGTAATGATGACAGATAAGCTGTAGTGGAGATACTTGGTGTGCATCCTGGCAAAGTGATGACCCAGTGCTGATGAAAGAATGTCTTTACTTCTAAAACTCACAGATTGAGCCTTAGAGGTTTCTTTTAGGCAACAAAGGGAAAACTTCAAGTTTTTGCTTTTGACAGGGTGCCATTTCACAGGCTTTCTTCCTTTTATCGATACTTCCTTATTCTTACATTAAATGAGTAACAATAATAGCTGCCTGACAGGAGGGAAAAACTGGTAGGATGAAAACACAGTAAGCTTCTTTAAAAACAGTGGTACATCATTTGATATATTTTTTTTACATACAAATGAGATCCACTGCTACAGGATTAACCCACATGTGAGATTTGTGGTTTTAGGCAAATGGAATGCTTTGATGCAAAATGGAAATATTAAGAAGTGACAGAGATGAGGAGAGGGGACCAGAATGACTCAGGGAAGAGATGATGAGCTTTTGTGCCTTTCTTGTGTTAGACTTCAGTGCCTTTTTAGCATAATTTTATTATTTGTAGTGGTATGGCATTTATAAGTTCCAGCTGGGAGAGGAGAGGAGACCTGTGAACCTTCTGAATCAGCGGCCAGGCAGGATGCTCTCAATCATCTCACATGACAGCTGAAAAGAAGTTTAGGGAGATGGTTTCTAGGTTTCCATGGGCTATGGAAGTGAGCCATGGACCTGACTACTGCTCTCAGGTGAGATAACTCCATTTCTAAGGCAAGGTTGGTCATAAGCCACTCTGTCACCTTACTCTGTGGACCGTCCTCAGTCTTGAACTTGAGTCCTCCAGAGAAGGTACCATAAACGCTCCAGTGTGCTGGAGGTCTTCAGTTTGGTCATTTCTGGGCTGATTGAAATAGTGGTCACTAAAAGGAAGCAAGAAAGGCAAAATTATGAGGCTTCACACACTTTCTGTAGAGAACAAGGGCTGAATGTCTCCCAGCCTAACATTTCATCTGAAGAAATGGCACCAAAGTGTTTCTTCTTTTCTCTCTGCTCAGAATCCTGCCTTTGAAATCACATTCTGTCTGGTCAGCCTGTTCCTCTCCTGGGCTTCTGACCAGCTGATCATGTGGGAAGAGTAAAACTTAATTGCTTTGACCTTGACCGAAGTATAAAAGGGAAGGAAGAAAGGGATGAAAAAGATGCCACACTCTTCAGCTCTTAGTGTCAATTCATAATAGTTAAAATGAACTGAATGAAATTTAAAAGATTTTTTTTTCTTTATAATCCCTCTCAATGAAAGCCTAAATGGAAGACTTCCCCCCCCCCACCCCCTTTAGTTTTTATTCTTTTAGAGCAAAGAATAATACTTTCTTTCCCAAATAAAAAGTCTTATTGTGCAAAATCCTAACTGGCAGAAAACATCTATTGTGTTATGTGATGGCAGGTATTGTCCTTTGTGTTTGAAAGATACAGCTCCCTTGAAAAAAGCATCAAGCTCCTAATTTAACTCTCTCCTGAGATGATGATCTTCCAATGTCTATGATAAAAGGGATGAACATCATCTTGGTGCAGCCTATTCACAAATGGGTGGATGTGTCCCACCTCATGCTAACCTCCAAATGATATCTGCAAATTGTGTGGGAAAGGGCAAGCTGACCTGACCCGTGCTCACTGCAAAGTTTGGGGAGGTGGAACGTGGAGTTTTCCAGGCTGTGTTATCCAGACTTTGTTCCTCTGACATGTTCCCAGCTGGTGCTGCTTCTCAGCAAAGACTTGCATGAGTTGTGTGTGGTTTGGTGGAGCTCTCTGTGATTTACCCAAGTGTGCTTGGCTAGTTTTACAGAGGATTTTTCTATTGAAATATTTCCACCTCCACTGCCACACCCTTGGCAATTCACTTCAATCAGTTAATTTTTTAAAGTGTCTTCATGTAGATTTAGGGGAGACAGCTGGGGAGGAATCCCAGAGCTGGCATGTCTTCTCTTCCCATCAAACCTAGGCAGTTTTATCCTAAATAGTGACATTGTTATATTCATCTCTGCTTTCAGCATGGCAGCCCAAGGAAAGCATTTCAGTGGGTAAATTGAGTGCCATTAGTATTCTATAAGATGACTGAGAAGAGTAGATGACTCAGCACAGAAGTGGAAACTTCTATTGCCAAGTAAGGTGCTTGTCACCTCTGCCAGTGCCAGTTGTGGTACCTGTGGATTCTTGGATTAGAGTTATTTTTGCTGTGCTGATATTTAGGTGTTCTGACTGCATATAATCTAAAAAACCCAGATAAAATATGTAATGTTGTATGCTCTGAAGATATGTAACAGACTATGCATATCTACACATGTGGTATATAAGAACTAGAGAGCCAAATTGTCACTGACCAATCCATAAAACAACCAGAAATGATGAACACTTCAACATATCCCTGTTTTGGGATAAGATATGCTGCAGGTGCATACAGGATCTGCTGTCTCCTCCTTTGAGTCACCTGCCCTTTGGTATCAGAGCTTGGACCAGGTGGCTCCCCAGCAGCTCCAGTGCCTGATCTCTGTGCTGCTGAGAGGGGAAAATGAGTGCAAGGAGCATCCCTCACCTGCCCTGCTCTGCTTTGAACACACCCTCCCGAAACAGAGAGGTTGATACCAGGCAAATTCCCTTCCACAGGAGCCTAGAAGTTTCCCTTAGAACTTTTCCTGCTAACAGGGTGAAATTCTCTCCAGTTCTGTAAAGCAGTTCTGGAAATGTGGAAAGATAAGTTCTGCAGGGAGTCTACCAGCAACTTTCCTAAGAGATGCTGACCCCAACTCCAAAGCCCTGATGGTGTGATGGTTGGGGAGGCAGTGGTGACATTACTGCCTCCTGCAACATTATTTTTTTCCCCTGGAGAAGTGTTACATACTCAAGCACCATGTCTCTATAATTTTCCCATTCCACCTCATTTATCCACCTATTCTGTTTTATCAGATCCTGCCTTGTAGTCTTTCTGCCTCTGAGCTCTCCTGCTTTCTGCATGATGCTTGTTTGGCGCAGCACAGCTCTGACCCCAACATGTTCTGAGGGTGCAATGGAAATAAATAAACCTGTGGCATCACGTGGAGCCTAGGAGAGGGTCCTGCGCCGCTGTGGCCATGTGTGCTGTTCTCATGTGCTTTCATCTGAGACAAGCACAACAGAAAAAGAGCCTCATGAACAGTCACAGCTCCAAAAAACCATCACGTGAAACAATGAACAGACTGGGTTGTGTTGGGTTCATTGGAATTGAGCTGCCTGAAGCAATGAACTTGTGAGAGGAAGCACCATTGTTTTTTTTTAATGCAGATATCACTAATTACCATATAGAAACAAGTTCCCTTCACTGGAGACTAACGTTTATCACTCTCTGTGTCTGATTGAGATGAAACCTGGTAAATGGGAGCGGAACTGAGACGTCTGACCGAGATAGGTGATAAGCCTTCTTTAGCCTAATTGCAGATGAAATGATTAACTGAAGAATTACAGTAAGGATTAAATTTTGCCCTTCGGCTTTTGCTTGCCTGCCAAGGAGATGTCTCCAGGACTTGTACAGGCAGGTGATTCTGTGATATGTATTTTGGGATAAACTGCTCAGTTGTGGACTTTTTTTGTCCTTCCATCATTGCCCTGGGTACATCTGAGCAGTTCAGCCTTGTGCAGAACTCTATGGACATGATTTTAGGGCTCTGTTGGGAGCTTTGTCTTTGTCTTTTCTCCTTTGGTGGTTTCCAAACTGGTGGATCAAGCTAAGAGCTTGTGGAAGATTCTACAGTGATACAAAGTTCAGTGTAAAAATATCTTCAGTCTAAGGCTGAATTATTTTATCTCCATTTCAATGAACTCCCCCTGGGGTGTGTTGACTTCTCCCCTTAGGTGCTGGAATCTGTGAGTGTCCCAGCCCCACACTGGTTTGGAGCTGAGGGGCCAAGGGCATTGGGTCCTCACACCTCTAGATGACTAACAAGACCAATGATCATGCCAGCTTCCCTCAGCACTCACACACACAGGCAGTTCCAAGCCACCAGAAGACCTGATTTTTTTTCATTTGTTTGCCTAAGTTTGTATTGCCTTCCTTCTGAGTCAACAGTGACCCCAGATAAAAATAAATACAAAACATTTTGCTTTCTCCCTGTCACTCCAACACATCACACTCACAGCCACACATAGTCCCTTCCCTGGCAAGCATCCTGAATTTCAGATGCACTTGAGACAACAAGGAAGTGCTGTTTTTCTGCCAGATTTAGAAACTGGTTACAATCTGTGCAACTGCTCAAAATCATGCTGAGTTTTGAAGGCTGAATAGCAGGTTTAAGGCATCTGCTTCAGGAAGAAGCAGCCTGTGTACCCAATAGCTCGTCTGCTTTCTATAGATGAACCAGTTAGTTTAATAAAATCATTGTTTCTCCTTGCAACTCTTTTTTTTTGCCTATGAACTTTATTCATGACAGCCTTTCCCACTACTAATATTAGTCAATGTTTTCCTAGAAAGCACTGGCTGTCCTAACAGAGGTTCAGCCTAGGACAGGGATCCCTTGGCAGTATGTGAATGCCAATTTAGGGTTTGTGGGAAGCTTATTAGCTGTGCTAACAAAGCCACACCTTACAGTCCAGGTGATGTGAATTACACCCACACCTTAACTCAGCTCAGGTTTAAAAGCTCTTTTGGCCAGAGATTTGTTCCTTTATATTTTCCCTGGCTAAAGAGCAGCTATGGCTCCTGGCTTTGTCCTGGGGATCAAAATACAGGATGAGATGCACAGGTGCTTGGCTTTACCTCATGGATTTTGGTTAGGCTTTGTGCATTGATCCCAGGAACCAGCTGAGAACCTGCTTCTGGAGCAGGTTTGTGTAATTTAATGGATACAGGGCAAAGAAGAGCAGAGGGAGGTGGAAGTGAGAGGGTTTTGATGCGGTTTATTCTCTGACATTGTGAGCAAGATGGAAAAGGCTTCAGGAAGGAATTTATTTGTGGTCTGGTAAAGGGAAAATCCTTGGGATTTCTACAGACTCCAGTATTTTCAGCAATACGGGTAGGATGTTGGGAGGCTGCTCAGAAGGACAGACACTGTGCATGAAGAGAAGGGGCAGAGAGGTGATAGAGGAGATGTTGGCACTGAGCTGTGGAGCTCCAGTGAGGGAAAGCAAAGCTGCTATCCCAAATGATTGAGGTATGGGCCATGATGGAGGCATTCTCCGGTGAAATCATGTCAGGTGCACCAAATTCTGCCTTTCCATAAGGATTCTGGGGTGGGATTATCTAATGAAAAGTTTTAAGTGTATCTCCTGCACAGCTGAATGATGTGAGTTTCCTCCAGGCACCAGACAGGGAATTCTGGGGATGGCTTTTATTATTAGAGGTCAGTGGGTTTCTGCCTTTCCCCAGGACACTTGGCATTTGGAAGAGTCTGAAGACCTGGGTGACAGACCAGCCACTTTCTAACATTGCATCTCAAGCCTGAGCACATTTTTCCAGGATTAAAATACAGATGGACATATGTTCTCCATCAGGCACCCTGTTGTGCTGGCACTGTGCTAAAATTTGAGATATATTTAGAGGAGGGAGGGAATGGATACAAAGTCACTGCTGAGATTTCTCAGAATTATATTTGAGAGCACTTACCTCCAGCCTGCAAGATTCAGGGTTTTCAGTGGGTTACTCTTGTCAGAGCAACTCCAAGCCCATCTCTCTTTTGGTTGCACTTCTCGAGGACATTTTGTTGCTGTCTGTGGAGCCAACCATGGATCTCACACACAACCAAGAACTGCCAGTGCAAGGATGTGCCCTCGAGGTCTTGCTCAGAAATGTGACAACAGGGAGCATCTTGGCTAAAGAACCAGGTTTTCTAACAAGTCAGAAATGTGCTGACAGCCTTGGAGGTGAGACACATGGTCCTCCTCTTCTCCTTGTCTTCCCCAGTGTTGATTGAATTCCTTGTGTATTATGAAAGACTGGTTGCAATTACAAGGTCAGAGATGGGCTTCTTACCAGCCTTTTCTCCTCTCCTGATGTCACTTTTTTTGTTCAAGGCACCATGTGCTGAAAAGTCCGAGGAAGGACAGATGGAGATCTCAGTGGCATTTATTTTGGCAGGGAGTTACTCAGTAGTTGTGCTGCTGGAACAGTGCCGTGGGTGAGAAAGCAATATCCCAGCAGGTGATTATTAGTGCATTTCAGCTGTGTCAGTGTGAGGCATCACTTTTTTCTACTAACAGCCGTCAGGCTCTGGAGGCTGGGAAGACAAGCTTAAAAATGTTGCTTGGTTGCTGCTGAGTACCCAACCAATTTTTCAGTGTTACAGGGAAGGGTGAACTGTCAATATTCAGCTGAAACAATCCAAAAAATCTTGCTGAAAAGAGTTATGAACAACACAAGATTCTGTAAAGCCATGAGATATTTTTGAGCGTCCTTTTCTGAGATGGTGTGACATTTTTAGGGAGGAAACTGGCTTCTGATCGGACAAGACGTGGGTGAAAGCTGCTGCAGGGATGAGATAATGCATTGCACAGCTTGTCAAATTCCCTGTTGATGTCTGCCTTGAGTTGGGGTGGGGGAGCCTGGGGCTTCGTGTTTGGCTGGGCTTGTTTGCAAACACCTACTTGTGCTCTCTGTAATGCAATGAGAAAAAAAGTGGCAGGAATTTTGGGGGGGCTGAGAATCCACCGAGCAGCTTCGTGTCTCTTGAACAGGACGGTGGGAAATTACTCCGAGGGACACGGCGGCGCCTGTGTGTTCATTCTTGGGAAAGCTGCAGAGAACTGATTTACGAGTGTGTTTTGACATTGCAAACTCCTTGGAGAGCTCCTCAGCACGCCTGAGAGGACATAAAGAAAGAAACAGCTCTCTAGAAAGGGGAAAAGCTGGAGCCAGCTTGACCTGCAGAGGGGGCTTAGGTTATGAGAGGGCTTGCAAACGCAGTGGGGAGATGTCAGGGTTTAGGGGTCCTGGAGCAGGGACATGCGGGAAGTAGATCAGGGAAAGCACGTTGAGCTTTGAGAGGAACAGGCTGACCCTCCCCATAACCAGCAGTAGCAGTTTCTAAACCACACGGGAAATTTCCCGGTGCTGGTTCGTGGGTGAGGACACTCCTTCAGGAGGGAAGCAGGTGGCTCATGAAGCTGTTTGGTCTGCACAGAGGAGAACTGTCCCAGGAGCTTTCTTTTTGGTGCTTCTTCATGATCTGGACCCTTGGGTCCCTTCAAGAGCATTTCAAGGTGTTTTGAGGAGATGTTATCTAGGATTAACCTTAGGGAGGCCTTACAGCTGTCTTTCTGGAAAGGCTAAAAGGGGAGATGTGGAATGGGTCAGGAATGGGTTGATCAATCCCTGCTTGAGCTGTCTTGCAGAACTTTGGTTTCTATGTCTGCAGGAAACCAGGGAGAGAACAGAAGTCTCCAGTCCCCACCAGTGCAATGCAGCTGATGGCCCCTTGAGCACAGATTCTGCAGCATGTTAAATTCTGCAAATCCAGCAAGGATTTCAGACTCGGAGATAGAATGGGAATGGCTTCTCAAAGCTTTCATGGTGTGAACCTACCCTAGGTAGGATGAATCTTTTCTTAACTTTGCATTTCCTGACTTATAACAGAAGTAGAGGATGAGGAGACAAAGCTGCAGCACTTTGGGGTGAAACCAGGCTGACCATGGAATCCATGATTGTCCTGCTTTGCTCTGTGGTTTTCACAGGGGCAATAAACAGCCCTGGATGGCAAGGACTCAATACTAATACATGAGGCTTGGAAAGGGGGTGTTTGAAGAGAATGTCCTGCTGTCACTGAGGTGTTTCTGATGGGACAGAGGAATGGCTGGTTCCTGTACATATCTGTAATTTGTGCTTAGCATTTTGCAGTTTTCACTGGGTGCTCAGCAGTTCAACACATTCATTTTGGTCCTTTAACCTTGATTCCTTTTAGAGGCTAATTCATGTTCCATTCCATTTTAGCACTCACTGCAGACAGCTAAAGGGGTGACGTGTTGGCTGCATAAACCACAGAGGAGCCAGTAAGCCTTTTCCATTGAAACTCCTGATGTCTTTCACTAAGTCAGCATCAAGACTAAATGAGTGTTTAGCCTCAGTGGATGACTGCCTCATTCCCTGATTTCTACATGCTTTCCTCAGGATTGGCTCCTGGACATCTCTGAGGAAGCCAAGCATGTATGTGTGAATATTCTTGCAAAGGGAATCTTCACCCATCCTTCATTTGTGATTACTAGAAAACATCCTTGTCCTTTCTGTGGCTTCACAGTCAGCTTAGCTGATGCCCCAGGCTGTTCAAAAGACTAAACAACAGCACAATTCCTCCATAATCTGCTTACATGGTCTCTGCTTCCTACAGTGTTCCCATTCACATGGAAAGATAACAATAGTTACACCATCTGTTTTTATACACCAGAACAAGGTGTTAGAACAAGCAGGTTTTTCCATGCTGTGTCGGAGCGAGTTGTGAGCTACACAAATGTTACTTTACTCAAAAAAAAGCTCTCACAGCTTGGGTAGGGAGGGACCACTGAGAGCAGGATGTGAGCTTGCTGTTTTCGGAAATCTCCAGTTGGAGTCACTTGTTGAAACCCAAATGTTTCTGCTGAGATTGCCAAGGGCTTGCCCTGCAAACTGAAGGGCTGTTTGATCCCAGGGCTGGTGTGTGTGGAGTTACATTTAGTCAATGCACCCACAGAGCCATTTCTGGGCTCCTGATTCCTCCTCCACATGGAAAATGTCATGGAAAATACAAACATCCAACGCTGTGATGCTGATGGTTTCAGAAGGTGCAATGCTTCCATGGATCTGTAGGTCTCCCTGAACTGGGTGTTGGGGGCAAATGGATTATTTCAGACATGTTGGCTCTGTCTTCATCAGCTCCCTCAGTTGTGTTGAATGGGATTATCCTGTCAAAGCTATTTATCTTTCATTTTAAAAAAGTGAGTCAGAGAAGGATCTCAGAGGATGGGCTTGGCTTGTATTGCGGGTCTGCTTTTCTCTGTGAAACACAAAAGATTATGCCAGTGACTATCACAGATCCAAGATAGATTCCAGCTTGACCATTCCCATGTTCCTCTGCCTGAGGATGGCCAGCAGACAGAAAAACTGTTAAATGCTGGAATTAGAGAAATTTCTCTTGCTTTGACTCAGCTAACAATGTCATATTAAATTCAAAATGGCAATTTGAACATGGATCAAAGCATTATGACAGCTGCCAGCCTTTGATATAATACTTTTGTTGGAGAAAGTGGTGCAAGAAGCACAGCTGGTATATTGGTGGATAATGGATTTAAAATTGCACATGCTGTCATGCCTAAAGAGGCTGGGATTTTTGCTGAGAACTCTTGCTCTCTTTCTTTAGATCACAGGTTGTTGATGCTCCAGGGAAAATGGGTTTTCAGGACCAGTTTTCTGGCTGCATTGAAGCACTCGTGAACTGAAGGTATATTTAACAAGACATTGAACTGACAAAAAGGAGGCTTCAAAACTATTTCCCTCCCTTTACTATAGCCTGAAGTCAGCAAAAGATTTCAAGACAAGAAAATTGCTGTTACTTACAGCTTTCTGGCATATGCTGCCTGTGTGTTACAGCTCTGCTGTTTCAGGTCAGGCTGTGTTGTGTTGAGGGTTGGTGCTGTTACCACAGACACATCTCAGTGTCTTGGATCCCCAGCTGTGTCTGGAACACAAACACACAAAAAACTCAGGCATGATCCATGTGACAGCCTCAGCTGGATGGAGCCCTCTGCTCTGGAGCCAGGCTGGGAGAGCTGGAGGTGTTCAGCTGGAGAGGAGAAGAGAGACCTCAGAGCCCCTTGCAGTGCCTGAAGGGTCTCCAAAGCAGATTTAGATGGACTTTTGGCAATGGCATGTAGTGACAGGACAAGGGCAAGGACAAGGACTTCAAAGTGAAACAGGGTAGATTAGATAAAAGAAAGAAGCTTTTTACAATGAGGGTGTTCAGGTACTGACACAGGTTGTCCAGAGAGGTGGTGGGTGTCCCATCCCTGGAAGTGTTCGGGGTCAGGTTGGACAGGGCTCTGCAGTACCCTGGGGTATTTCAGATGGCAATGAGTCCCCAGTTCCAGGGGGGAATTTAGCTCAGGGTAAGTCACCTGCAGTGTAGATGTCACCTCAAATCTCTCCACAGAGATTGCTTCTTTCCAGTGAAAGAGCAGTGATCTCAGTATCCTGGGAGGAGATAGGACACACATCTAAAATTCTCAGTGCACTTTCTCTTCCATGACCTCTATTCCATTGAAAGTAACCCTTAGATTAATCTGTCCAAAACATGAACTATTGGGATGTTTCATTTCTTCGTTTTTCATTTATTGTTAAAACAGCCTTGAGCACTGTCTATTTACAGACAGAATAGTGCCTTCAACGCAACATATGGTCTCTAGTGGTGTTATTCAACAATAAACAACCTGCATTAATCAGAGATGAAATACAAAGTCACCTCTTTGTTCTGATTTTTTCTTCTTTAATTTGGCTTCATTCCACACTTTGTTTCTTTCTTAAAAAAAGAGGAGGTGCTTGAGTTGCTATGGTGCTCACTTGTGTTGTGCTTTGTTGCTTCCAGTCCAGAAGAAGGAACTGTGCAGAGAGGAATTTCTGCAGTGGGACCAATTTGTGTTTAGTTTCAAGAGTATTGTGCAACATTCAGAGAAGGGTTACATGCTCTGTAGGGCACGACTGTGTGATTGTGTGACCTCCTTCAGGCTGTGCACTGGCAGGGCTGGAACCACCATCTCCAGGGCTTCCCTGCATCCATGCCCAAATGAATGCCAACTGGTCAGGCCACCAGAAAAGTATAGAATCATAGAATCCTAGAGTGGTTTGGGTTGGAAGGGACCTTAAAGACCATGTAGTTCCAACCTGTGCCGTGGGCGGGGACACCTTCCACTAGACCAGGTTGCTCAGGGCCCCATCCAACCTGGCATTTTCTTCCAGTAGACTCTCTGTCCATCCTCTGGAGAGGACACCCGTGTGCACTGTGTTTCTTTGGTGGCTTGGGTAGAGGGTTACAGAGACTTGTAGATAGGAGGCACCTCTCAAAAGAGAAAAGCATTGCTTTGTTTTGAAGCATTGGGTGAAAGTACAGAAAAAGGACAGGATGAACAATATTGCCCTGTATTTTATTCCAGTCCCGTATGTTCTTTAAATCAGAGCTAATTCCACACCCAAATCCCCCTCTGATTCACAGCAGAATGGTTTGGAGCTAATCCTGTGCTTGCTCAGGCAGTGTTTTGGGCGTGCATTGCTACAAATCAGAGCAGCAGAACTCACTGGGATTGTAATGGAGTAAAAACTGTGTAAGTGAGGAGTAGAACCTGAGAATGACATCTGTCTCCAGTGGGGACTTCCAGCTTCCATTCTAGTCTGTCCATATCTATTTCACACCATGAGTCATGCCAAGAACTGTTCAAGGGTTTCGTTCACTTACCCCTTCATTCTCCTGCCATTTAAGATCTCCCAAGGTATTCCTTGTGGCCTCTGGCTGCTTCCCCTGGAAATCAACATACAAGTCCCATGTCCTAACAGCCAGGCAGGAGTGTGTCTCTGATGCTCTGGGATATCCTATGGCAGGAGACACCTATTTTTGGCAAGAAGAGACAGAGGGAATTGTGTATTTACAGCATTTACAGCACACCCACTTCCAGCTTTTGTAAAAATGGAATGAAAAAGAGACTGAAAGTAATGAGGTTTGTGAATATCTTGGAATTTTCCCCCTCCTTTTTATCAGTGGTTGCTTTACTTCTATTATTTCCTTTGAGGACAGGGTTGTTTTTTGTTTTTTTTTTTTTTTTTACATAGCTATTCTCCATGTATTTTTGTCTGTGTAAAATTTCTGTACAAAATGAATATTGCAATGTTCAACTTTGAAAAATAAATTTTCAGTGACAGTCTGATTCAGGAGCTGTTTTCCTCTGGAAGGATAATGGTATCATTAGTAGTTTTCTCCTCCCATTTCTGCCACTCTGCATGAGAAGAAGCTACATAGAAAACAATAGATGTGATTCATCATTACAATATACTAAAATAAAAGTCAAGTTGTACACCAGTGAAATAACCCCTGTGGATTTAGGCCGGCTTGGAATGTGGGTAATTTCTGTGCTGAGGGATAAAAAGGTGAATTCATCTCACCAGTCACTGAGGCTCCCTCTCAAAATTCAGTTCAAATTTATTTAGGGGTTTATTTCAATGTTTACCAGTTTCTTCTGGCAAAACCTTAATTAATTCAGGGTTACATTGCAGAGTAGCCATGGATTAAATAGAAGACCTTGAATTTTCTGATAAAACTATTGTCTCTAGAAAGCTGCAAGTCATTGAAAGAAGAGCTGACTGATGGAACTCATTAGTTTTGAGGGTTCTCAAGGGATAAAAGTTATAAATAGCAAGAGATAATTTGTTATGCCATTCCTGATGTTGCCTATTTTTGCATGAACTTTTTGCATTTTGAAAATCGTTCTTAGTTCAGAATTCTGAATTAATATGAATTAAAAATGGTAGTTTTAGAAGACTAACATCAAAATGAAATTTTTTTCCAACAAGTTCATGAACATTTTGCAAAATCTATGTTTTATTTCACACTTTTTCCCCCCTTTGAGGTGGTCATAGTCAAGCATTATGAAGTAATGACAGATTTCCTGTGAACACTTGACAGATCTTCTCTAGCCATGAGGAGTGGAAGGATTTTAGGTTTCCTTTCTCCCTGCTGAAGTGGCTGAGGGTGAAAATCCACTCTGTGTAGTGGCATGAATGTTTCTGCCATCAGCCTGTGAAGGATTTTAAATGACTGGGGTTTTGTGTAGTTCAACCACAAAGTGGTGCCTGACAGCGTAAAGGTCTAAAAAAGGCGCATTAGAAGGTTCAAAGTCTCTACCTGGGCCTCAAATGTCTGATCTCTAACACGTGATAGGAACAAGGAATGGAGGAAAACATCTGAGATCTCATCCAGGGGTTAACTTTTGGCAAAGGAGAACTTTCCATGATAAGGGTGAAGTTTTCTGGAAGAGCACACATTGCTGGGAACCAGTGAAAAACACTGGGGAAAAAAATTCTGCAGGAATTAATGGGGCTCCAGGAGCCTCTCCAGCCTCTGCCCAGGCTGCTTTTAGTCTCAGGGACGTGGAAGTGCTTATATTTACTTAAAAATAATCCACTGTTAAAAATAACCCACTATTACCTGCTCACACCCTCTGCCAGGAACAACACAAACAAAAGAATTGTGCAAGACATTAGTCTGATTAATGCCCATCTCATTACTGATTATTATAGTCATGGGCAAGAATGAAGTTGGAAAAAAGTAGTGACTACCAACCAAATATCACCATGTCCTTGGGCATTGGTGATTTCCCACACCAATAAGCCAGAATTTGTACTTTACTAAGTCCAATCTCATCAATATTTTATTTTGATTTTTCCATTTTGGGGCTTCAAATCTTTCTATGTCATGGCAGGTCTACCCTTTTGGGTTGTGGGCAGCTGAGTTATGGAGTCTCTGTCTCTGATCCTTGCTCTGATCCACTCCACCAAGACAAGTAGTTCCCAGCAAGATGGAATGGCCACGAGGCAGCCAAACTCACTAACTTCCCCAGAGAGCTACAGATAAAATATGCACCTGTGAAAAAGGTTTGTAACTTTCCTTTCCCATGTCTGACTTTGAAACACCCCTGTCTGTGCATCTACTAATTCATCTCAAACACTGAGTAATTCCCTTTTAACTTTCTTCAGAGCACTAATATGAGCAGCTAATTTTCTTTATTTACACTGAATTTGTGGTGGAGTAACATGAGCCTATAAGGGCTCTTGATCCAAGCTGTGTATGAATTAACTAATAAACCACAAGAGACCACTGCAGATAAATCCTGTGTTAGATACAATGTGAAACCTGCTTTGTTTGCCTTCTTGCTCATGAAGGAAGCAGATAAATTCACTGAAAACTGCAGTCAGGTGGAGATTGCTGTGGTCAGTGTCTTGAGGCAGTTGTGGGTTCTGTGCTGTAATGAGACGATTTAACTTGAGCATCATCTCAAGGGCTGGTGGTGTGAAGAGAGGTGGCAGAACTGAGGAATTGCAAAGTAGAGAAGGGGAGGACAAAGGGCTGTACTCAGATGAGACCTGGCTTTTAAGCTTTCTGCACAAGCACAGCCTGTTTGTCAGTTATCTCTATATCCTGGACTCCAGGGACTTGTCAGAGCAGAGTCTGGGCTGACTGGCTCAAATACAGCAGCCAGGCTGCTGTATATTTGTATATATATGTGTGTGTGTTTATATATATATATATGTATGTATACAGAAAAAGGACAGAGTGAATATTATTGTACTGCATCTTATTCTAATCCCATATGTTCTTTGAATTAGAGCTGATTCCACAACCAGATTCCCCCATGAGTCACACCAGAATGATTTATACATATGTATATATTATTTTAAAATTATTTTTAAAAATTATATATATGTATATATATTTATATGTTTCAGGCTGTAAGCATTGAAATTCAGGTGAATGCCCCAGTCTATTTGAGGAGAAAACCTGCTACACTAGAGGTTTCTGTAGCTTAGCTGAGACATAAGCAATTTTATTTTTTCAGTCACTGGGCTATATTCGCTGGGCACAGGGAAGATTCTAAAGTATCCAAAAAACATGGTAAAGTGGAGAGACACAAAAACTGCAAAATCTCTTCTGCAATATGTGGCAATATGGTAAGAATTCACTGGTAACCCAGGGGATCTCATATGCAAACGGTATTGTGTGTGTCCAGCCTCTATGCAAGTAAATAAAATGTTATATTATTATATTCAAAGTGTTTACAGCATGTTCTGGAGTTTAATTTAGAGAATGAGAGATAATAACCAGGACAAGGAGTCTGATGGGAATATTGTTGCTTCTCAGTGGCAGTGGGAGTGTCCTGAGTTGTTCATCACAACTGTGAATGGGTGACAGTAATGATGCTACTAATAAAATACCCCTTCTGACTCCTGATGGGTAAGGGCAGCAGGAGAGATGCTGTCCTGCACTGTGGAGAGTGGATTTCAGGTTAGTGACAGGTGAAGTGCTGGAAATGGGAACTCCAGGGGATAGATGGGGGTGTAGGAGAAATGGAAACATCATAGGGGATATATCTGAGGTTATAAATTGCACAGTGAGACACATCCAGCTCTTCCCCACACAAGCATGATGGGATCCAGTACAAAGGGGCAGACAAGGAGAAATGTCTGTGGTGCCCTTGTTGGTTTCCCCAAAGGAGGATTCATCAGTCATACAATGGTTTGGCTTGGAAAGGACCTTAAAGATCATTTTGTTCCAATCCCCTGCCATGGGCAGGGACACCTTCCACTAGCCCAGGTTGCTGCAAGCCCCATTCAACCTGATCTTGAACACTTGCAGTGATGGGGCAGCCACAACTTCTCTGGGCAACCTGGTCCAGGGTGTCACAACCCACACACAAAAGAATTTCTTCCTAATATCCTATGTAACCCTGCCCTCTGTCAGTTTGAAGCCATTCTCTGCTTTTCCTGTCACTACAGTCCTTGTCAAAAATCCCTCTCCGGCTCTCTTGGAGCTCCTTTAGGCACCAGACGGGGCTCTAAGGTCTCCTTGGAGCCTTCTCTTCTCCAGGCTGAACAATTCTCTTGGCCTTTCCTCCTAGGAGAGGTTTCCCATTTATGCAAGCTCTGCTGGTTTCCCAGGCTGGGCAGACAGGAGCCATGTCCCACCTGGGATGGCATATGGATATAGGAGCATTGGCTTCTTTCACCTCCATTGCCATAGAAGACACTCCCTTCTAACCTGCCTATGTGTCTGCTCCAGGGGTTATGGCAGATCCCAGTCCCAAAGCTGACTCTGGAAAACTCAGAGTTGCTTTTGATGGACTTTTCTTCCTTCAGCTCTCCAGCCAAGCCAGAAGTTTCACAGTGGAAAACTGCACTGTAACTTGGAAATGTTTTCCTTGGCACTTTTTTTGCCAGTTAAAATTATTTTATAGCTTTTACCTTCTCTTTTCTCCTTTTTTTTCCCCCACCGCTCTCAGCTTAATCATACCAGAAAAGCAGGGAGCATAGAAAGCAAACAACAGCCTCACACTCAAGACTTCACCCCTCTGTATCTCAGTCTAAAGAGATACATATATCATTTTGACAAAGAGAAGAGAACTGGGTGACTAATGGAGGATAATCAGCATTTTCACTGCAAATGAAGAGCAGGAGGTACAGGAGAGATTAAGTAAATACAAAGTGCTTTTCTTTGGTTTGATGTAAAAAGATGATGTGATGTGGTACTTGTGACACAGAGGAGCCCTTTGGAGCCCTGCCTGGTTTGGTTTCTCACCCCATGTGGGAGTCTCAGACACCCTGGGCTGTCTCAGATGGCCCTTGGCAGGTTATGTTTAGACAGAGCAGTCTAACAAAGTCTAGGGTTTGGCTCGGGAGGTCCCTGTTTGTAACCCACACGGTCTGGGGCACCCTCCAAGTTCCTCTTGTAGCCAGTGGGAAAATTGTCAGCACAGCCCATGGGAGCTGATGGGGCCACCTGTGTGTGGACAGGATAAACAACTCTCTGGGCTGGGCTCGTGTCATGGATGAAACCTTCACTGGCCCAGTGTGGATGAAGACACCAGTTCCTCAAACACACCTGCATGGTGACACCTCGGTCTAGGTGTCCTCAGAGAGGTGAATCCTGATGGAGAGGGATGAGTCCAACCTGCCCTTGGAGAGGGGGGAGGAATCAGGGTGCTCCTGCAGTGGATTTGAGGTGTCTCTCTAGGCTGGAATGCAGGTGAGCTGGGAATTCTGCTCTGTTGTCACAAAGCAAAAAGATTCTTGGGAAACCACCACCTTTTTGAAAGTCCAGTTTGGACCCCTCCAAATGCTCCCTGTATGATAACAGCTGCAGGTCCAGAATGATCTCCGCAGAGTTTAAGGTGAGTATTCCACCATGAATCTGGATCCAGATGTTAATCTGGTCCTGGCAAACTAAATATTCTCATTTCATTATGGACACAGAGGGGATAGATGTAGCCTACTCGAGGGGTACACACACTGCTGTGAAAAATTGTCTCTAAACAGTAAAATAACTGAGCTGAGACAGTTGGATTTTCAGATTGTTGATTCAGATACCAACAACTGACAAATAACACCATCCAAAAATATGCTGATGAGTAATTGATAGAGAAAAGCACGTGAAACAGGGACCAGGAGGTCTGATGTATTTGTTTGTTAACTGAGTTTGACTGCCCAGCATTTCAGCTTTATGCTGCAGATGGAACTGCTGTAACCATTTCGCAAGGAGCCTGCCCCATATGAATCATAAATGTCTTGTGGCTAGGAGCTACTATCACTTTGGGACGTGTGGGAAGGGCTGATTTATTGAAGGAGTCACACGGCGAGTTTTGGGGCTGCACAAGCTTTGAGGCTTTCCTTCCAATCCTTGGGAGCACAGTGAGCTGGAGAGGGTGGCAGATTGGATCTGTTTCATTTTACATCTCTGCCTTTATGAGTTCAGCAGGAGAGGGAACTAAACACTTCCTAGAAGATTTATGATGTTGGCAACTTTGATAAAAGATTTTTATGCAATATTTTCCTCTTTCTTGCTTTGCAAGCAACTTTCCAATACTTGTCAATGCTGACCAAAGCAAATATGCTTTGAAAGCCTCTCTACACCAAGAGGAGAAAAAGCACAAGGATGAGTGAGGCAGCTGTTGTTGACAAGGTGAAGGTTAACCTGGAGGACAGCACAAATGTGGAGACCTGTTGCTGGTCATGGGTTTTTACCAGTGAGCGTGCAAAACAAGCAAAGTGAGTAACTTTAATGAAAGGAGAAAATGTAAATCAGCAAAGCTGAAACAAAACCTTCAAGCAAACCTCTTGACTACAGCACTGGATGCTTGTGATGTTGTCCTCTGCTACTTTTCCCAGACAATGTGCCTTCATACACAGGATGTAGCACAGGATCAGTGCAGGAACATCACTCTCCTACTCCAAACCCAGGACTGAGTATCTTCTGCTTAATGGAAGGTGGTGTCCCTGCCCATGGCATGGGGGTTGGAATGAGAAGATCTTTAATGTCTCTTCCAATCCATGTGATTCTATGACTCTGATATTTGCACAAGACCTGTCAGATGTATTTCAAAAAAGCCTGTATACACTGAAAAATGCATGAGCACCTGTAAAGGCATTTATAAAGTCGATTACCTTTGATATATTTCCAACAGAAAACAATAGGAATTGAATATGGGAATGTTTGAAAATCCTGTTACGTGCTTATCATCATGCTTGAAACACAATACACATTTGGCCAATAGCATAGAATATGTCCATTATTTTTGGCAGACTGTGTTTGTAAGCAGTCACCTCTAACTGGGGCTTAGTTAGCACAAGCCACACAACCCACCCCTCTGATGTGCCACAGACGGACAGGATTGACCCAGGATGGCACACCAGGTGTCAGATATGGGTTGAACTCTGCACCTCTCAGTTTATTATGGGTTTTTGTGTATTTTGGTATTGTATATGCTGTATGGACAGACGCTGGGAGATGTCTGCATCCCAAAGGGCTTCCCAACAAATGCAGGAAGAAATGAATACAGACAACTGGGGAAAGAAACTTCCTTGAAGTGATGTGATCTAGGAAAGGTGGGATGAGTGCACAGGATCCCATTCTCAGTGCAGCACTTGGTTTGGTTGCTGAAGGTTTCTTGGTCTGTAACTCTTTAGCCATAAGACATCTTCCTAAGTAAACAGGAGGATCAAAACCCACACACATGTTCATATACACACATGCAAACAAGATGAAGGCTATTAAAAGTCATCAGTAGATTTTAAAAGCGGTCTCCAACTTTCTCTTGAGCATTGTTACTGTGGTAAAACAGCAAAGGATGACTAGATTTGTGCTTGGGTTGGTGTTCTTTCCCTCTCCTCTCCCCCCAAAAAGGTTATGCAATTCTTTTGTTAAAGAAAAGCTGCTCTAGACTTGATGACTTTCTGAAATACTTGCACATGGGCACTTGCTCAAAGCTCTGACCAACCTGATCTTGTCAAAGATGTCCCTGCTCATTGCAGGCGGGCTGGACTAGATGACCTTTAAAGGTTCCTTCCAAAACATACTATTCTGATTTGCAGAACTGAGGCCAATCCCTGTCTGGCTGCTAGACAAGGAGACTTGCAGGGATCCCTGGGAGACATAAAACCACGGCAACCATCAGATCTCACCAACAAGCAGATGAGCTGACCTGTGGTCTGCATTACTTTGGGTCTGCATTACTTTGGTTGCACACTGCTCCTGAGTCAATTTAGATGTGAATCAATTTAGATGCTGTGCTAGAAAGCAGCAATTCCTGTTCCCGACACAGGGGGTGACCAGTTGTTGTGCCAGGACCCTCTGGTGACACGGCTGCTGATCAACTGGCCTCTGGCTGAACTGCTGAGCTGTAAGTCAGCAACCAGCGAGCATCCCCAAGGTCTAAATGAGTCAACTGCTAAATCACAGGCAAGCCAGCTGAAGGGCATTAAGAATTTCTACTGTGTAAATGTGCTTTTAGACTGGATGTGGCTGGCCAGGCTTGGGATGACCCAGGTTAACCACTATTCCCTGCTCAGCCTGGATGGGGCAGCTCATTAGCCACTGTGCCAGTAATGAACACCACACTGCTGGACCCTGAGGACAGAGTCCCTGCAGGGTGCTGGTTCTGGGCCCTGTGACATCGCCAGCAGCTTTATAATTTGTCATTTTTCCACCTCAGAAGACTGAATGACTCATTTGACACATGCCAATATCCAGAGTGCAATTAATGGGCTCAGCCTTTGACACGACCCCTTGCAGCCTGGGGGAGCCGAGGAGAGACGTGTCAGAAGGGTCAGAGGGTTCATTCCACAGCCTTTGGAGAGCACTGAGCACACACAGCCTTCATGGATGCTGGCTGGCTCGTTAGCATCTGGGAAACTCATTAGAGTTTTATGAGTTCTTCTTTAAAGCTTTGACTTCTCATAGCTTAAGGTCACTATAGCACTGCTCTATGGTAATTACACCAATGAGAAAGATTTCCTTTCTCTAACACTAATTAGCAAGTGGAGAAACTTAAGAAACCAATGCAGAATCCAACAGGACTACCTGGGTGATGCAGGTTTTTGTTTAACTATGTATTTTGCCACCAGTCCATAATTTATAGATATTTCTTTTCCAAAAGTTTCTCCCGAGACACTTTTTATCTTCCACCTCTGCGGCATTATATGAGAAAGGGAATAAGGTGATTAGTCTATGAAAATTTGAAGGATTTATGTGAATCCTTCACTCATGGACTTAGAACATCCTTTCCACACAGGGAAATACCATTTTCTGAGTGGTGAACACAGAGGACTGTAATCCCCAAATTGCTTTTTTTCTCTCCACGGACAGAGCAAAGTCACGTGGAGGCTGTGCAGAAGTAGGCACCAACACTGCAGAAACAATGAGTCTGACCACAGACTATGGTGGTCAGAAGCTGGATATGTCCCTTCACAGCTTCTCTCTGCCTTCTGCTCCACACTGTCCTCAGGGACAGCCATGCTGGGCCTGATCCCCTGGTTGTCCTCTGTGTGTAGCATGATGGCACTCAAACCCATTCCTAAAGTGACATCCCTACTTCTAACTCAGAGCAGCACTGCTGACTCCCACAGGGAACACTCAGGATGAGGCAACTTGTTGCCTCCACTGCAGGCTGAAACCAGGGATTTATTACAAAGGAAGAAGGTGAAAGGATTTAAATAGTGTCAGGAGGAAGCATTTAGTGCAGATTCAAAGTCAGCTCACACTTGCTCTCCCGTGCCAGCTGGCACACACCTCATCTGCAGTGCTCAGCACTGCAAACATATTCCTGGATGAACTTTTTGTTTCAAGTACTTAAGTGCTCGTGGATGTTCATTTCCATAATGACTCACTGAAGACAACAAGCTTTGTTTTCTTCCTGCATAATATGCTGTAAATCAAAAGTGACTTGACCGATTTTCTGTACACACACAATCACAGGTCCACACACAGGTGGAGATGTATGTACATGTGAATACATGTGTGCATAGACACACACACACAGAGATTGTCAGTCCAAGAGATCCACAATCATTTTCCTGGCTTAGCTGAGACTGTTCCCGCTGATCCAGAAACTACATCTGAATCATCCCAGATCTGTGCCATGAATGATTATTTTGTTGAAAGGGACATATGACTTTAAAAGGCATCACAAAGTAGAGGAGAGAGTTTTCCCTAAAGAGATGTGACTTTCTTCATCTTTGAATTCCTGCCAGGAGAAAGCAAAGAAAGAAGCTTCTTTTGAAGAGAGGAACATCAGCATGCTTCCAAAACCCCTGAGGTGCATGTGAAAAAAAAATACAGCAGTCCAACCTTGACCATGTTTGTATTTTCATAGTGTTAGTGGAATGACAGACAATATCATTACTAGGATAACAGGACAATCCAGATTGTAAGAGACATCAGGAGGTCTCCAGTCAATACCTCTGCTCACAGCAGGCTCAGCTATCATCACAGAGAGCATTGCTCAGGTCTTTACCCAGTTTGGTCTTGAAAAGTCTCCGGAGATGGAGATTGCACACCCTCACTGGGAAACCTGCCCCATTGCTTGGCTGTCTTCCTGAGGGAAAACTTTCTCTTTACATCTTATCTGGCCCTTTCTCGTTACAGTTTATGCCTCTTGTCCTCCTTCCCCGCAACTTTGTGAAGGGCCAGGGTCTGTCACCAACCCTGTAGGTACTGGAAGGCTGTTATTAGGTCCATCCAAAACCTCTTCCATTCTGAAACAACTCCTCTATCACCTCTGCATGTGCCAAGTGCTCCAGACCAGAGCATCTTGGTGGCCTGTGGCTGACCTTGCTCTAGTTTATTATCGTCTTGCATTGGAGTCACAGGGAGCTCCTCTCTGGGGAAACCCAGGAATGCTGGCCCAGAAATTACCTGGGCCAGTGCTTCCCTGGTTGCTCTTGTTCCTGTCCTCTTGTCCAGCCAGGGCTTTGGTCTCTGAGCTGGGATGATCCCTGAAAGGTGCCTTAGGTTCCCAGGTAGCCATAGGCTCACTGGCACATTGAAACATCTCCTTGACATCAGGGTGTGTGGCTCAACTCCAGTTCAGCCAGCATTTTTAGCGAAGGCTACTCTGGGAAAATGGAAGCTCTTGCTTATCTGTCCTGCTCCAAGATCTTTTTCTCTTGGGATGATTTCCAAACAGCTTAACTCCAATGAATCCATTTCTGAGTAGCCCTATAGTCAATCCCATGCTGTGCCTTGGGACAGCATCAGCCACTGCTTTGGCTGGTGTTTTGAGGAAAGGTGAGCATTTTTTCATCCCAGCTTGGATGTGCCATATGTTGTTGGTGACAGAAGTCAGCTCTCCACCAGTGGGATCAGACAGCACAGCACATTCAAGAGCATCACCACTGCTATCAGGCAGGAGACCTGGGAACTCCTTCCAAAGTCCTGTGGGTGAGAACTTGCATAGTCAAAAAGGTTATTTTTATTTTCTTGAAAATGTTTGCACAAATAAAATAAAGAGTGAAAAATTTTTACACCCAAGCCATGTCTAACAGCAGAGAAAGCAGAGAGTCCTTCATAGTGTCATTCCTTTAGGCACTGCAACCCCTCCTGGCTTTGGTGCACTTTGTATAGAACTCATTGCTGGAATGGCAATCCACCATAGTCCTTCCAAGCCTCCTTGGCTCCCTCGATCTCCCTGCACTGTCTGTAAATAATAGAGCCCTCTTGGCAGAATCCTGGATTGGCTGACTTGACCCTGTCCAGTTTGATTTCTCACTAGGGGAATCTCAAAGAAGTTGCTAAGTGTACAAGTACACAAGGCATTTCTAAGTGTCTATTTCCATCTGGAAGAGCTTAGAAGAGGTGGGATGTGTGCGCAGGTTATGCAGCTGCTTTTCTGGAGAGAAGACTAGAAGGCAGCTGGGATTCCTGGGGCAACTGAAATGATGCTGGAAACCTGTATGTGGGCAAGTGAATCAAATCAAGCCCTCAGTGAGGTCAAGAGGTGTGTCTCACCAAGCATGGCCAAGAGCTCCTCCTGAAGGTGCCTCCTGAGAGCCAGCTAAGAATTTCTGCAGACTGTGCTGTGCAATTTCCTTGGGTATGTACCAAGTGTAATGGGAGAGCAGCCACCTGACTTACCAAGACAGGCCAAAATTTCTGTGTCTTCACCTATTTATTGATCTTAAATGTTCTGTGAGTATTTACTGTAAGTGAAAACAGGGCATTGCAGAAATAGCCCTGAAAACACTGTTACAAAGTCGGTGCCCTGCCATCGATATATTCCACTGGTTCACTGGGACATAAACTCTAAGCTCCAAAGGACCATGTGAAATCAAATCCTGCAGCTGGATGTCTAGTGCCATTGACATTACTCCACTTCTTCAGCTGCCAAATTTCACCTCAGACCTGCTGGATGTCTGCTACACTCCTGGTAATAACAATAACCAGCAGTTTCTGACAGTATCTACTGCATTACAAACCCCTTTTTCAACCCAGCATGGCCTAGAGCCAGAGCAAACACAGAAATACTCAATCTACATATTTCTGATAGATATATCTGTGCCCTCAAACACAGAATGCCAGGGGCTGAGCATCACTGCTGTGATGCATTTGGTAAATAAAAGCACTGACCTGGTCCTCTCTCATCAGACACTCAAATCTCAAATCTTCCTCCTCCCTTGAGGCATATGAATGCAAATGAGTTGGGAGGGGGAAAGTTGCAAACTTTTAATTTGTTAATTTAAATTTGCTGTTCATTGCCAACAAGCTCAAAGTTGAATATGACCGAGTTGTTAGGATAGGATGCCTCTACAAGCAGGGGCTTAATATCAGTGTCTTCCAAGATACTTTCCAGCCCCTGAAAACTAGACCAATCTAAATCTGAAGACCAGACTGGAAAGTCCTATAAAACATCTGAAGAAAATTCAGAATAAGCTTGATCAAGTGGAAAGAGGAAATTACTCCATCTCTAGTGAGATACAGGTGATGGGGAATGTATTAAACAACTTGATTTTTTCTTCCTGCTGTTGCAAACCCCAGTGGAGTGAAGAGGAGCACAGAGGGACAGGAATCCAGTGAAACACCATTAGCTCAGAAGGGAGGCAATATTTTCTGCATTTAAATGTCCTCTTGCTCAGGTTTTATCATGAGGTGGCTCTTCTTCTTGGCTCACTATCAAACAGGCTTTCTTTCTCTGGTTTTAGATAAAAAACCACTGCCAAGATACATGTCCCCTTCCTTTCCAGAGTAAAAAAAAAGATGCCTGGTTTTATTGAAACCAACCCAGAGTAGTGTTTATTATTGAAAATATACAGTATTTTTGAACATCACATAAAAAGCCTGGTAGATACATCTGCTGTAGTTCAAAATGCTCAATAGATATCTTCGTGCAGCATGTAGCACTACGCTCATAACGCAAAAATCTCCTCATTATTATTTTTACAGTGCTTCCCTTTTGAATCTTTTAACCCCAGAAAAGATGTTTTGTTGTCCTTCCCAAATCTGATTCTCTGAGCTGAAAAAACCCCAAAGATTTCCCAAAGGCTACTTACATCGTGCCAAAAGCATAAGAGGGGCTAAGAGGAATAAGGATATTTCGTAGAGCACTTGGAGCTATTGCTGTCCTTTGCAAAATCTGTGTGTGCACAGGGCATGGTGCTTGCAAGGCAAAGTATTCTGTGTTAAACAGTCCAGCAATGCCCTGACAGCTCCCAGTCTATCAAAGGGAGGAATGGTGAAAAGAGAGAAATTCAGATTTTTCACACCACCTTCCAGATGCTCTTTTTGTGCTGCCACAAGTTCTCAAACAACAGTTCCGCAGAGAAGAAACTTTTTACAAAGAAACAAGAAAAGAGATGGGCTATTATACACCAAACTTGAAATCATCGGGAATCAATGTACAGGGTGAGATGGGCAGTATGTTAAAAATAGTCTTTGTTCACCATAAAATGGGAGGGAAAAACAACAACCAAATATCAAAAAAAGGAGAAAAAAGATCAATTGTTCCTGCCAGTATGCTGTCTTAGACTTCACATTGTGAACTTCCACAAGGTGCAGTCAGGGTTGAACCTGCTTCTTCTTTGAATCTGTTTTACCACTACCGACTCCAAGAGGCCTTTGCCTGGTTGCCTTAAAGCAGCATCACGGATACGGGAGATGAGAGATCTTTTCTCACTGAGAAGACATCAGTGAGGGCAAAGGAGGAAAGTTTGCAGAAAGGGGCTTGGGGAGAGTGAAGAACTCTGAAGGCCACGGGGTGGAGCGGCTCTGTGCTGGGCGGGTCACACGGCCGCCGTCTGTTTGATGCTGTGGAAGCTGATCCGTGTCGGAGAGGTGGGGATGGACATGGCACGTGCCACACGCACACGGAGGGAGTGATGGTCCTGCCAGCGGTGCCACCTCTTCCTGGCAGCGGAACGCACCTGGTGAGAGAAAGAGGAAAGAACGTGAACACTTGGAATGCCCAGGAGTCCTCTGTGAAGGGATGATGGATGGTGCTGAAACAAGTGATGATGTGTGTCAAGGCACTGGAACATGCAGGGATTGATTCAGCTGCCTAAACACAAGTGTCTAGTTCATTGGTATTGTCTTGGGAACCTTGGGAAGAATGTGACTTTCACACATGTCCCATATCTGATGTCTTACATCCCTCAGACAATTTCAAATGGAAATAAAAGTCTACACTTATTCTGTGGAATCAAGCCCTTGGGAGGGATGCACCTGATGGATGGTGCATCTAAGGTCTCTCTAAGACCTACACCTGCCTCTGCTTTCCTTGTGTCTGAAGAATCACAGGTGATCCAACTAAGCATTGGTTCTTCAACACAGACACATCTGACCCAGTCCCTGTGAGCACCTCCTACAGGCAGAGGAGAGCTGCTCTGCAGACAGCAGGTCATCCTCAAGCAGGTGCTGACAAATAGGCCAGACTAATCTTCAGCTTAAGTGCGTAGTTTTTCACATGCAGCATAAAGAACCCAGGAACTCCAGCTGAAATATATACAAGAGAATAAGCAAGAGAAAAACAGGAGAAAGGAGTCAAACACACTGGGAGGGAAGGCTTGAGATACTCCTAAATTAGACCATAACCAATTCCTGCCAAATCCCTGCCAGAAAAGACTCAAAGTCAGAACCTGGAATGAAGCACTTAGACCAATTGCTGGATATTCTTGTTGATCCCTAACCCAGGCAGCTAAGTAAGCCTGCAAAACTAGGGGAGATGTACCTGGGCCCAGCTTCTTGGACAGTCAGTGAGTCTGATGTGCTCATGACACTCATGTACTCATGGAAAAGGTGTTGACATTCTGCTGCCAACCTGAAATCCAGTGAACTTTGGAAAAAAGAGCATTTTTACATACAAGCTCTATATGAAGACAGTGCCTCCTTTGCCCAAACCACATTTGTTTAGAAGGTGGGGTTATCAATAATGTAATGTAGACATTACACCTCAACTCTTGACCCATAGCCCTCCTCCTGACCAAGAGACAATCAGTCAGTATATCAAATGGTATGATTCATCTCCTCCTGAAGCAGTTGTCCAAAATAGCCCAGATATTGCGGTCCCTTAATTAGTTATAAAATGGGTCTAGACAATTATTTCTATTTTAGATGTTTGGATTATAAATTTAGCAAAATTCAGACAATATTCAAAGATTTCCCTGAATATCTTCCAGACTTTAATGTACTTATCTTCACTGCATCCCCGTAAAGTAAAGAATTGCTCTTATCCATGTTTTACTACAGACAGGATAAAGTTTAGGTATTTATAGCAGTGATGCTGTTGTGGAGTAGACTCAGCCTGGAACATCTGCGATGGCAAATGTCCAAGGCCTGGGCTGAGCTTGCACAGCCTGTGTTAAAACCATGCTGACACAGGTTCTCAGCCACCAGCACCTGAGGTAGGTCAAACAAAGCCATCCTGGGTGTGTCTGTCACCACCACCGGGACTGCAGGGGAGATGGAGTGAAAAAAAAAATCACCCAAAGCTGCACAGGCAACTGCATTTCTCGGTTTCTTTTAAAGCCTGGGGATTGTCTTCAGGTGCACTGTGAGGATGCTCGAAGGATGAGGAACACACTCCCCAGCCCCACTTCAGACCAGGTGCAAAATGCTGTCTGAGAGTGCTCAAAGGAGTTGAACAGCTCTAGCAGCAAAGGTGTTTCATCACCCAAACCACACACTGTCAGTATTAGCTGTCCTACATGAGCAGGATGAAGGCCTGATGGTTAAAACACACCAGAGTTACACAAGACGAGCACAGAAAGGGGGAAACCACACTTCTTCTCTCTGATGGTTTCAGTGCTCCCTTTCCTAGGTGGGCTTTCAAGGACTTGGACAGCCCCATGGTCTGTAACGCTGCAGTGCTGTGGTCTGGCCCCAAAAAATCCCCTCTCAACAGCAGCCTTGTCCATGAATACACTCCGCTGCAGGCCTGTGAGTGTATGTGTGTGTGTGTATGGCCAGACTTCGAGAACAAAGATTTTGGGAAGGGCTCTCCCCCCGTGGGTGTGCCCTTCCAGCCTGCACAGTGGATTTTTTAGGTGAGGCACAGCGTGCGCAGAACTGGCCCCACCGTTTAAGTCCTAAGGTCCATTTGCCACGGCCGAGAGAGCTCGGACAGTGACAGTGAAATCCTCGGGACTGGCTACAGCACCCGGTACTAACCGGGCCTGACCCTGCTGAGCATCCGAGATCTGATGGGATCGGATGGCAGGGAGACATTTAACTGCCCAGGGGATGTGTCCCACTGAGACTCGAACTCAGGCCCTTGGGATTCAGAGTCCAGAGCGCGCTCCTTTACACCACGGGACAGCCCCAGGCCTGTGAGTAATCTCCCTGGGAAAACAGTTTCACAATTGCCTCTTTTACGCCTTTTCAGGGGAATTCTGAACCTGAAATTGTGACTTTTCTATTAGAGCCCTTCTAGAAGGCAGAGACTGGGCAAACTGGACCTGAGGATTGCTTTCTTTGGTTATTTTCTCAACTATCTGTGACCTGTGCTAGTGCCATGGTCCAGTTGAAAAGGTCACAGGTTGGACTTGATGATGTCAGAGGTCTCTTTCAACCTAATTGATTCTGTGATCCAAGACAAGTAGATACAGATGTTTACAGTAAGGCGAGGAGAGGGGCACACTAAGTTTCTTTTGTTTGATTTTGAATCAAGGACTTGTTTAAATATAAAATAATGTTTTTTACACTTAATAGGGGTCAGACAGAACCTAATAAAACAAACAATATGAGGAACTAGGACTGGAGAAAGAGAAAAGAGAACTTACAATTAAAAAAGAATTAGAACTGAAAGACAGCCCTGCCAGGAAAAGCATGATCATCATGAATGACTTTGACATGAGAATGAGAATAATGTGGTTAAATGACCGTGCAGGGGATTTCTGGAAGAGCCTCTCATTATGAAGTCGTACCTACAACACACCTCCACTAGTTTCAAAATGCAGTTTGCTCAGTTTACAAAATGAGACAGTTAAATGAGACAGGCAGAATCATGGAATGGTTTGGGTTGGAAGGGACCTTAAAGATCATTTAGTTCCAACCTTCCTTCCCTGGGCAGGGACAACTTCTACTAGACCGGGTTGCTCAAAACAATTACTGTATCCATTATTTACGCTTCCAATATAGGTAATGGTGAAAGAGAGACAATGCCCCTGAGGATGTGATTTAGACATGTGGAATAAATTAGTCCCTGCTCTCTCTTGCTCCTCTGAGTACAAAACCAGCTTAACTAAATGTTGGGCAAACGGTATAAGTAACATGTAAATTGTCAGAGCGCTGTCATGGGAAATCACACCAGGACGAACACGGGACCTGAAATGCAGAGGGATGTTGCCTCTTGAATGCTCATTTCTCCCCAGATGTCACCAAATGCTGAGATATCATCAGAGGAAGTTTTCCTCCTTTCTTCAGGAGCGAAATTTGGCCTTTCTGAGCAACTAGTGTGGACAGATGCTTTCTCAGCCAGTGAAGCCAGATTAGATTTATCATTTGTGCTTCAAGACCGTGAAGTCAAAGAGTCACCTGGAGATGAAGACTTGAGTCTAAACAAGCAGTGGTCCAAATGGCTTTTATGATATGGTTTGAGACAGGATAAAAGGCAGTAACAAAAATGCTATCTTCTTGTACAGCTGGAGCCACTCCTAATGGACTGGGCACATGGAAATAGACTCTGCACTTACAGGGGTGAGGGTAAAGCATTTCTTAATGACAGCATAATTCACTGCAATTAGGATGTGACCAGAGTGCAAGCAGAAAAGGTTAAGCTCAAATATATCTCTTTACAACTGAAATCAGAATCAAAAGGTTAGCTTAACTTTAGGTCAGAAAAGAAAAAAGAAAACTGGCTGTGATTTCTATAATAATGTGTTTAAAAAAAAAAAAAAAAAAGCTATCACACAGTAGAAGAGAAAAAGAGAAAGCAAAATTCAAATGTGGTTGTTAATCTCCGTAAGAGCAACTACCTCTATTCATTAGGCATTGGCAGAGTCAGGACCATGCCCTAAGACTGCATTTATGCACATTTATGCCCTAAAATTACCAGAACATGCCTGTAATAGCCCAAAGATGTTACAGACTGTTCTCAGTGATTAGAGCTCAACAAAGGGTCTTGGGAACACAAATTATCAGCCTCACCTCTATGGCACTTTAGTTGCTTGAGAGGACCAAGGTTATCCAAGTAGAGAGCCCGTGTCTCTGTGCTGACTCCTGATCTGTCTTCTTCTTGCAAATAGTTTCTCTTTCAGAATTACCCTTTTCAGCCCTTTCTGCTTTGTGTACTGTGAATAATCACAGTTTCTGAGCATGTGGTCAAATCAGATTTACAAATGTATTTGTGCCTACAGAGTGTGGGCACTGCTTTAGAACAGTCAGGAGAAAGGATTTGGATAATGGGATGGAAATAAATCAGTGGGTGATAGTTTTTCTCCTCTGATTTGATCACTTAACCAAGGACTTGTCAAACTTTCAGATCAGATCTAAAAATCACTAAAAAATACATCTGATAGAAAATATTGTTAAAAACCTCTCTTCCACATCCTCCTCAGCAGTGTACAAAAAGAATGATAGAGATGGAGAGAAGGATGAAAACATTCAGAGAAGGTTTGCTTTTGATAAAACAGACATCAACTTTGTACTACTATTACCTATGACAGACACTGACTGCTGGCTAATTTCTTGCAGCCATCCATTAGAAATGAGACGAAGAAAGAGCTTTCAGTGTCATTAAAAATCAGTTTTTGGAGAAATGTTATGCCTCATTAGCAGAGAGGAAGAAGGTTTGATCCACTTACACAAAGGGCCCCATTCACTTGGGGCTTGACATAACAATACTAAAATATAACAGTAATGCAGGTGCCTGTTAAGGAGAGTAGGAATAAATGAGCTGTCATGGTAATGGAAGCTGGAATTCAGACTGTTGGGATGCTGCCATGCTCTGTCCCCAGGGACCATCTCTCACCTGGAAGTGTTCACAAGTGAGGGGCAGAGGGACGACAGGTACACTCTGTTATCAGGATAGTTACGGTGTTCAGCAGTCTGTGACTGCATAACCCAAACGAAGTTCTTGCTTTGCTCAAATGCAACTTTTTATTCCAGAAAACCCAATCTGAAGGCAAATGAAATAAGGATTTATACATCTCAATGGCGTTTGAAGCAGACTGATTTTTGCTTTATGAAAACAGGTGTCAGTGATGAATCCATCAAGTTCCACCTACACTTAAGCACTTTTGTGCCATGTGTCAGATCCTTGTGCTGCAGTTGGAGGTAACTGGAGGATAACTTTGGGCTTTAAACATCTTTAAATGGTGGTACAAACTGTAGAAAGTTGATGAAGATTGTGTCAATCTTATTGTAAGCTACAGATGAACAAGAGGGACTTTCAAGCAATGTGCAGATCAGCAAAATGGAGCTGGCTATGTGGACTTGAAACTTCAAGACACTGGGCTGACTGCAGTGAAATCCACTCCCATGAAGTTTCTGAAGTCCTGGCCTCTCCCTGTATCCAGCAGAGATACAGAGATATAGGAAAGGCCATTAGGTATTGGCAACAGTTCATCAAAAAGGGACAACTAAAAAAGGTCAGTTGAAATCCACCCTCATTTGGGTGAATCACTGCCTATAAATGAAGGTGATCAGCTCAACTGTGCATGTGCATGTGTCCGATGTCTAATGTCAGGGGGAATAAATCCCATCCATTACATAACAGAACTTACATTAACTTAAGGTGATGCTTTACATGCTACCCTGAAAGTTTTCCAAAGGGTTAGGATGTCCCTCAGGAGGGAGGGATGGCAATGCTGGATTTAATAGTAAATGCTGTGAAGAAGCCCATGACCCTTGGAAGGACTTAGTATAGAACTGATCTGAAGCAAAGGAACAGAGTGGCCTAATCACAGAGATCACTGGACAGACCTGTGGGTCCTCAGAGGAGGAATGTTAATGCTCTCAGAGAGATAGGAGTCTCTTTATCTGTTTTTTGTAAATAAAGCACATCACTGAGCAACTATATCTATGTCCTACCAGTGTCCCTCACCCTACTGGAATGGCTTTACAAGGCTTCCACAGACCCAACCTCTCAGGCCAAAGATGCTCATGTTACCATTAGACAAAAAAATATCAAACTAAACATCTCTATAAAGGTGCCATTATCAGTATTTAATCCTCCTAAGCTCAGGAAGGGAGGTAGTCAAAACAATCTGTAAGGCTCAAAGGAAACAAAAATTAAGATGAGGTGGAACCAATTCTTTTTCCCCCCAGACAGTCTAAAACACACCACTATTTATGTAACATTGTTAAGGTTTTTTTTCTCCCTAAAAAATTTATCCTGCTTCATTGGTCTGCAATTAATTCCCCCCCCCCCCAAACCCAACGAAGAGAAAAGGTGAAAATGAGTTACAAAAATAGCGGGTGGCATTTATTTTGTGGGGAAAGAGAGACCCACCTGGGGGGGTGGGAACGTCCCCAGAGATGTTAGGGGTGATCCCAAGGTGGGTCTGGGTGTCCCCAGGGGGCTCAGGGTGTCCCTGGGCTCTCTGGGTGTCCCCAAGGGGGGCTTGGGGGTGTCCCAGAGGGGACTGTCGGAGCTTCCAGGGGGTTCTGGATCTCCCTGGGGGTCTGTGGGTGACCCCAAAGGGGTCTCTGGGTGTCCCCAAGGGGCTGGGAGTGACCCCAAGGGGGTCTCTGGGTGTCCCCAAGGGGCTGGGGTTGTCCCCAGGAGTCTCAGGCCCCTTGTTGGTTGGTCTCGTCCTCCTCGCGCCGCTTCCAGATCTGCGAGAGAGAGAGGGAGGGGGGAATCAGGGGACACTCTGAGGGTGCCAGGGGGCACTCTGGGGGTGCCAAGGGGACACTCTGGGGATGCCAGGGGACACTCTGGGGGTGCCAGGGGACACTCTGGGGATGCCAGGGGACACTCTGGGGGTGCCAGCTGCCCCCCCCCCTCACCTGGATGTAAGCCTCGGACAGCGTGATCATCTGGGGCAGGATGTCGGTCACCTGCAGGTCCTGCAGCTCATACCACTTCCCTGTGCCCTGCCAGGACCCGGGAGGGGACAGGGTGACCCGGGGGGGTCCCTGTGGCCCCCCCAACCCCCCCCTGGGAGGGGGACACTCACGTGGTGCAGGACGTGGATGCGGTAGGAGCCCTCCGAGGGCTTCCCGTCGTGCACGATGTTGGCGATGAGGTCGTAGGTGGTGTGGGCGTGCGCCGCCTGCACCTCCTCCGACAGGTACTCCCGCAGGTCCACGTTCCTGGGGACCCCCACAGGCCCTCAGGGAGGGGCACCGCCGTAGGGGAGCCCCCCACAGCACCCGCAGACCCCTCCAGATGCCTCCAAACCCCTTCTCGGTGCCCACAAAGCCACTCAGCTCCCCCCAGGGGTTTTCAAACCCTTCCTTGATACCCACAAAACCCCCCAAGGTGCCCAGAACACCTCCAGATGGCCACAAGCCCCTCCCAAATGGCTACAACACCCCCCCAAATACCCACAAACCTCCTCCAGATACCTTCACACCCCCTCCCAGACACCTTTACTATCTCCTAGACACCCCCAACCCTCCCAAGTACCCACAACCCTCCCCTAGACACCTTCAACCATCCTCCAGATGCCCCCCAACCCCCTCCTTGAACGGTTTTAAACCCCACCAAGTCCTTCCAACCCCTCCCCAAGTGCCTTCAAACCCCCTTGGGATGACTTCAAACCCCACAAGCCCCTCCTGGATGCTTTCAACCCCTCCCGGATACCCCACAACCACGCCCAGACATCGCCAACCCCCACGAATCTCCTCTCAGATGTTTTTAACCCCCTCCCCAAGCTCACACCCCCCCCCCCCCACCCCCCCCCCCCAACAAGACCCCGTGGCTCACGTGATGGGGAAGTTGACGATGGTGGGGTTCTTCTCCACGAAGAAGTTGTTCTTGGTGAAGCGCTTGATGCAGAAGATGAGGTAGGGGGGCAGGCGGGTGAGCTGGAAGCGCTTCAGGAAGTTCTCCTTGTAGGTCTTGTACTCCTTCTCGGTGCTGCCGTTGAACTTGGCCAGGATGCTGAAGAGGGGCACCTGGGGGATGATGAGCTGCTCCTTCTCGTCCTTGTAGAGCGGCGCCGTGGGCAGGTCCAGGGTGAGGTACAGGAAGGTGGACTCCACCATGCGCTCCTGGTACTCGCTGTTCTGCAGCAGCTGCGCCTTCTCCTCCGCCGGCTGCGGGGCAGGGGCGGGACCCCCGGGGGGGGACGGGCCTCGTTGGGGCCTATCACACCCCCGTTGGAGCCCGACAGCCCCTGTGTGAGCCCAACACCCCCCTGTGTGACCCCAAACACCCCTGCTGTACCCCGACACCCCCTGTGTGAGCCCAAACACCCGCTGTGTGACCCCAAACACCCCTGCTGTACCCCACCAACCTGTGTGACCCCAAACACCCCCCACTGTACCCCAACACCCCCTGTGTGACCCCAAACACCTCTGCTGTACCCCAAAACCCCCCACTGTACCCCAACACCCCGTGTGACCCCAAACACCCCTGCTGTACCCCAACACCCCCTGTGTGAGCCCAACACCCGCCTGTGTGACCCCAAACACCCCCCACTGTACCCCGACACCCCCTGTGTGACCCCAAACACCCCCCACTGTACCCCAACACCCCCTGTGTGACCCCAACACCCCCCATTCCTCCCCCCTGGCCCC
>JAWWEU010000081.1:3412251-3445022 GCA_035583155.1 Acropternis orthonyx | reverse complement strand
TGTAACATTGTTAAGGTTTTTTTTCTCCCTAAAAAATTTATCCTGCTTCATTGGTCTGCAATTAATTCGCCCCCCCCCCACCCCCCAGTCTTTGGCAGCAATTCCATACAACCTGGTAACAGGAGGAGAGTTTTGCAGCATCTGCCAGACTGGGATGTTAAAAGTTTATTTCCTAGATCACAACACTGCAGTTTTGTTAACACACATAACTGTTCAAGAAGCTGGGAAAATTCTGACGAGTTATGAACATTTGCCACACATTTTTGGGTGGAAGCAAATGCTGCTCTTTGTTTTCTGAGCCACAAAGGACCCTGAGAGACGGGGACCATGGATGCAACCAGCCCCTGTGATTTTGTTGTGGAGTGCTCTGGGGTCGTGCTCACAACAGCAGTGGCGTGATGAAAAGGAATTTGGGGTGGGGAAAAGGACCCTCAGGCCACATGGAATTAAACTTTAGCCCTCTAGTCCACCTCCACATTTATATTTATTCAGAGCTTTTAAGGAACACTTAATGCATGTCCTTTGGGCTCAGAATGATTAATGTGAGGTCTGTTTGGATTGATGGGCAGGTGGATGACTAATCATTTTGGTGTTGATTCAGAGCTGGAAATTTTAATGAACAGCCTCCCAAGATGATCGGATCAAAGTAAGCCACTTTGAGCTTAATAGGTTTTGAGAGACAGATGGTGCTTGGGTAAAGAGTCAACAACAAAAAAATTAAACATATTTATCCTTGCCTTGCACCTTGTTGTGAGAATAATTTAGAGTGGCATCTGATCTATTCCTCTCTGATGACGGTTTCTAAGTCAGCTCATTATTTTCCACTTTAAATATTAATTCATAGTTGATTACCCATACTGAACGGATAATATTAGAATCTGAAGCCTGTTTGAGTTAAGAATTCATGCTTTGTAGGATGATTTCAGACACAGGCCTGGCTAGTTATGTACCCCTCCAGGACATGGTTAGAAATGAAACGCAGCCATCTTATTGTGGATGCAGGATTCATGAATTACAGAATTATTAAGGTTGGAAAGGACCTTGGAAGGCCTCTGGTCCAATGCCGTAACCAGAGTAAATCCAGCAAATAAATTTTGAAAATTTGAAATTATGTCAGGTCCTTTTTTGAGTCTATCCAAGGACAGAGACCTCAAACAAGGATTCCCCTTGTTCCCTTCATCCAGTTGGAGTGGAGAGTGCTCTTCTCTGGGTATCCCCTCATCAAGCACCATCACTTTATAAATCAGGTCATTCTCACATGCCGTCACCTTCATTCACAAACCCTGCTATGGTAAGGCTGTGCTATGATCTCCCACTGTGGTTGGTAAGGTTTCCAAGGATGACAGAACTCTCTGAGGGACATGGTGGTTCTTGGAAATTACACGAAGCACCTAAAAACAAGGATAAGTGTTCTCTGGAGACAGGGATTCTTATTCTTCCACCGTGCTCATTTCCATCATGTCTTTGCTGAGGTAGGAGGAGTGGAACAGCCCTGTCACTGGAGTTCTTGTTCCTCTGGAGATTTACCATTTCCCTGGATGGAAATCTTTTATTTCCTTTTCTGGGAGATGCTGCAGCATCTGAGATCTGATCTCCTCCCCTCCAAGCTCCAACAAACAGCTGCACAGGAAGATGTTTGGGCAATGAAGCTGGTGAAGGTTCCAGAGAGTAAGTCATATGAGGAACAGCTGAGGAAGATGGGGGAGAAAAGGAGGCTCACAGGGGAGACCTTATCACTCTCTACAACTACAGGAAAGGAGGCTGTAGCAAGGTGGGGGTTGGTCTTTTCCCACATGCAACCAGTGACAGGACAAGGGGAGATGCCTCAAGCTGCTTCAGAGAAGGTTCAGGTTGGACATCAGGACGAATTTCTTCAATGAAAGGGTAGTTAGGCATTGACAGGGGCTGCCCAGGGAGGTGGTGGAGTCCCCACCCCTGGAGGTGTTCACGAAACGACGGGATGTGGCAGTCAGTGCTGTGGTTTCGTTGACAAGGTGTTGTTCAGTCAAAGGCTGGACTCTATGATATTGAAGGTCTTTTTCAACATTAAAGATTCTGTGATTCTGTGTCCTTAACACAATCACACAGGAAGTTGGATTTGGAATGTGAAACACTATAAATGCACTCTTTCCCCCTGTCTCTGAAATACTTTACTTTCTCTCAGGAGAAAACCATCACTAGCAAGAAGGTCTGGCTGACAAGGTAGATACAACACCAGAAAAGGAACTGGATGGAATTTGCATCTTCCTTTGAAGATGCTTCATCTGGAATCAGTCAAAGACAGAAGAGAAATGCTGGGAGTGCTGTACCCATCTGCCTGTGAGCAGAAGGTGCATACTAAAGAACTGACAGAATAAACTGAACTGCAGTAAAAATTGTCCAACAGGAGTTTTTTTGGGAATGCAGTCCTTCAGCACAGTTTCAAGCCATTTGTAGAATCATGGAATCATTGCATGGCCTGGGTTGGAAGGGACTTTAAAGATCATCTTGTTCCACCCTCTGCCATGGGCAGGGACACCTTTCACTAGCCCAGGTTGCTCCAAACCCCATCCAACCTGGCCTTGGACACTTCCAGGGATAGGGAAGCCACAGCTTCTCTGAACAATCCGTGCCAAAGCCTGCCCACACTCACAGGGTAGAATTCCTTCCTAATACCTCACCTAAATCTGTGCTCTTTCAGTTTGAAGCCATTCCATCTTGTCCTTCACTACACGGTCTTGTAAATTCTATCCTTGATGCCAAAAATTCCATCTTAAACTTTTTTCTTTGTCTTTTTTTTTTTTTTTTTAATCCAGTGTTACCTGAAATTAAATTTAGTTTTATCATCTGTGAGTCGACAGAAAAAATTCTGAGAAGCATCTTGACTTTTGCAGTCATTGAAAAAGAAGTTGACAACCTGCACTCATTCCTTTGAAGTGCTGTGCTGTTCAACATAAATGCATACATATTTTTCATTATGCAAGTTTTCATACCATCTTAAATTCTCGGAAACCTCTCATCATCAATTTTCTTGGAAGTCCAGAGATTCTCTTTCCCACTTGGAGTAAATGAAATTTGCATATTTTTGCCATCTTGTGCTGGTAGATTTTCTCTGTGTCCAAAAAAAATGCAACTCATTTTCCATAAAGTCTCTAGACAAATTAATGAGTGAAGTGCCAACAGCCCCTCGTGCCCATCCATGGCACACACAGTTCATCCAAAACACCTTCAGAACCTTTCAGAATCAATAAAACATAAAGAACTGTGAACTTTGTATCTAAGCTGCTTCTCCTCCTTGGGTTCCATGCAATGATTTGTGTAGAAGGTGTTGGCTTGGAAAGAGGGAGCTGGGGGGGCTCAGCCTGGAGAAAGGGAGGCTCAGGGGTGACCTTCTCTCTCTCTGCAATTCCCTGAAAGGAGGTAGGTGGGGGTCAGGCTCTTCTTTCAAGTCACAAGCGACAGGACAAGAGGAAATGGCCTCAAGTTGCACCAGGGGAGGTTTAGATTGGATATTAGGGAAAATGTCTTCACCAAAAGGGTTGTCAGGCTTTGGAACAGCTGCTCAGGGAAGTGGTGGGATCACCATCCCTGGAAATGTTCAAAAAACTTGTAGCTTCACTTTTTACCATCGGTGATGCCACAGCTGATCTGTCAGACCAAAGCACTGCAAAACCAGGACCGAGACCTTTTATGGTGGTGTTGGGTACTACCAAGGTGCCATCTTCAGTTGGATCTGGGGGGATGTTTGTTCGAATCAAGGGAGGCTACAGGTTACAGAGGAAAAACTCTATTCTGTTTCATTTTCCAGATCTCACACACAAAACACTGACAAAAGGACAGAAACTTTAACAACTTCATAGAACAGAATCCCAGAATCCCAGAATATCTCAGCTTGGAAGGGACTCATAGGGATCATCAAGTCCAACTCTTGCCAACTCTGTAGGCAAACTCTTCTTAGAGAAGACTCATATTCTGAGTGTTTTTAAGTAGTTGATCCTGATCTTTAAACCCAGTTTTAGTTGTATAGAAGTTTTGAAGCTACACAGACTGAGATGCTCAGGTATTGTGGTAACTGGACTGATTCTGGTACAACACAAAGCTATCAGAAGCCAGTAGAATTTTCCTCTTTGTTTTTTTTTCTTTATTTCATGCAAGTTTGCTATGACATGTGGCTCTGTTTCCTGTGACTCTATCAAACTGCAGCCTTAAGTAATATTTCTGCCATTTGCTCAGATTCCAGTAACTGCTATTAATGCTACTCTTGTACCCAAACCAAGTGATTTTCACATCAAACAGATTGAGAAATAGTCTCTTAACATTTAATAAATTTCCCTGCAAATGTGTATGTGCACTTCAAAAATACAGGCAATAAATGAATTGCATAATTCCCTTTCCTCAAAAAAGACTGGGGTTAATTGTTGTTTTTCCTTATTCTGAGAACATTAAAATCTAGCACAATTATACGAAGGCTGTGCCTCCAATTCCCAGTGCTGAATTCTGCATGGATCCCTCAATGGTGGATGAAAACAACATCATCTGTGTTCCTACAGGAGCTCCTTTATGTCCTGTTATTCTCCTTTCTCAAAATTACTTCCAGCCCTTATTCATGATTTCGAGACACAAAAAGCACATGCAGGATCTGGCAGGATGCCAGAGCCAGTGAGGCCTGCTGAGAAAACTCCGTACCATGACACACTGAGCCCAAGAAAAAACGCCAAACCAGCAGTCTGACCAGGTTAAGTAGGACTTTTTATGTGGCTACCTAGTGAGCAGAACATCTCTACAGCCATTCCTTCTCACCTGGGGAGACCCACAAAGGTGTTTCCTCTGTGTTCCACCGAAAGCAGCAACTTTGATCGCACAGCCCAAGGAAATAAATAAATTGTGAAGGGACAAGTCTGACTCTGAGAAAAGCTGAAGTAATTTATTCTCCCAGACCCAAAGCACTCATTGAAGATCTTATGAAGGACATGATTTTTTTGGAGGCAATCCATAATTTTTGAACTCTGTTGCAGACAGTTACTGCTATTTTGTAAGTACCTAGTGGCACGTGTATCAAATATGGAATGGTAGGGATGCAGCTGAGATCACAGCACTATAAAAGCTTTAAATTAATGGATTTTCAAGTATTTTTTCCCCTGTGTCATCATTCAGAGCAGGCCTGGCACTGTGGGGGATGAGTAACCTGATAATGTCTATTACACACATTTAAAGAACCCAACTCTGTCATAACTGGAAAACCTGAAGTATTGAAAACCTTCTGAGACAGCAAGTCATCAGCCCATCTATGACAGAGACTGGAGTATCAGGCTCACCGAAGAGATAATAACAAGGCTTCAGTGATATTTATAAAGATTTCAGGCTACTGAAAGGCTATTTTCCTCTTTCAGAGCAAAATCTGGTATCTCATGAGGATTGAGTGGCATTACCTTCATCACCCTTTCCAGCAGGTATGCTTGTCTGAGAGCAACCGAGCTTTTAAGGTCGTGTACTATAAGATGCAAATCTGTCTTCTGGACACTATGATTACAAATCCAGGATGCTCTGAGAGTTCACTGAATTTGCCACTTTTTTTCTATGCTGTCCAAAGCGGAGGCTAGAAAAGAGCAAGGAATTTCACCCTCTAAAAGCTTTAATGATACCTCAAAAAACCATTTCCGTGGTACATTAAGACGAGCCCGAAGTCCTTTCACAGATTTGAAATAAACAATGCTGCGATATCAGAGGGGTTTGGACTTATGTTACCTCAAAGAAGTAGTTCCAGGGTTGCCATGGTTTAGTAGTCAAGTGGAAGCTGCACATTGTAAACATGTGACTACAGGGAATATTTCACTCACAAATCAGTCTGTTTGTGGGTGTCTACATGTGAACAGAGTGTGTAGGCATGAAGTGGAGAGCTAGTCCATACTGCCAGTGAAGATTAAAGTTGTTCAGGTGAGCAAATGGAGGTGTCTGTTGTAAGGTAAGCTGGTGACAAAACAAGTGTATTGACTGGCTTGAATTTGTGATATAGAAAGACATTTGATAAGCCCTGTGTCATCCCTGTGACTTGGCTTCCCACTTCCCAGTTAGGTGTGAATCTTATCTAGATCCTGTATCATCTGTTAAGACCCATGTGGATGCCTCAGATAATCTACAGCTTCCCAAGCTCACCAGATAACCTGTGTTTGGGGAAACGAATCAAGACCACCTACGTCACCCAAGCTGGGTGTCTTAACCTTGGGCTGACTCCCACAGAAACGCCCATTCCCACTGCAACTGTAGTGTGGTATAACTGGAAAATCAGTTATGGAATCATTCCAAATCTGCTAGTAGATTGTTATCAAGGCATAGAAGTACATGAGGGGAATCATCCTGCCTTTGACAAGCTGGGTTATGTCTGAACTCATTTAAGTTACAGGAGACGGGAAGTTGGCTCATGGCTTTGGACTGACAACTTCAGACTGCTGCAGTGAAGGGGATATTTCTCCCACTAAAGACAGCTGAAAGAATGCCAGAAGAGCCAAGAAAACCCTGAAAGCCTGGTATGAACAGCCAACTGGTCCCAGTCCAAGCGCACAAATGGAAGTGCACTGGGGTGGTAGCAAGTTCTGAGTGATTATGAAATCACAGCCTGGGTTCCAGCCCCTCCTGTTCCCTGTGACACCAGTGGGGGAAAAAAAAGACATAAAAAAGGCCTGCTGTCTACCCAGAAGATTCTCCTTCTGCATTTGCCGTGTAAACCTGATGAATATGCCAAGTAGTACTGAAGGGACTTCTGATGCCTTAAACCTCATCGGACTGTGCAGCTCACAAAAATACAAGTACAGGTACAAGCAACCCAGATGTATGGTAAGGTTTAGAGACTCATAGAATATTCTGAGTTGGAAGGGACCCACAAGGATCACTGAGTCCAACCCCTGGCCCTGCACAGACACCCTAACAATCCCTTCATGTGCCTGAGAGTGTCATCCAAATGCTCTGGAGCTCTGGCAGCCTTGGGGCCGTGCCCACTGCCCTGGGGAGCCTGTTCAGTGCCCACCACGCTCTGGGGGAAGAACCTTCTCCTGGGATCCAACCTGACCCTGCCCTGACACAGCTTGAGGTGACTGTAGTTCTACAGTTAAGGTTCCTGTGCTTTTGGGGTAAGATTTAAGCTCCATATTCAAAATAGTGCTGAGAATTTGTGGAAGGAAAGCTGGAAAGAGAACTGAGAGCACTCTTCTACCGGAGTATAAAAGTGGCATGTGCCTAACCTGAGAATGGTGTTCTGCTTCATGTTAACATCACCCCAGAATTAATGAAGAGCAGAAAACACTGATATAAAACTAAAATAAAATAGTAAAATCAAATACTGGTGCTTCATTGTCAGAAGCACAGAAAATGTTGCAGAGCAGCAGGGTAAGAAGCCAAGCCCATTCTTTCTCATAGCCCACAATGAAATTAAGAACAATCACAAATGAAATATATGCCAGTACAGAAGGGATAACGAAGACATGGAATTAATTTCTGCAGAGACTAAAATTTCAACTGGAAAAAGATGACACACTTAACTGAGACACTGGCAGTGTAAGTAGGGGGAAAGATAAATCTCTCACTCTTTGGGATAGAAGTCAAACAATAAGGGACATTAGTGAACCATTTCTTGCTTGAGTAGCGCTACCTAAAAGTAATTCTAAGGAACCACATCAATATGCCCTCAGCCCTTTTTCATGAATGCAACAGGCATTGATCACTCAGAAATAGAAATCCACACAGAAAAATTAACTTAGCTCAGCATGGCAATCCCATTATAAAAATGGGTCACCTGCAGCATATCCTTTGTAAGAGCCCAGCTCAGAAGTAATTAGGCATGCCCAGAAATCATATTTTTAATTAATGAGAGACTTCAAAGAAATCTTAAAATTAAGAACAAAAATTTTATAACTTCTTTTTGTCTGCCCTGATCTCCCAGTTAATAACTTAAATTTGATAAAACTGAGAGCAAAGGACACCTACAAAGAGGGTTGGGAAATTCAGGTGCACAGTAACTTCTACAAGGCACTGATGGGACTATGACACCATGTAAAAGCATCTCATGTCTCCGTAATCAATTACTGAAGTAAGTTCCATCTCTCAAGAATTAATTACTTACCTCACCATTCAAGAAGCAGTAAAATACTGACACAAAGAAGCCCTGAAAAGAAGAAAAAGCAGTCAATTATCAGGTAAATATTTTAACACTCCCACTGACAGAGGGGATCACCACTAAAGCATTTCTACAGCATCCTTCTGCCTCCCAAAATGGCCCAGACCCCTCACAGGTGCTATGGCACGCCAGACAGCTCCTAATGGGTGTCTCAGGCACTCATAGGGGGTGTCAAATGTCTTCAGATGGTCTTGTGTGGGGAAGCATATCATCAGGTTGCTTAAATTCCCCTGAGCTGAGTGGCTCTGTGAATCTATTGACAGCAGGGACTAGTCCCCTGTAATGGCTGTGAAGGTCAGAATTCCTGTGAGTGGAATCCTTCCCATTTTTTTTTTAGCAATGGACTGTAATTATTGCCACCATAAAGGAGAGATTGCCTGTGCTTTCCTTCTTACATGCATCTTCATAACACTAACAAGAGAACAAGCAGTGCAGTATTTTTTGAGACACTGAGCATCAGCAGATGAAAAACACGGCTAATTTTAGGGAATGAAAAGTGTTGATTAGTTCACTGAAAAAGGCTAAGGTTCCTTTCTTCACAGGTTCAAAGGGATAGTTTCCATTCTGAGTATTCATTTGTGATTTCTGGTGGATGGTCTGTGTTTCTAAGACAAACATGCAGTCAATAAGAACGTTAACCCAAAACTCATAACCTTTATAATTCATAACCCTAGATTTGGCTTGACAGCTGCGTGTTTGTATTGATACACCTGGGTAACAACAAGGTGCCTGTTCCCGCACACAGGAGGTAAAACATCAGTGCCAAACATACTTCCATCCTAGTTCAAGGAGGTCTTTAAGCAGAGGTGAAGCTGTAGTACACACCTAGGCAGAAATGTGTGGCTAAAGAACACACAAGGTCCTCAGTTGCTTTTGGTTTTGCACCAAATTCAGAAAGCTGGGGCAATTACTCACATATCCTGGCAGAACTCCTGTTAAATTCAGGAGAGGGGGGAGGTGGGGTATGAGTTTTCAGTTGCTACAGTCTGATGGCTGAGTGAATGCACCATTGCAGGAGAGGTGGAGTGAGAGGCTGGACAACAAAGCTGAAGACTTCATCTAGCAAGTCCAATAGTTAGGAGTTGTTTCCCTTTGTCTTAACAACATCTACTCTAAGTCTTAACCACTGTGTGCCCTGTGAAGAGAGCAGTACCTGGGAGGGTGATTCATCATCCTCTCTCAGGCAGTTAAAATGAAATATCATCTGTCCATTGACATTGGATGGAGCCCAGGGGAGGAGCTGTAACCACAGACTGAACATAGTGCTGAAGTTAAGGGAGGTGAACCCCTTCAGTATACACCTGAGGGGAGATCTCCACTCCATATGACACACCTATGTATTTATGACATAAGCATGAACTAAGCTGAGCTATTTTCAACTAATATTTCTATCATGGACTTCATTGCCATAAGGTTCATGACAATCCTTTCGGCAGTAGCTGGTACCAGCCGTGAACTTGCTCTCTTACCTGAAAAGACTGCAGAAAGGAATTGAAATAGATGAAAACGATCTGGGAAATGTCATCTTCACCAGGGTTGACAAAGAAAAGCATATAGGTGATGCCCAGCAGAGGCAGGAGGACTAACGTGGCCTTGACTGCCTTCCTGTGGGCAGGAAAAAGAAAAGAGTGAGCACAAGAAAGGACAACTGTGCTGGGGGTGGGAAGGAGGAGCCTGGAAGGAGTGACAGCCTCCCCTTTCTGGCCACTGCCTGTCCACTTGGAGAAACATGTTCTGGGAAAGCCTTTGCCTTTGAATCCTGCTGTTTGTGCCCACACTCTGAACTCCAGGGGATGAACGGGAACTTTATTTATATTCCTCCCTTTCTCCCTCTTTTTCCTTCAGTTTCTCTCCTACCAATGAGTCTTGCATTAGGCTGAAGCCTTGAGATTCTCTGCAGGTTTGGTGAGTGATGTCTTACACCTCAGTGAGATGTGATCAGTGCACAGTTTTGTTGATGACCAGGGCAGGAATGCTGTGCCCATTTGACCCGCTCTGTGCCCATTTTTTGATTCTGTTTGGAGTGCAAACACTTTCTTTCTCACTCTGCAACACCTGCACACTAAACTCGACTGCTTAGGGCTGTCTTAGAAATACCAAACAAGCAGGTGGTGCACAATGAAGCATAAATTATTATTAACAGAATTATTAGGGGCTTATCTTTATTATTGGTGCTACAATAGTGTCTTGAGGTGGCAGTTGAGAACAGCATGTCATCATGCTACATACTGTACAAACACAAAGACTGCAGTTCTGCCAATTTGGTATAAATCTCTTTATAATGCCACAACAGGTAGACAAAAGACAGTCAGGGGAGCATAGAAACACTGCCAGTGTCATAACAGAGTGACAGTCTTAAAGTAGCTGCCACACCATTTAATACCTGCTTAACAAATGTTTGGACTGCTTGGCTTTAGAGCATCAAGGCTTGCCTCAGGCTTTGCTGGAAAGGGGGAGATTTCACGTGTGTGTTGGGCCACGTGAAACCCTGGAGGAGGAAAAAGGCTGGTGGCTGTGGCAGCGCCCGTGTGTCTGTGCCTGCAAACCAAGGCTGTTTGTGTTGTTTGGACATTGACATTGAGTGGACAATAAAAATGCAGGCACAGTTCTATGGAGAGCCTGCAAAAGCAATCACTGTGTGCCTAATGTATGAGCTCTGTCAACAGTGGTAACTGGAAAGACAAAGATGGGACAAGGACAGGACAAGCAAAGCTGTGCTTTTTTAACACCAGAACAGCAAGAAGCACCAGCTGACTTACCTGTACTGTATTGTCTCTGAAGTGGTTGAAGCTCTCAGCTTTGTCATTAAAATCCTAACTATGTTAAATAGAAATACAAAATTTATCTGGAAAAGAAGGGAGAAGAGAAAAAAAAACAAGACAAGTGAGTCAAATAATGGCTTAAAGGACATGATATACCCTAAAAGGCACATTTTATAGTTCCAATCCGACTGAAACCGGCTCCTTGGTTTTACCATTGATTGCAACAGACTCAGAAGTTTACTAGAAATACCAGATTATACAGAAAACATCCAACAGCTGTTCACGTTTCTAAAACAACAATGAAAACGGAGTACAAAATTAATGACCCTAGCAAGGAACTTATTTTCACTTCCTTTTCTCCCTTACTTTGTACAGCAAGGAACTAAGGGTGAGATTTTCTGGGTCTTTGCCGAGCTGACCCAGGGCTCCCTGCACAGTGTTGGGCAGGACTGTGCTGTGTTGATCTGGCAGGTGTTTGAACCCATCCTCCCATTCCCCAGCAGGCTGTCTTGGGTGGGTCAGGCTCCCCACACCCAAAGCACAAGGCTGCATTGCAGAGATCTAAATATGGAATAGTCACACCAGACTCCCTTTGTATTTGTACACACTGCACTCCACAAGAGACCTCTAAAACACAGCAAATGAATCATACCTGTAGAATTTTTTCTTTTTTTTTGAACTGTCTTTAAAGGTAAAACGATGGATTTACCACTTCCCTTTTTAATCTGCTGAGCTGGGTAATTATTATTTGTGTTACAGCCTCACCACTGAGAATTGAGATTTGCTCTAATTACTGTTGTGGTAGCATCTGTTCCTGAGTATCTTACATAAGTTTCCTCTCAGAATAAACAGGAAAGGAAATAAAACAAACTGAAGAGCAGATTCTGATTTGTAGACTGTGGTCAGTGGAAGGAGTTGGCACCTAGGAGCAAGTTTTGAGTTGCTTGCAACACATGAAGTAGGGTAGGTTACAAACACTGATTTGCCTCTGAGTCGCCAGCGATGCAGGTTGTCAGACCCACAAAACTCTTACCCCAGCACTGCTGAGGTCCCAGCCCAAGCTTGTGAGAAGGCATTTACCTCACACACATTTCTGGCATCCCAGGACTCCTGGCATTTTGCAGCCTATGAATGGAACAGTTCTGTGATTGACTTCCAACTATTTGTGAGCTCTGTCATAGAGCTGCCAATTTAAAGGTGTTCTCAAAATATGCCCCTTTTCTTTTTTCCAGGTTACACGGTGTATTTCAATGATTACAGTATCCTGACATCCAGCACACCATTCCCTGTGGGTTATAACATGGTTTGTCACAAATGGTGCAATAAGCACCTGAACAGACACTGGGAGACTGGCAGCATTGGGAATCGTGTACATTAAACACTTACTACATGAGATACAAAAATGCTGCTCTATTTGTTAACACGACACTTTCGAAAATTATTTTCTTAGCAGAGCAGGGCCTTGGGGAGTACAAGAAATAAATAAAACAGTGCAGTTTGTGAATTTGCTCTTGTTAGAATTGTTTTTGCCATATTAAGAGCTTGAAGTCAACTGGCTCACACTATTTATCAGAGACAAAACATTTCACACCCCTGGTTTGACCTGAAACTCAAACTCCTCGCACTCAGCTTCTCAATAACAGAATGAGAAATGCTCAGGCAGTCCCTGAAATGTTCAGGCTCAGAGGGCGGTGGATGGGGGTGTCCCTCATCCACAGGGATGCCTCTGAAATTCTGCTGCCAAATCCTGAGGTTGCTCATCAGTTCACAGACACGTTTGGGTAACTTCTCTTGAGGATGCAAAAAATGCACCAATCCAAAACTTGCCACTTTTGCAATTGGAATGGAAAGTGCCAGATTGGATTACAGACTCCTAGGCAAGAGCAAGTAAGATTAATCACATGGGATTAACATGATGAACTGAAGAAGGCATTTCAAGTGTCATGAGTCCTACTTTGATGTGACAGCATCATTCCAATTTGAACTGGAACTTCAAATTGCCACAGACTGCATGAGAAAATTAAGGATTTTGACCTTCTCTGAAGTTAAATTGCAGAAGTGTGATTTATCAGTCCAGAAGGAGAACTGCCAGCTGAAAACTTTGGGTGTTACTTCACTAGAAACACTCTTATTCTACATAAACCAGTTTTTCCTTGTCCCAGTTGAGCTGCCCAAGCCCAGACCTGAGCAGCACTTGAGCACCTGCACAGCTGAGGACGATGGGTGACACTGGTACATGTGACAAAGTGCTGGTAAGAGACCTCAACTCTCTACAAAAGCAGCAGGAAGGCAAATACATCAGTTTTTACTTTTAACAAGCTGCCCAGGTGTCAGAGGAAACCCTGCCAGGGACATTATTTCTAATTATATTTCCTAGGAAAAGGGAATGTCAGAGGAATCAGCCACTAGGTTTGTGCATTGAATATGCTGCACATCCTTAGTCACCTGGGCAGTGTCCCAGCCTGTGGGCCTGAAGACAGACACTAAAATCCACAGTACTCAGTAATGTCCAGTCTGCATTTCAGAGTGACTGTCACTCTGAGTCTTCCATCCATGTTTGTAGTCTTCTTCTACAAGTCTGCCTCTCCCTGCAAACCAGAGAATTGCTTTTTTAATGGGATTGTTAACAGGGACAGGTGGAAGTAGAGTTTCCTGGGATGGATGGAAGGCACTGGAAAAATGAGTGAATAATGTATGCAGCTCTTTCAAGGCTTGGTTTTCCACCTTCCTGAAAGTCTCCTCTCCCCAGCTGTCACTGGAGCAGGACAGGACACAGGAGCAGCCTTGTTACACACACAACTCCATGTGGTTGCATCCCATGGGCTCCTTCAGGGAAAGGGGTAACTAATTCTACCCCGTTCTGAGAGAGAAAAGCCAAGTGACTTGGCCTTGCCTATAAAGCAGTTCCATCACACAGTGAGGATAAGAGGAGCACGAGGAGCTGAGTTGGATTGGCGTAATTTAATTTTACATTACTTCCAAGTAGCTGGTTGTCTCAGGATCTATTTATATTCAGGGAAGGGAAAAGGGAATTTTTCAACTCTGGTTCATTTGACATATTTTAAATGAGTGGCTTTGGACAAGGAGTGCTGAACTTGAACCAGTTGCCCACACAAAGCACCCAGTGATCTGCAGTTGTCCAGGGCATCCCACCTGAGCTTCAGCTGAATGCACATGGCTGTATCTACTGAGGCTCTGTAACATTATACTCTATGAAAGCTTAAAATATGTTTTGAGGCAGTAACATTTTGTTTCTGTTAAGGTTGCTCTGAGAGATCTTTAAGACTTGAATAGCATAACCCTCAAAGAGGTTAAAGAGGTTAAACCCTTAAAGAGGTTAAAGATTAAAGACCCTTAAAGAGGGTTATGCTAAAGAGGGTTAAAACCCTTGCTAACCCCTTGCAGAGGTTAGCAAGCAAAAAATTCCAGAGCAAAAGATGAAAATGTGGTCACATAAAAATACTTGTTTTCAGTTTTGCCCATTGGAAGCAAATTTCAGTGTGTTCACTTTTAGTGATTTCATTTGCCAAAACCGCTTCATTTCAGAAAGGCTCTTGGCTCAGTAGGAAAGGGCACTGAATGTGGTCTCATCTGAAGATCAATTTTCACTGCATAATCAAATGGGGTTTTAACTGTCCATTTGCCCCCACTGGGCCTGAGACCACAATTCACTGGGGTGATGGCTTGAGTTTGTTCAGGACAGAAGACACAGTCTGGGGATCAAGCAGGGAACAGGCTGCTGCACACAGTCTGCAAAAGCTGAAGGCTTGGAAATGAGAAGGGAGGTATTTCCTCAGCTGGAGAGAATCCTCACAGTTCTAGTGACTACCAGACTGAGTCTGATTTACAGGCAAAGAAGGTAAAGCCTTCTGGTGTTTATTCCTCATATATATAGCAGCATTTCAAAGGAAAAAAAAGATCTTACTACTGCAAAGTGAATGTTCCTAGAAAAGAGCCTCGTTGGTGCATTGAGCAAAATACACAATTATTTGTCGAGCACTTTCTTGTTATTATTGAAACTCTATGTCAACAGACTAATTTCTCTCAGAGCTGGACAGCTCTAAAAAAACCCACACATCTGTTCCATAAATGGAGACAGGAAAGGACATTTAGGGGGACTAATGAGGACAGGCAGTTCATCCTTTATCATTTATCCTTAAGCTCACTTTATCTTTCCATTCATTTCTGTTTCTACATGGTTTCTGCTTCATAATGGAAAACTGAATTAAGGATTTTTACCTTGATATTTATTGATGGATAAAATGAATCCAAAGGTGAAGATTTGAAGACAGAGTAAAATGCCTTATTTCTTGTTCTCTTACTTTTATTTATGCTGTGCTAAGAATATCCTTATTACTGGAATAAGACCCTCTCCAACTACAGATGGGAAAGAAGGAGTTTTCATATCTTGCCAGGGCTTTGGAAGTTTAGTCTTTCCATTTCTTAACTGAGATGAAAATGCAGATCCCCAAAATGGAGTTATAATCCAGTGACCGAGAAACCATTTGGACCATCTGCTTTGGCACCGATCAATTACAACCTGAAGACACAAACCCAGAAACTCTTCTGAACCAAAAGAAACTTTTCTGTGAGTGATTTTTGGTCATAAAATTTTTCTTTCATAAAAACCAAACTCCATTTCAGAGGAAATTTATCTTCCTTAGCGAGATGAAATTGCCAAAAGGCACAAAAGAGGGAACGCTGACTCTGAAGGTTTCTTTGCAGTTTTCCCTAAGCCCAGGAGTTTAAAAGGGAAGTCATTAAACTCTTCTCTCTTTTGAGAAGTTAATGGACAACTGGCATTTATTTTGCTCATTTTCTGCTGGGCTTTGTATTTGATGCTTCACAGAAAGCTTTTACTTCTGTGCTTCCCAGAATGTTTGTTCCTCTTCACTCCCAGGAATTGTAAAAATTATTCTATTTAGACTCCGTATTTTTATGCAATGTAGTAAATTCCACCCCAGGATTAAACAACCCAAACTGGGGTCAGAGCAGTCATTTCAGGGGGAGCTTTGGATGCTGTCTTCCTGACCTCAGAGGAACAGCCTGACAGTTTATTAATGCTCTGTTTTAATTGTTCTGCCATGCTGGCCTGACATGATCCTCAGACAGCGCCTTTTATCACAAAAGTTCCCTTTTTAAAGGTCACAGGCACCACAATGACTCCTCTGGGGAAAGGGCTGCAAAATACTTCTATGCACAATTAGGAGAAATGAGATGTGATTAAGAAAAATGAGGCATAATGAGATGGATGGCCGTGATCAGGGAGACTGTGGAAGAGACTCCCGAGGGCAGCAGGGAAAGATCCGCTTCAGGGAAGCAGGGCAGGAATACCCATCTTGGAGACTGTATGGGAGTCGTGTTTTCCTGGGGAAAGGAGGGAGTGGTAAATGGACAGACACCTTCCTTCCACATCAGCACACAGACCCTTGCCTTTCCCCACACTGCCACCTAAAACCAAGTCCAAACAACCTCAGTGCTGGCTGGAATCACATAATTTCCTCACTGGAGCCCTGCATCCTGCACGAGCATATCCACAGCCTCTTTCCCAGCCTTCCAGCCCCCTCTGTGATCCTTTTACTACTGTGATGGTCCTTCTGTCTCCCCTGAAACACCTTGTATGAAAAAAGCTTTGTTAAACACACTGGTTCTTGCAACACCAGAAGACACAGACCCTTGCAAAATTAACAGTGGCACGACAGAGAGTTCTTGCCAGGAGGGAGTGACAGCACCGGGACAACCAACTCATCCCACCAGCCCATTGAAAATGGCCAAGAGGATGTGACAGCCTCAAAATCTGGTCACACTGATGTGAACAATCCACCTGGCAGTTCTGGGTAGGTTGAAGTTGTCACGTGTTGACAGTAAGAACCACAAGGTAAGACCAAAGAGAGAGCCTTTCTCCAAAGAGGAACCACCAGGCAACTCGCTGAGGAAACGTGACTTTTTTTTTATCTGGAAAGTGTTCTATGAAGTGTTTGACATGATGATTTTGGTGAAAATTCTGTGCAACTGCTGCTGGTCATATGAGATTTGTATTGGCTGTGGAACATCTCTCAGACAGAGCTGGAAATTTCAGTAAATAAGAGATACTGTGGAGTGCAGGTGGTATTGGACACCTTGTTTGACACCACTGACTGCACAGCTACAAAATGTACAGAGCAGGAACAAAGTAACAGCAGTGGTGGCAAAACTGGAGATAAATTCTGCTGGACTGTAATTGAATTAGCAGATTATCTTTGTGTAGGTGGGACAGCCTGCTTGCAAACCAGTGAAAATCATGACAAATGTCCTCCAAGAAAAACTCAGGGACATCAACAGTTGGCAGGTTATGAACTACAACCTTGCAGCGCTGGAAGAACTCATGCTTCGAGGGAGAAACATTTAAAAAATCAATAGGAAAACTAATTTAATCAGTGGCTCAGAAAAAACGTAAGCCAGTCAGATAGGAAGGACCAGGGAAAATGAAAAAGATATATCCATAATAATAATAAAATCTCAGTGTCTGAACAGAACAATACAGAAGCAGAAGCATTAGTGTGAGGGGAGTCAGAAGAAACTAAGAAAATATTCAGAACATAAATGAAATTAATATAGCCACATACACAGGTGGGATGCTTCTGGATATAAAATGGAAAGTGAACAAACTTTTATGTCTTTTTTAGAAGACCAGAAAAAAGGAACTTCATCAGTGTGGACTGTGATGCTTTAAGTGGAGCATTACGGACAAGCAAAAGGAAGTGAAGGCAGTGACAGGACAAGGAGGAATGGCTTCAAACTGAAATAGAGTAGCTTTAGATGAGAGATTGGGAAAAACTTCCCTGGGAGGGTGGGCAGGCCCTGGCACAGGGTGCCCAGAGAAGCTGTGGCTGCCCCATCCCTGGGAGTGTCCAAGGCCAGGTTGGATGGGGCTTGGAGCAGCCTGGGCTGGTGGAAGGTGTCCCTGCCCATGGCAGGGGGTGGGAATGGATGATCCTTAATATCCCTTTCAACCCAAGTAATTCCATGATTCTATGGTCAAAATGAAGATGCACTTCAAATTTTATTTATTGGATGATATCAGAAAGGAACAGCTTCCACATACATGGGTTAAGTTGCTTGATAACTCTATTTGCCCTACTTGAAATACTTTTAGAGACATACTGGGGGGAAAAGATGTGTGTAACAGGCTGGCAGAGAGCTGTGACTTCAGAGGTGTAAATGTCTATGTGGTGTCAGGATAATCAGGCAAAAATAGAAACCAGCACATTCAAGGAAAAAAATAATGTGTGAACAATGTACAGTATCATTTTATTGGTAAACTAGGACATGTGCTGGGAAGAGTTATTGAGTCAAGTCCTATAGTTATGGTAAGCAGTTGTATCAAAACATCCTTTGCACAAATGGGCAATAAATATGCAAAATTTGACAATAAATGAAATTTAATATAAATTTATTTAAATGAATATTTTGTTAGAATTATTATCAATAATTATATTATTCTATTTATTTTATAAATATATTTAATAAAATAATTCCCTATGAAATAATTTAAAATAAACGAAAATTTAATATTTATTTATTTCTATTGGAAAACAGCTAGTGAAGACTTCTCTGAATGCTGGACGTCTTGTTAATTTAGCTTAGATATATCAACAGTCACTTATGAAAACTTCCTTTTTGTCAATAATATTAATAAGTTAAGTAGGTCCACTCTGTGATGTGACATATTTTAAAAAAGCACCATATCTTTCCACAGCCTTGGTTTTGAAAAGCTAAACACTCAGATATTTAGTGAAACATTTTTCCTGACACGGCATTCCAGAGCATCAGCCACTGGTTGCTACAGATGGGTACTGCTACTTCCCATAACCTGAAGCTGGGCTGGAGCTGGACAAATTCTTTGTAAAGAGGAGCATTTGTAGAAATAAAGTGTAAAGGGGAAGAAGGACACAGTTTGTGAGGTCCTCTGGAACAGCCAGCACGGGGGCAAGGGAGACCCAGTGCTCAGCCTACTCAGGTTTATGAAAGGAATCCAAATTTGTTTCTCCAAATGTTCCCAATTAACTTGTTAGAGGTTTGGAGGGAAGAGCACTGTGCATAAAAATACAAGGAAGAAAGTTTAGAAATATAAACAGATAAATATATATATATATATTTTCTGTTTTCTCAAGGGATAGAGGCTACCAGTATAGTGATCTATAAAAGGGAATGAAGAAAAGGCTGGCAGATTTTTAGTGGCATCAAACTACTCAGAACAGCACAAATAAAGGCTGATTGCAAAGAGCTCTACTGGGGCTCACAGCTCTAAGTGGCCAGGCAATAACATGGCAAACGAAATCACATCATATAAAGGTAACACCACGGGGGAAGAAAACAATCTCAGCTTTACAATGGGGAGTTATGAGCTCTGGGCATTTTCATTCACAAAAGAAATGTTGGAATTACATTCGCTGAAAACTCCAGCTCAGTTCCCAGTGAAAGAAAGGAAATGTGAGAAAAGAAAAAAAAAAAAAGATATCTGGAATTACTGAGCAATGAAAAGAAAATAAACCAGACAACGAGATGCCGTATAAAAATCCATTTGTGGGATCACACTTTGATTACTGGGGCAAGCTTTGGTCTTGCCACCACAAAAATGCTACCTCGTGATTAATAAGCACATCATCAAGACCACTTTTGGGTGTCAGTTCTCTCCTGAGCAAAATTCCAGGCTGCAATAGGGACAAGCCCATCTTCTTAAGGACCCTTAACTCCTCTGAAGCACTTGTCATCCAAGAATCTCAAAGCAAAGGAAAATAAGCATCATTAAGTTTGCTTTAGAGCAATCTGATTGTTCAGAGGGAAACAGCTGATGAAGGCAGAGGCAGAAGTGGACTCCAGATCTGCCCATCAGCTCATACACCCACTTATTCCAGCAGCTAATTGATTGTGGTGAATTATTTTCCACCAGACACAAAAAGCAGAGGTCACAAAAAAAAAAAAAAAAAAAAAAATCTATTAAAGCGGAATGTAAGACTTGGGGGGAAAAAAAAGAAGAAATATTTGATTTCCCTGTTTGAAAAATAGAAAATTGACACAACTTTAGCTCTGAGAAATATTGCAGAGCTGGGGTAACGTCACAACAGAGGTTACTGTGAATGAAAGCAGCTCAGTTAACTCTCTGGTGCGTGTTTTCTGAGGTTTGTCCTCTGATCCTGATGGGTTTTTTTGTGTTCACCAGTGTCTTTGGCACATTTACATTTAAAATTGAACACAAGGAGTATATTTTCCTTAATGAAATCAGGATGAAATTCACTTCCCGGGCATGTATTTCCAGAGCTGTGCTCCTTCTTTACCTTCAGAGAGGAGTGTGTGATTAAAACTCGGTTATGTGACTCTGAGGAAGGAGACCACAATTGACAAAAAAAAATCACAAATTTGAAGAGAAAATACCTAAGAGAGTGTATAGGAAATGCTCCCAGAAATTAAATTTCAAAGCATCCAATGTAGTGAATGATTATCTCTCTCATGGGATATGTTCAAGCCATAATCCATTCAGCAATGAAACAGAGAAGGATGATTACCCACATTTTCTCCCTCATATTTTTTGTCAATAAATCACAGGTTTCCTGCCCAATATACATGATCAGCACTTACACTCCTTTTCCTTTGCTTCTGAAATAATATCTGAAATTGTGTCTGAAGTTGTTTCCCTGTTTTCTGCCCAAGCCAATCTTCAAGTTCCTTCTACAGATAAGTAGGAAATCAATCAAACAAATCTCTTGACTTCATTGTTCGAAGTCTTTGTACCCGAGATATAACACAATAATATGGTTTAAAGATGGATTTGAGGACTGCTACCATGATCAAAGGGCTTTGTTTAGGCCAATCTTTATTTCCCATGAGGCTCAGAACTCCTGCCTGACCTGTTCCCTGTGTTACACTACCCTGTGCTGTAGCTGTTCAATGCATAGAGGCAAGAAAATGAGAAATCAAAACCAGTGGAAATAATTTTTGCAGACAAAATCCTTAATTAAAAAAAAAAAATTTAAAGAGATTCTGCATCTTGAGAAGCAGGTTTTCTCCCTGTGGAACTAGGGATATTTAACAGGACCACTCTGATCACATTTCCACTGGCTGGTATAATGAGGTTCCTGGAATATACATGACGTTATCTGTGTCCAAGAGGTATCCAAAACTCAACTGAGCAGGACATTGGGCTCTTGGCTCTTCACTCAGGTGGGTAAAGCCAATTTTGACTGCCCCAGGCTGAATGTTCACATGTGGACAGGAATTGTAATTTGATGGAGCTTTTAGACTTTGTGTGAGCATCCTTTTGGAAACAACATTAATTTCTTTTAATAATATTCACATTTCTTTATCTTTCCATCTGTACCCTGGGGTAATTCTCTCACAGAATTGTTGCAGATTCCTAGAATGGTTTGGGTTGGATGGGACCTTTGAAATCATCTCGTTCCAGACACCTTCCACTAGCCCAGGTTGCTCCAAGCCCTGTCTAACCTGGCCTTGGACACTCCCAGGGATGGGGCAGCCACAGCTTCTCTGCCCAACCTGTGCCAGGGCCTCACCACCTCCCAGCCAAGAATTCCTTCCTCAATATCTAATCTAAATCTACCCTCCATCAGCTTAAAGCCATTCTCCCTTGTCCCATCAGGACTGTGTCCTGTCTTGTATGTTCTTTCACAAAGCATGAAGTTCACTTGCAACTCCAATTCTTCATTAATTCAACTTAAACTCATGAGCTGTGACTGAAAGAGGTCACAGAGCTGTACTATTTTTGAAATCTTTGTGTTTTCCATTTTTGGTGACCATTGTTCACTGGAGGGAAGAGGAAAGCAGCACTTTGTCCCCATCTGGGATAAGGCAGAGACATAATCACCTATGAGGGCAGTGATGCTTGACTTTGTTGCCCTGAGTACATGACAGAAGTCAAATTTCAGTGCTCTTAATCCATCACTTTTCACAGCACCCTTGAAAAGGTCAGTAACTCCAATAAAAATAAGCGATGCTTGAATTATTATATACAATTTGAATTTATTCACAGAGGGATCAAAAAGGAGCATTTCAAGTTGCTGTAAGGCACTGTGGGGATGTGTATTTTAATTAAACACAAAACTCACTGGACAGTTAAAAAAAAAAAAAAAAAAGGAGGAGGGTGACACGTAACAGGAGTTTTCAGATTTGCCTTTTAGGTTTTGTTTCCAGAGTGCTGTTTTCCTCCCACAGCAGTGTTTTTGGTCGGGAATAACCACAAGGAGGAAGGGTTTGCCCTTATGTTACTTCTGCAAATTTTATCAGCCGCTTTCAACCCCACAGTGCAATTACTGCTGTTATCTCATTAGTGTTTTAATTAAAGCTCAAGTGCAGGCAAGCCAAAGTAGGAAGGTTCAACACAGAGTGTCAGGTCAGGGCTGCTGTTACTGGCTCAGTTTAGGGGGGTCCCAAGGCTGTTCTAAATTACAGGCCGATATAATGACCTAAATATAAAGAGGCAGCCCCCAGCTGCACCTCCATTTTCTGTGTCTTCTTGGGGTCTTTAAAAAGAAAGTGCTGTTCTGTGGAGATGAAGGCTATTTTCATGCCTCTGAGCTACCTAAGGTATCTGCTAGAGATGCCGCCCAAGGATTTTATAGATCTTTTGGACTAATCACAGACTCACAGACTTCCAGGCAATGATGTGAAACCAAATTCTCTGAGTATCACAAACCTCCTACCTTTTGTTGTTCAAATAGGATTTATTTATGAGTTAGTCTCTGTATCAGTGAGTCAATTTACCATGAATCTGTTTGTGTTTTTGGGATGACTTCCTTAGTGACACCAATTATATTGTGTGTATCACACCAGTTGCTATTTTTCTCCTTAGAACATTGAAAAAAGAATTTTTACATCAAAACAGACTCCTACTATGCTTTTTTTTCTCTCTTTCCAGGTGAGCACTATATGATCTGTTTGCTGCATCTGAACAATTAATAGAGAAATTACTTCTCTTGATCTCAAGACACATTCAGATTAATAGCTGGCTTCCCAGGGAACAGGAAAGCTCTCTTCATGCTGAGTCACACGGACACAACGCTGACAAGGTGAGAGAGCGTGAGGCCTTTTAGCCTTGAAAAAGCTGGAAGTGGTGCCTGTTCTGGAGCATTTGCCCCTTCTCCGTGGGGATTGGGGTGACATGAGGGACAGCTGGAGTGAGCCTTGGTTCCCTAAGAGAGGTGACCCCTGTGAATTCTCTGCTGGGACATCTGACTGGAAGAGCAGAATTGGGTTTTTCAGCGTTGTCCTTTCCAATAGCACTGATATTTTCCATCCACACTGAGTATTTTCTGGGAAAGCACCACTGCACTTTAGCTGGAGGCTCAAAATGGTTTATGAATGAATTTCCTCTTTCCTCTGCCTACTCTTGGTTGGCACAGGAGACAGAGTGTTGGGAAAACAGACAAGCAGCCTGGTAAGTGTAGGTGGCACTGAAAAGGAAACTTAACAACAGGAAAGCTGAAAACAAATACACAGCAATGATGGGATGCAGAAGATGGAGATGACTCTATGAGGAGGTGCGATTCCCAACCATGATTATTACATTTTTCTAAACAGAGCTCAAGACAGATTTGCTCTGGTTGTCAAGAACCTCAAGTGGATGAGCAGATATTGTAATGTACCTTCTGTTTTTGAACATTTTTTCTTCCCACATCTCAAAACATTGCACAGAGGTAAACGGCATTACAGAGGGAGGAGGAAAGAGTGGCCTAAGACCAAGGAAAGCCAGATCACTTCAATTCTGACTTGCAGCATTACCTACTGTGGCAACTTTTGAGAGAACCTGAAGGTGTTTGACCTTGTTTGTGTCTTATTTTACACAAAAGTATGTGGAACCTCAGAGATGCCTATCAGATTATCTTTCAAGGGGAGATGGCAATGTCCTGCCATCCACTTACCAGAAGGACAAGAATCACTGGCCCTTGATATATGTAGTCAATATATTTCCCTGGTTCTTTTCCAAACCAGCATCTGTAAGAAACGGAACAAAAAATCACACATAAAATTAAACCTTTTTGACTGCAATATGAAGAACACTACAGAGAGGTGTTCCTTTAATCAGTGCATTGTTGGATCATGTATAAATAATCAGCAAGGAATGGAGTTCTCTGCTACAAAGCACCTGTTGTTGGACACAGACCTGAGCCCCATTTTCCCCTCCAAGTAGAACATTCATGTTCCCATTGTGGTTTTGACAATTGCCTATGTAAATATTTCCAAGAAATGTGAGAACCTGCGATAAGGAGGATGCAGGAGGTGTCTGAGAAAGGGATTACATAAATATTCCGTGCAAGAAAAAAAAAGAACCCCAACTGTTATCTACTGCAGTGCCCAGAGACACGTTCCACAACGTGTCTGTGACTTAGAGCAAATAGGTCTCAAATTGGATGGAAATGTTGTCTACATAAGATACTGGATGAATAAGGAGTAATTCCATTGGCTTTGAAAGAACTCGAGGACCACTCAGAGGTGGTGTCACCATTCCTGGAAGTGCTCAACAAACATGCAGATGTGGCACTTGGGGCACATGGTTTAGTGGTGAACCTGGCAGTGCTGGGTGAATGGTTGGACTTGCTCATCTTAGAGGACTTCTCCAAGATCCTATGATTCTATGACCACCAAACACAGCAGACAGTACAGAGCCATCATTTGAAGGTACCAAGTACCTGACCCAAGTATTTGGATCACCAAGGGGAAATCCACTCGGGTTAAGTGAAATCTCAGGTAAACTGAATGGTCTCAAATCAGCAGAGAGCCTGGATGTGCCACATGTTACTGAGTACTGGCTTGACTTCCACTAATTCCAAGTGTTTTTCTCCCTGCTGTGTTATATGACAGACTAACCCTGCAATTTCACAGCAAGCCACAGTGTCGCTCACTTCATTCTCTTAACTGAGAGCCATATATCTGTCGTATTTATGTTGGTAAATGAATTAGAAACTGGGCTCAGCTCTGAACTCATTTACACCATCACATTTTCCTTGGTGCAGCTTTGGCCCAGGACAAATAATATCCAGCTCCTGAACTATTCTTGGGTAACAAATCTGGAGCTAGCATGAGCCAGGGGACATTCCCAATAGTCCAAAAACTGCAGCTACACTGATTTTTGAGGCCAAGAAAATTTAATAATATGAATGTGAATTACTCCGTGCTATTTGGCCTCCAGCCCCAGGAATCAATGCAGGCCCAGCTAATTTAGTATTACAGATACATCCACATGGTCTGGATCCAGGATTCCACCAAGCAGAGACAACTCTGCTATGTAATTCCTTAAGGTCTAGATCATTGGCGCTCCACATCCCCTAGGAAGTAGATCTTGGAGTTCATGAGTCTGAGAATTTTCTTCCCTGTCATGGATACCACAAAACAAGTTTACACAGCAAAAATTATGCCTTCCTTGTGTTTGCCTTGAGACAATAAGTTAGTGCCACTGGAGACATGAAAACAAGGGTAATTCCTGAGCCAAGGAGACCTCGGAGGCAGATCCGCACTTTTACAAGCAGCGAGGTAGAAAATGTGTTGCCTCAAAGAGATCACAGTTTGTAAGAGATGATATCACGAGTCCAGGGCAAGTAAACTGAGATGAGGAAAGCTATGGTTCAGATGGAATTCTTACGAGTCACATCACGCCCTCAAAGCCTTTCTCCAAAATGTGTTGCTTGCTAAAACAAAAGGAGCTGGTTGCACACCGCAAGATGTTCTGGCTGGACAGCAGTGTTGAGGTGTGCAGCTGGTATGTGAAAACATGACTCAGAACCGTGAATCATTTGCCTTTTCTTGACTCAGTTCCTGCATCTTTTAAGTTCCAAATGAATGAGTGATCTTTGAATATTTTAGAAATATAAAGCATGTCTCTTATTCCCTGGTGCACTGGCTGCAAATTAGTGTAAATTGATAACTTTGCAACTAATCTTCCAAGATTTGGTGATGAGAGCAAGACTTGGAATAAGGCACTTCCTCCAGCCAAGTTATCATCCAAGAAGAATCCCCAGGGCAGCCTTAAATGAATGAAACTGGCTTTTTTTTTTTTTTTTTTTTTTCCTGACAAAGATGGAAAGATTTGAAGAAAAATTAATTACAAGATATGCCAAGGCAGGAAACAATTCTCCAGAATTTGCCAGACCTATACATGAGAGAAGATTTTGAAGAGTATTTTGGGAGACCTATTTTATATTGCTTGAAGCTCAGAGAACCAAGAGCTATTAGAAGAGGAGTTTCTGGGAAACTGGCTGTTCTTGCAGAGGATTCTAGCAGAGGGATTACTAAGAAGGAGACTGAGGCATGTGGCAGAACTTAGCGGGCTAGAAAAAGTCAGCAAAGAATTTGGAACAGAGCACAGATGAGGTTCCAGGGCAAAGGCTGCTCATTGTTCTTTGGAATTTAAATATTGCTTAGCTGGAAGAACACACTGAAAACCAAAACGTTGTCATTTATCATCTGAAGCTCAGTATTAGACCAAGGTTTCACTGAGTGAAGCATCATGTGTATTAACACACTTTCACACAGCTTGAGGAAACAAGATTGTGGCCAAAGGTAAGAGTTCTACAGCACAGGCCTCTGCAGGGCACCTGATGGTCCTTCAGTAGGTAGTGGGGAAAAAGAAAAAAGGCAGATTTTTAGGTTGGTGTCCAACTCTTTAGGCTGTAAACCAGATCTGTTACACTGTAATCTAAATATTCCTAACATACCCATTAAATCAGGTGAGTAACGGTGAGAGGGCAGTTATTTGCCAGTGACGTTATGTATGTCTGCATTTGATTAGCAATATTTCATATTTACAGTCCAAACCATTCAAACTGGGACCTTGGCTGAGATATTGCAAACTGTCTGCCATCCAAAGTCTTTCTTTAACTCCAACACAAGTCATTACTTCTGCAATAAAATCATCACTGCACAAAAGAGAAACCTAAATCACTGACAATTACTTGGTGCATCAGATGTTTAATTCCATCTGTGTGAAATAAAAGCCATTTAGCCATTTTTTCTTCTTTTTTTTCCCCTCTGGAAGAATAAACAGACACTCCCTGAATATTGAATATGACAATTTAGGAAGACAGTTCTGATAAGACTCAGATATGTAAACACACTTCTATTGAATAGCACTAATTAATATTCTTCACAGTACTCTGATAGTTCTTTATATAACCAAACCCACCACTGGTTTTATCATTATTGTTAATTAGATCTTACTAATGTTCTTCCCCTTAACAACTGCCCATCAATGAAACTACTACAATAATTCTTAATCTCTTGTGTGGGATTTTTTAATTGAGATTTAACAGCACTTTTTTTCACAGTTGCCATATTTTTCTAAACCCCAGACAGGGTATGTGCCACAGTACCAATTATAGTTGCCTCACTATGCAGAAAATGATCTCTGTTAAGTACAAAAATGAAAAAAATTAGGAAGTTGGTTGAAGCATTTTCCTGATGTTCTTCCTGAGTGCTATTTTGAGCTTTTAAACTCTGACCAGCCACACAACTTGAACCCCAGCTCAACCTCCAAACAACCTGAGGTACAGCTGAACTGGATACTCAGAGGGAGGAGTTTCCCATTTTGTCCTGAGTTTGGGGCTGCCCACTGGGATAGCCCAAGAGCCTTGGGAGCTGCAGGAGAGAACGTGTTTTCTGCATGAGTCCAGTTTGCTGGGTCTGACCTCGTGGGGGAATTACACACGACCTTCCCAGTGGTCAAGACTTTGCTCTGGCAAAGAGCAGAGTCTGAACCCTGAACTTTAGGGGAGGGACTTCCAACTGTTTAAAGAACTAGTGGATGAGATCCCCTGGGAAACTGTGCTTGGGACAGAGGAGCTGATCAGAGTGGGCAGCTCATTAAGGACACTTTTCTTAGAGCTCTCCATCCCCATGTGTGAGAAAATCAGGCAAGACAGGCAGGAAACTCCCAAACTGAGGAGGAAGAAGGAAATGCACAGCCCATGGAAGGAGGGACATGTTACCTGGGAGGAGCACAAGGATACGGTTTGGGTGTGTAGGCATTTCTCAATTTATTTAGAGAGCCCATAAATATTAATATTTACATACACATATTGATATCAGAACACAAATATTAACATCACTTACTGTTCATTTTCATAATATAGTTTGCCAATGGCCCAGGCAATGATGATTGGACAAGGAATACCTGCAGGAGCAAAAAAACCAGGAGTTAATCATGGTTGTATGTATGGCTGTATGTGTCCATGGTCCCAAAGTAAATGCAAATTAGTGTGAGGAGAGTCTTAGTTAATGAACTGAAATACTCTAAGTACAAGTGGTCCTATCTTGGTATCTTTGAGACATCACAACTGCTAAGACCACTTAATGTATAAATAAAAAGAAAAGATCATTTCAACAAAATTTTAGTACCAGTAAGAAAAATTAATAAAAATATTAACAAACACACATATATACTTTTATTTCCATAGAAGTGACCAGCACAACTGCGTGTGACTGAAAGGCAATTTTGGTACCTTTTAATTTTCCTGTGGCTGATAAAGCAAAATATTAAAGACAGTACTTGCAGGTGGGTGTTTAGGTTTTTAATTCCCATGCTCCAAGAAGCTTGTAGAAGTACTGAGATCTTTGGATGAAGCACATTTTCAAAAATTTCAGCAGTTAAAATTTTGTGTTCAGTCTTCCCTATGAAACAGGATTATGAAAAAGAATCCCTTGATATCTTGTAGTATCAGAATTCACAATTATATTTCCTTTTCTAAGGGATCCATCTACTCTAAGCTCATAGACATCATTCCACTCTCTAATACGTGCAACGTGCTCTGTGTGTGCTCACAGGCTCTTGCCAAGGCCATGCATTTGCTCTCTGGGTTTGCTTTCTCAGCTGTACCCAGCTGGTGCTACTTCAGTGCTCCTCAGTGTAGTACATGAGGTGTATTTGTACATTTAACACCCCAGCACTGGCATTTCCTCTCCTTTTCAGTTCTGTTTTTATACTACTCTCACGTCCAGAGCTCTGCCCTGGTGCTTGTTTGGTGTTTGGCCTTCACAGTCCAGCTGGTTTGAAGAGGATTTGCTGGAGGAGGAAACTGGAAGTGAGGAAGAGTAAATGGAACTGGCCTCTTGGTACAGATCTCCCGGGGAAAACTGGGAATTTTCACCCAGACAAGGACTGGATTGATGTCAGAAGTAAAAGAGAAGAGTTTCCCCTCTCCATTTCCCCTTTAATCTGTCACCTCAGGAAAAACCAAACAAGACAAGCCTCACCAGCTCCATCCCTCATTCAGACTCCTGGTTCATGTCCCTCTGAAATTACTGCTACTTAAGGTGAATGCAGGGACAGAGGCCAAGATCCAGTGATCCTCTCTAGAATCTGCCTCTTTCCCACTGGAAGCAACATATCTTAAATCCTTCTGCAGGAGCAGAGGTGGCCTTGCCTCTAACACTGACTCTGAACCTCCCATTTGCTGCCTTTCCCAAGGGAAATAGAGGCTTTAAGGAGATGGAGGAGTGTGGAAAGAGTACCATAGCACAGAAGGGGTGGGACTGAATTGCTAAGTGGTCATCTCTAAACTCAGCAAGAAGTACAGGGCAGCTCTGACCTCCTGTCCCACCATCCCTGGTGGCTCTTGTGCCCTTCAGGTGTTTGCATTGTCTTCCACCTTTTCCACCACTGACTCACAGGGTCTGGTGCACCACGAACAGATAAAATGCAGCCAAGTCCTTCCTTCTGGAAGAAAACATTTTTCTTTTCCTTGTGAAATGAAAACTAGGGATTTCAGAATGAGATTGGTAAAAGAAAATGTTTATGGGAAAGCAAAGCAGAGCCAGAAAGCACCCAAAATGGTGAGAGAAAAGGTATATTCAGCCCACACCACTCCTACATTCGAAAGGAGAGACCCAAAGGGCTCTGAGAGAGGAAGGAAGGGAAATACCAGGGATCAAACCAGCCTGTGGATCCGTGAGAGCTGTGCAAGCAGCTGATTTTCCAGTTTGGTGACAGAAACGAAAAATAATGGGAAAAAAAATCAATTTCCCACACAAACATATTTTTTTCTACTACACCTCCTCTTTCCTCCCATTTTATTTTGGATTGATTGACATAATTTGTTTCAAAGGCTGATTCTGCCCTCAGAACTGCAAATCAATTACTTCTGCACAATTCTGAGAGAAAGAGGCATTTCTAAACAAGATGTCTTTCTACTTTCAGGATAGAAAATGTCAGTGACTCTTTTCCACCTTTCAACAGAAAACAGCTGCCAAAATCACTCATTCTGTTTCACCTCAGATTTTGCCTTCAAGTGAACAAGCTGCCTGCACAGGGCTTGTCTTGCCAAACACCTCCTGGCCAAGTTAAAAACATGATTGGAAAGGACCTCTGAACGCATCCACTCCAATTTCCTGCCCTAAGCAGATCTATCAGCCCTAACCCTCCTCAGCCTGGTCTCGGCCTTAATGAGTTGTCAATATCCCCAGGCTCAGAGATTTCACAGTTTTTAAGCTTTCTGTTCTGTTTCAGTGTTGCACCACTTTTTGGTGCTTTTTCTGTTTTCTTAACATTCAGCTGGAACCTCCCAGCCTGCAGTTTGTAGAGGTTGTCCCTTCTTAAAACATCTGCTATTACCAAGAAGAATTCAACTCCGTCATCTTTGTAATTATCTTTCAAATCATTCTTGGTACCTCACAGATTCTGCCTCAGCTTCCTCTTTGCCAGATTAAACAAGCTCAGTTCTTTCAACCTCACTTCACATGTCATGTCTTCAGATCCTTGAACATACTGACAGTCTTTTACTGGATAACCTCCAGTTTCTCCACATCCTTTTTGACCTAAAAGACTGTAAGTGAGCACAATATCCCAAAGGCAGCCTTACCAAAGTTGAGTCTTTGAGTAGCCATAGGGATAGTACAAAGATGACATGGGACTCTTTGTGAACGGCTGTTTTCCAGGAACAAATCCCTCAGCAGTCCAAAAGACAGCTGTAAAGCTGGACTGGCAGATAATTAAGCTTGTCTTTTAGTCAGCTTCCCACTTAGAAGTGTGTCTTGGGACTGAGTGGCCCACAGGGCAGGGCCAGTGCCTTTTCTGTTTCATGCTGTGTGGAACAGCAGTGTGTGAGGGGTTGTGATCACTGCTTTGCTGATTGAAGTGAGAGGGATGTGGCTTGAAAGGGATGTGGCTTGAAAGGGATGTGGCTTGAAAGGGATGTGTTATGGAATACTGCATTCCCAAAATGCTGAGCCTGGGAGTTCCCTTTCTTTCCTGAGCACCAGGCCCCTGAGGATGAAGAACAGAAATCCAGTGATAACCCATCAGCTTTATGTCATCACCACAGGGAAGAACTAAACTTGATCTCATGTTGTTTTGACACAGTTAGGTCTGAACGTCAGATTTTGCCTCAGTGAGATTTTTAAAGTTTATTCTTGCTGTTCTTGTCTTTAACACTTTAATGTCAGGTACCACATAACAGTATTTTAAATTCAGAAGTCACTTACACCATCCTATGAAGAGAAAGACCCATTTCCTCAGCTTATCCGTGGAGTAAGTCATCACTATAGCAGTGTGTAAGTAGCAGCCTTCCACAAACATCCAGAAGAAGTTGGTCACCACAAAATAATTGTAGACAGTGGTAATACATCGACACCAGGGCTGGAAAGGAAACAGAAGAGAATGTTTTACAATCACAGTGAGAAGATTTAAAAGACTCTGTGTGTAATTATTCCCGTAAAACTCAATGGCAGAATTCATTCACGGAATGCAGATTTTTCCTGTGACTTGGAATCACAGTATCTCAGGTGCTGTTGGGAACTCACAGCTACCTCTGAGACCTCCTGCTGAGGCTGGCTCCGACCACAACATGCAGGAACTAAACACTCCTGGAAAGTCACCGTACCACCAGACACACCCACCCCAGCAAACGGTGTAAGAACACAAGAGGAGCAGGTCATTGGACCACAGATGATCTTCCAGAGGCACAGCCACATCCTGGGGTAGTACCCAGAGATGACATGAGCATATATCTGTGGCAGGATAACCCACCTGCTGAGCAATTCAGATACAAGATAGACATTAATGTCACAATTTTGCTTAATTTCCACTGAAGGGAGGAGCACCACTGATATTTAGGGGGAAAAAAAGTACTTTACAGATATATTTATATCAGTTACTTTATCGCCTCTGTTCCTGCCATTTGTGCTTCATTCTGTAAGTCACATCATGTCACACATCACCTCTGAATGTTGCCATAAACACAACAGGGATTTTCAGTCAGGCTCGGTGTATCAGCACAGTGAGCTCCAGAGAGGGAGGAGCCAACACCCATCCATAAATCACAGGGAACCGATGGCAATTCCCACAGTGCTCCACCCAGAAGTTTGGGAAAACGCCTTTCTCACCAGGCACAGATGGAGCATATTCCCAGGAGCAGGACACTAATTACCTGTGTTCACTGCCAGCACCCGTGTCATTTCAGTCTAACCATTCACCAGACTTTTAATTAACTCTACTGAAGAATTTGCCGCTTTTGAGCCTCAGTTAATTTTATTTCAGCCCTCCTATGCACGAGGTGTGGACGGTCTCCAGGCAGTCAACAGAGCAGCAGGTGCACTACCAAGCTCAGCAAATTCTGGGGACTAAGAATTTTTTGGGCAAGAAAGACAGCTACAAAATGCCAGCCCATTCAGAAGTTGGGATCACTTCTGTTTATTGAATGGAAATAAAAAAATCTCTTGGATGTGTTAAAGCTTTCATTTCTGTACTGTTTCATGAATATTTGAAACTTGGTTTGGCTTCATCCTTAAAATAGGATTGAAAACCGAAACAACTCAAAAGAAGATGAAATATTTTGTTTTCAAAATTTTCTTTAAACCAAATTCAAGTTTCTTTTCTTTCTCCC
>JAWWEU010000081.1:3371999-3412151 GCA_035583155.1 Acropternis orthonyx | reverse complement strand
CCCTCGCCCCCGCCAATTAATCCATAAATAAACAAACAAAAGAATTAACAACCCTATTTTTGTTTAACACCAAACAAATATTTTGGCTCCACTACTGATTGACCCCCAAAATAGTAAGACACTATCTTTCACATTTGATTTTTTGAAGGTATGAGCATGAATTAAATCTTTCCCTGTAGCCTCAATCTCCTGTAAAGACTCTGATACAGAGTCTTGTTCGTTTCTCTCCCTCACTTACAAGGCTTACACAGTTTTTGTCCTTTCTGAAGAAATGTGAAAACTAATAATACCTGAGCCTGCTGTCCCTGGGTCAGAAAAGAGTGGAACTCGATTGGGAAGATACTGGGACAGATACAGACAATAGACATAGTGGTGGTAAGATCTCCTTCTGCTTCATTTCCATAGGAGACCAAAATAAAATAAATTTTCAGCAGTTCCTTTTGGAATTGTGCATTTATTACTGTTGAATAATAAACCAAATTTGGCAAACTCATTAATTTACACCTTTTTGCTTATTTGACTGAGGATTCTTGATCCCCACATGTATCCACCATCAGGGTCCAGATGTATTCACCAATTCCCCTTCCGGATTTTTTTATAAGTACTATAATTTCATGCAAAATATTTCCTTGTTGAATCCTTGATGTTTCTGTAACTGTGCTATTTAATCTCCACTGATCAGCGCAGATGAGATCGTATCATTAGCCAGCATAAATGAGGTTGTTCCAATTGTTTTTGGTGCTGTTGTTTTGTTATATCATTACAAAATTACCGCTAAACTTGTACAAAGCACCTTCCCAAAAACACTGCGTTGTTCTGCAGAGAAAAGATGAGTTAATGAAAACTGGGGCATGTGAGGATCTGTCCTTATATTTGCAGGGGTTTTTTTCGTTGGAAATTTGTAGTCACACTTTAAAAGGCAGTTGAGTGCCTGACTCCAACAGATTTTTCCTAAATAACTGTGAAAATCTGCATTAAGATTTGCAGCACTGTCATGAGAATAAGTCATGCTGCATGAAGCTGTTGACCATAAAGCTCATCCCCCACCATCTTCTGGAGTCTAAAAATGTCAGAAACACAGACGAAGCAAACCCTGAGTTAACAGAAGCAACATTTTTCTCAAAGGAGCATCTGAATGAATAATAATGGAGATTTATGTATAGACTTCTTTATCTAGGTACCAAGGATTTCACTTGTTTTCCCAAAGTATGGGACTGAAGTTCAGATGTCAAAGTTAATCACGGATGCTGAGTACCCAGCTGACATTCAAATGAACAGATATCCAGGCTCATGGGATGATTTTCCATTTCTACAGGATCAGTGGAGCCATGAGTGATGGCAGGTGTGGATCCAGCTCACAGCCTACAGGCACTTTAGTGCATCTGCTTTCCAAAGACAGAGAGTAAGAAGGGGGTGTGTGTGTGTATATGTGTGTGCACATGTGTTTGTAGCACACTTTCTCCTTGATTATGGAGCTAAGTATGAGGGGACAGTCCCAAAGAGAGAATACCCAACTATAGGAATACTACCAGGGAAAGAGAAGAGTAATATACCCTACCAAGGGACTATCAAAAAGGATTGATTGCCAAGGAAATGTGGAGCTATTCTCCAAGAAAAATGCTTTTTCCTTTGAAGTGAATGTTTTCATTCCACTCTGAAATCCTTGTACTACTGGGGCTGCTGGGTGACAAAAAAGGGAGAGGAATTACCTTGACGTCTTTCATAGGGCAAGGGGTAATGGCTTCAAAGTGAAAGAGGGTGTGGTTAGATATTAGGAAGAAATTCTTCCCTGTGAGGGTGGACAGGCCCTGGCACAGGTTGCCCAGGGAAGCTGTGGCTGCCCCATCCCTGGGAGTGTCCAAGGCCAGGTTGGATGGGGCTTGGAGCAACCCGGGCTAGTGGAAGGTGTCCCTGCCCATGGCAGGGGGTGGGACTGGATGATCTTAAAGATTCCTTCCAACCCAAACCATTCTATGCTTCTATGATTACTGTACTTACACAGGTACTCATTCAGTGTCCTCACTCAGACAAGGATTTGCAATTGGGAGTTACATGAGTAAACAAGAAATAACATAGAGAGTAAGAGAAATGAGAGCTGTGACCTGCTGTATTTCTGGAGTGCTCAGTCCCATGCAAAGAAGATGTCCCAGTTCTTCTCCCCTTCAGCCTTCCCATTTTTTATTGTGTGGATCTGTCTGGCTCCTTGAACTCTCTCTGACTCTCAATCACCCATCAGAAAGCTGACTTATGCCAGCAGGAAACTCCTCCTTGCTTTCTTTGATGTCTGCATTAGTTCTCCGCCAGTTTAATGAATTCAGTCCCCAAGAGTCCAGTCCTCCTCAGGGGATCAAGAAAAGGAACAGAGCAAGTGCAAAAGAAGCGGGAGGAGCTGGAGTGAAGCCTTTGTGTCCTTGGAGGAATGAGCCATCCTTTTCAGTGACAGGGAGTTGCTGCTGGATGCAGCCCATATCCCAGAACTTCATCCTCAAGGCCAGCGTGGTGAAGAAGGGATTAGTAGAAAAATGGAATTTTGTAAAAAAACCCCCCCATAAATACATCAACAACCAAACCTGTACTGTTTCAGGCCCCATTTATTATTTTCTGGGAGTCCCACTGACTCTAGACAGGAAGGTGCCCACTGCCATCAGATGAAGTAGCTGACTCAGACCCTCCAAAGCCAGATCGATTATTTCTGTACCTGTTAACGGAGTTGTTGCCCTCTGGAACGAATGTTTTCCCTACACAGGTGCAGATCACTGCAAGATGCTCTGACAAAAATGTTCAGGGACCACCAAATTTAATGTTTTGCACAATATTATGTCTCATAATACACATATTTGGAAAGCATCTCCTAGTCAATAAAAAGAAGAGAGAAGTTTTTGGGCAGGATTTTTATTTAAAAAACTCCCACTTTGATATTCAGTAAAGAAGGAAATAAATGGAAATTTTAGCAAATCTAAGCTGATTTTTAATTCATCTTTTTGAAATTGCATGAAAATCACTCTGAGCCTGTGGATAAGTGTCCTGTTTCTCTCAGTTTAATGAATTCAGCACCCCTGTCTGCCCCCAAACCCCGTGGCAGAGACCTGCTGCCTCCAAGCACTTACTTCATTGCTTTCATGTATGTTGTGATCTATCATCTGAAGGAGAAACCACATCACATTCCTCAGGATGAATGTGGTGATCAAGTTCCAGTGGATAATATTCCGCAGGCATCTGATACTCCTAAACAGGGAAATACATTTAAATCACCACATATAGTAAATATGTACATGTTCACAGTAATGACTATATAAAATAAGTTAATTCTGGTCACTTGCAAAGGTCCTCCTGGTTTATCCTCCTCCAATCCCTCTTTTACACTAAGAAACAGGAAATTGAACTGTTTTTGCAGAGCCACATACAACAATTTGTCTTGATAACATGAGGAGCTCCCTTTGACAAGAATCAATTCAAGCAACTGAAACAAGATCTACTGGGGGAAAAAAAAAATCAAATATTCAAATGGTCATTTCATCCTTGGTTATTGGATTTGCTCCCCTCCCGTCTATCCCTAGAACAACTGGAATTGATAGAAAAGCCCCTGAAGCACCAGGCTGCACTGGAGGCTGCTGAAATGCTCACTAAAGAAGATTTGGTGACAAATAGTTGCAATGGAGTGGCAAAACTGGAATAGTTTACACTTGGTTAGTTCCTGAACAGGGTCATGTGTGTGAAGTTCAAAGTTAATGCAATAGGAGAGTAGGGACTGCCTGCTCTCAGTCCTGGACTTAGCTGGCTCTACAAACTTCCTAAAACAAGGTAGAGTTGCACCTTCTCCTTCACCAGGAAATATTTGGGTCTGGTTTTAGTCCCTCTCCAGCCCCCATCCAAATGCGATGTAAAATATGAGCACAATGTGCAATAAGAGCTACAGTAAGTCAGGACACAGCGCCATAGAACAAGAGAGGGGACACCTTAAATCGTGTTTGCTGCTGGAAACAGCTCCAGGAGGCAGCCAGGGCACGATGATGCTGCGGCCAGAAACCAAAGTATCCCTGAAGTGACACAGAGTTACTCGCTACAGACTCAGTCATTCAAGACCAGAGCATTTCCCTTCTCATTCTTTGTGAAGTGGTAAAGGCAGGCAAGTGCCAAGTGGCAGCGTTGCAGTCACAGAGTCTGCAATTAAACGATCCATTCTCAGCTAAAGCCAAAACACTCCAACTATGAAAATCACTTCCACAAGGGTTCAAACAGCCAGTGCATTTCCTGGGATTCAACAGCTGCTGTACCGGTGTCACTGCTTGCCAAGGGAGCTGGCAGATAACACGGGACACAGCCAGTGGTGTCCTCAGACCTGCTCAGCTGGAACTGACTGCAGCTCACCCCAGTGACAGCAAGAAGAGAGACATAATCCACTCACCAACTCTGCTGCTGCCTCAGGTCTTTTGCATGACAAACAAGCTGGTTTTCTTAATAAAAACCACTCTTTTCCTATCATAAAACACTTTCTGCGCTTCTCCTAGGACTAAATTAGTCAGTCTCAAGGCCAGAAGCAATTCTGTTATGTCCTTCGGCCTCACAAATCTCTCAGAGATTTCAAGCAATCCAGCCAAAAGACAAATAGGAGACCTCCCACATATGAGATACAGAGAGATGCTCAGAGCTATAACCCTACTAAGTCAATGTTAAAATAGATTCTGAGTTTAACAACTCAGGCTGCAAGTATGAAATTGGTATTTGGTTTCAAGAGCCCTGGTGACTCAAGACTAGAGTCAATTTGAAAAACAAATATCCAGCTGCTCAGATCCGTTCTCTTTTATTTAAGTTCCAGCCCCCCCAAAACGCTGCTCTTGGTGTAACTCATTTTGAAAAATTCACTCCTAACAAAAAGCAAAGGTTCACAGTTTGGTTTTCAAAGAAACAAGGCAACAAACTACTGCTCATGCTGAGCCCCAGGAACCCACCTGGCTCTGGACAGGCTTTGAAACATGCTAAAAAGCTCCTCACTCAGCTGATTATTCTGCACATAAATGTCTTGCATCTGCTTTTCACCTACATGTTTCATTCACTCCCTTCAGGTCAAGGATTAGCAGATAAAGGGATGAGTTTGAAACACTGCTTCTAGGGGGAGAGGGAGGCAGGGGGCTAAAACTAGAGAAATTCAGGTCAAACTGAACTGAGTGTGGAGTTACTGACATGAAATTAATTGCTTTTGAGATCTCTAAAAACAAAACAGATCCAGCACACTTGCCACCTGGATGTATTTCTTGACAGAGATGAGATAAAGGGCGGGGGAAAAAAGCTCTTGCTGCAGGTGTCCATTTGGATGTAGTTTAATCATCCCATATGCTGGAACAGTGCTAAATGTGGCTAGAGGAAATCTTACTCCCACAAGACTTACAGCAGGACGTTGGACTGGACACAGAGGCAAACAGGATCAAATAAATAGTTGTAGACTTTTTGGTTCAGTTCATAAACAGAGTTTTTCCCCTGCAGCATATCCTAGTTATCAAAATCATGTTTTCTTCTGTCTCTTAAGACAAACTCAGTGGACTTGATGCTCTCAAAGGTCTTTTCCAACCTTAATGATTCTGTGATTCTATTATTCTATCTACTGGCTACATTATCTTTGCCCCCCCTTAGTGCTTCTTGGTTCTTGCTGCTGTTTCTCCTTTGTCCATCAGTCTGCATCCTTCAGACTTTTAGTGCAGGACCGAGAACAAAAAGGTCTGGTCTGTGTTGGAAACCCCCAATCGTTACAGATAATTAAGATCAAAACACTCCTTGTTTTCAAAAAGCCACATGTGTTGAGGGAAGGTGTGTTTGTGGTGTAAATTTAAGTCAGGTATAAATGTGGCCAGCAGCTGGAATTGACCAAAGTGAAGCCTGAAGCCTTGGCTTTGGACATGAAACAGGGACAATTGGCTCCCATGTCCCACTGCCTTCAGGGAAAGCCATACTTTGGGTACCAGTCACCTCACAGCATCACCTTATTCCCTTCTGGAGACATTCTCCATGTGGTTCAGATGCTAAGTAAGTGCTTTTACCTGATAAAAAGCTTCCTGTCTTTGGGACTAACAGAGCCACGAAGAAGAGGCTGAGAGACATGTCTGAAAGTGCCACAGACCCTTAAACAGCTCAGGCAGTGAGTCTGTGATCCCAGGCACAGAATGGTTTTAACCTTTTGTCTTTCTTTTTTATTATTATTTTTGTTTTTCCCTTTTTCTTTTAGTAAAAATCTCAACTGGAGACTGAAAGTTTGTTTTTGTTTACAAAGAACCCAGAGCCCATGGTTTCTGCTTGTTTCAGTCTCCTAACTACTACCAGCACAGAAATCACAGTGGCACTAATGCAATTCATAGCCAAGGGCAGGGAAAGCTTGATAAATAACTGTGTCAGGTTTGTAGTGGGGAGGGAGGAACAGCAGGATAATAGAGTGTGTGGAGGCTGCAGGGCACAGCAGAGAAGCACTGCATCTAACACAGTCCATGTAACAAGGGAACAGCCTCTTGGCAGCCACCTGAGAAAGCTGCTCTCATTTTCAGGCACTGCTGGTGGGGGATATTATTGTAATTTAGCATGTGTAAAGCATCTGGAGGGATGCTGACTGAGGTAAGGGGCCCCTCATTCCAGCACTATCCATGTGAAACTGCTGTGCTGGGCTCAGGAGCTTCACCTGTGCTTAGAGTTTATCTGTGTAGCCAGGCTGGAGTCTAAGGTGGACAGTGAATGAAGGACACATCCCAAACTGGGCATCAAAACTAGTGAGTGATAGGTGACCTGCAGCCCAGCTAATGGTAGGGGAAAGGACAAAGCTGACCTTATCATACTCACCCATCTAAAAGCCTGAGTAAAAAAAAAAAACTCATGATACTCATAGGGGTAATTTGTCCTCCACAGGTCTTTACCTGGCTCTTGGTAGGTGGAAGATTGCTTAAATTTATCAGCCTTAATTTAAATTTAAAAACCCCTGTTACTCATGAAAATGATCTGTAGCATTCTGAAAACTTGAACAGCCATAAGAGTCCTCTGTGACAATGAGCCCCACAGTTCCTTTCTCCTTGATTAATTACTTGCTTCACTCCATGGAGTGGAAAAGTAAGCAAGCCTGTGCTCCAGGAGCAGCAATAACTGCCCTCATAGGCAGCACTGGAAAGGAATTCCCATCACATTCTAACTGGCAGGAGGTGGAATTTAAAACACATTAAGCTGTGTTGTAAGTTGGTGAACTGAGTTTCCGAGAGGCACAGTGACTGACATGAATGTATTCCCTCAAATCTCAGAAGCTAAGGAATTTGGGGTTATTCTTATCTCAGTAAGGAGATACCCCAATTTGGAGAGTGTGGCAGTGGCAACATCAGGAAAATGCCTCTCAAGGGGGCAGAGAGTCATGTGAGAGAGGGGGAAAATAGGGGATGAGGGGACTGAGTGCTGAACTGCTGCTTCAGCGAAAATTACAGCACTGCTAGGAAGAAATTGTGAGTTACAGAACCATTTAAGGTCCCCTAGCCTAAAAGATCAGATAAGAGAAGGTTTCATATTTGTCTTCATGTCAGGTAACATAGTTTATGTAATTTCCACTTGTTTTACAACCCTTGATGTGTGTTGAATGGTGCAAGTGTATCCCAGTTTCCAAGAACAGCAAATTGCCATCCCAGAGAGCCTGAAGGTTGGCAAACGACAAGACACCACAGACTGAGGCTATGGGCTTCCACTAAAGAGGCTTTTCCCTGTATTTCCTTCCTGCCCTAATCCTGTTCGGACCAAATGCACTGGTCAAGGTTTTGGCTGGAACTCTTCTACTTCCTCTTCCCTGGTGTATTGGTCCAAAGATGGAAGGAATAAGCAAAGAGGTTGCAGCAATTCAGTCACAACAGACTTAGAGGTTGAGGCCACAACATAAAGACATAAGAACTTACATACTTAGACAGACCAATGTGTTATATAGGCTGGGACTCAGTCCCTCATGGTGACTCATAAAAGTTTGGAAAAGAATATGGGAAATAGGGCAGGTGGACTGTAGATTGTTCCTTGCTCTTCCCTCCTTGCTTCTGGCAGTCAAGAGGTTTTACCATATTCCTGATTCAGAGACCATGCAGATCTCAACATATTAAATGACTTCACTGGTGGCCCCAGCTCCTCACAGGAGTCACTGAACATCCTTTGTGGTTTATGTTCACCAGGGTCAGGCCATGGATTGATTACTCCACTAACATGATGGATTGAAGAGTTCATAAGCTGTTATTCATGGTAAAATAGGTTTGTCCGTGTTGGTTCCTCTTCTCTGTTTATCTCTCCACCCCCAAAGGCTGGATGAGGAGGCATTTCCTCACAACTGCATTCCCTCCTGTCCTTGGGAGAGTTGCAGCGAGGAGACAGAAAGAGCCTGGAATGGGACAGCAGGAAGCTGCTGGTCCTGTGGGCTGTGGGAGCAAGCTGGGAGGAGCTGATGGTGCATCCTGAAGTAGCAGAGTTCATACAGCAATTTCACTTGTGGCCATGCCTGACAGCAGATTTGGGGCCTGAAAGTGGTGTCAGACAGGCACATGCAAGTGGTGTATGTTACAGAGTGAGGGAGCAGGCAGAAGGAAAAGTAATTCCTTGAAAAGGAGAGAGAAGGACTGACAGTTTCTGACTTGGAAGGAAAGAATATTGTCACTGGAAGAATCTTGGCTTTGAAAGTGAAAGGGTTCATTGGCTCCTCATGATTTCTTAAGAACCAGTGCTGTCCCTGCTGTTGAGTGGTATCCAGACAACTCCTTTTGACAGCAGAATAGTTTGTGATGAGGACCTGATGCACAAGAGTCCTGCTGTGGGTTTGAGCAGAGGTGTCCTCATGTCTTTGTGTCCCAGACAACTGGTTAAGGGATGGGGAGCACAAGTGCTGTTCTCTACCCTTCCAGTAGCAGAGAATGGTGAAGGAAGAAACAGGAAGAGCCAGCAGATCAATACCTTCCTTCAAGTGTGGTGTCACCAGAATTTTGGGCTTTTTCATCATGAGTCAGTTTACATGACACCAAACCTGCTGGTGACAGAATGCATACATGTGCTTCAAAGGCTAATGATGTGAGGCCTTGGATAGAAGAGTCTAGCAAGTGACAGCACGTTTTCATGGGAGACTGAGCTGTGAATTCCCTTGTTTTATATTTGGGAATTTGGGGACAACAGTACTGGAGCTTGGGCAGAGAAGGGCAATGGAGCTGGGGAAGGATCTGGAGCACAAGTCTGACGGAGCTGGGGGTGTTTAGCCCAGAGAAAAGGAGGCTCAGGGGGGATCTTATCACTCTCTACAACTCCCTGAAAGATGTTGTAGTCAGGTGGGATTGATCTCCTGTCCCAGGCAACCTGCAATGGAACAAGAGGAAATGGCCTCACATTGCACCAGCTGAGGTTTAGATTGGATATTAAGAAAAATTTCTTCAGTGAAAGGGTGGTCAGGCATTGGAACAGGTTGCTCAGGGCAGTGGTGGAGTCACCATCCCTGGAAGTGATCAAAAAATGTGTAGATGTGGCATTTTGGGATGTGGTTTAGTGGTGGACTTGGCAGTGTTGGGTTAATGGTTAGACTCAATGATCTTAGAGGTATTTTCCAACCTTAGTGATCCTATGGTTCTACAGGAAAGTGTGTGTGTTCCAGTGAATCCAGAGTTCCAAAGCATGGCCCCGGCTGTGCTGGTAAAACCAGGGCAGGTGACCTGGGAGCCCCTGCCTCCGGCTCTGCACACACAGAGCAAGTGCTTTAGCTGTGCAGCAGGTTGGACATGAAGAAGCAATTCAGGTGCAAGCGAACATACCGCTCCTTGGCCTTCTTAATTAGTAAATTGAAATCCAGGTGTATTGTGGGAAAATACACATAACAACCTCTTTATTTGATTTGAGAACAGACCAGGTTTCAGGCCCCAATGTCATTCCCTGACCCGATATCCTACCACTGGATTGGTGTGCAGTGCTTGGTGTGCAGTGTCAGGAGTTCCATGTTAGGAACAACAGCAGCAAAGGAAAAAAAAAACAAGCCCAAAATTCTCCAGCAGGTGACAGCAGCCTGGGTCAGAGGTGGGCAGAAAGAGCTGATTGTTGGTAGAGAGAGGGCTCTCTGCTAATTATTTCCTCCAAATGACCCTAATTGTATGATTTGACACAGAAAGCAGAGAATTAGAAAACCCATTCTTTTGAATTGAGAAATAATGAGATCTGAAAAGGCAGAAAGAAAAACCTTGTTAACTCTTTCTGTAGAGGCAGCCTCACTGATTCAGCAATGGACATCTATAAATAGCCCTGGTAAAGCTCCAAATAGTTTTCTGTTGATATATTGTTTTTTTTCTCACTCTATGCATACAGTGGTATTTTTCCTCTGGGATGTGCAGAGCTTCTATTTTCTGATTCAAAGCATGACACAAATAATTAACATTAGCAATCATAATAATGTGGCAGCGTGGTTGAAAGCTCGCTGAATTAGTGGAATCATCTGCATAGAAATAACTGCAAATGAAAACTCTATTAAAGAAGCTTGGAAACCTTCTATTAATTCATGTAGTATTCCATTAATAATGATGTTCAATTAAGACTGCTGTCCCAAAGTCTCTCTGAAAACAGTTGATAAGAGAAATATGAGTGCACTTTGCTGGAGTCCTTCCCATTCCATGACTGTTGAACAAGCCAGAAGGAGAATCATGGACAATACTTAAAAAACCTATTTTCCCTCTTCAGTCTTTTCTAGGGCAGGCAAAGCACATCTACAAGCCATAAATGGTATGGAGTGGGAAGAATACCTAACAGCAAGTTATTTCCCAGGCTCTGTGCCTGTCATGGCCTATTTGCTTTCATCCACAGAGAAGCCTTCCCTGAGGTTCTCATGGTTTCCCCCTCGTGCTCATGTTCAGTCAGTGCACATATTCTGGTTCTCCTAATGCCTACAGATGGGAAAAGCAGCTGGAGAGGTTGGCAGGGAAAATCAGCTTCTTGGTGGCAGTTGCCTGGGGGAATATAAATATTCCCACAGGACATGAAAGGGGCGTTGCAAGGGAAGAATGAAAGCCTGGAAGAAAGTAACAGCTTTATTAGAACAGGAGCAAAATGCTCAGGTGAAGAGGAGAAGCACAAGCTTCCATGAGTGTTTAGGATGTGCAGAGAACCTAAAAATAAACCCATTGTGGAACCATCTGTGCTTCACCAAGTCTTTTTCAAAGCGTCATTCTCCTGCCTTCAAGCCAGTTTTTAATCACAGGGCATGGGGCATCCTGCCTGCCTCAGACACCAAAGCTCACAGCGCTGACATTCCCGGGGCCACAGGGATGCAGCCAACACTGCACACAACGGGACCACAGGCAGGACAGCCCCAGACTGCCCGTGTTCACTGCCAGTGTTCATCAGGAATCATGGTGAACAGGGGTCAAAGACATCTGCAAACTCCCTATGAAAGCATGGATAACTATGGGATATTGCAACAGCCTGGCTTTGCTCCTCATCAGTGGACAAGAGAAATGTTGCCCTGAGAGCCACGTGGGTAAATAAGGGCTAATTGAAAGCCAGCCACTGGATACTCCGGTCTGAAAACAAGGCTCCAGCCTTGATGGTGCCATCAGCTCTTCCACTGGAGAAAATTCCCCTGTTATTTTCACAGCAATGACAAAGACACAGATGACTTCACTCAGCACAGCATGTGACTATGGTTTAGATGGCTGAAAAAAGATTTAGAGCTCTGCTCGAATTTGCTTTGTTAAACAGAGGTCAGATGTCAGTAATTTCTGAACCAAAGAGAAAACAGGGCTGTAAAGTATCGTTCTTTTTTTAGCAGAAAACATCTTGCAGGTCAGGTTTTACTATCCCATAAGAGCTTTAGAGTAGCAGGGCCACAGTATGTGACTACAAACCTCCAGGGTTTATCTGAGACTCTGAACTGTAAGCACATGTTGGAGTTATCAGTCCCCACTGTGAAAGGGTGAATATTTCCTGTGGAGAGTGATCATTGCTGCTGTATTGCACAAATCAGAGATAGGACTTCAGAGGCCAGACACTGAGAGCTAAGAGTAGTTGGTCTGGCTTACAGCTACTGTTTGGGAAACACAAGTGCACAACATGTTCTCATTCACAATTCCCCTGTGGGATTATTAAAAAAAAGATAAAAAAATTTTGAAACAAAATTAATTTAAATTTCTAGCTTGGGAATTCAGGGGCTATATTTTGACTGGTTTTTTGCTTTTAATACAATTATACAATTACTAAAGTTTATTAACTATATTTGCAGATACTGTGTGGATAAACTAGTGAAGAAAGTCTGAGCAACTGATGCTGCTGTTCACCATCTCATTTCCACCCAAATACGGTGTGAAATGTTTAATTATTTTTGTGTATTTGACCAGGAATTCAAGAAAGACCACATTCATAGCCTGATCCTTCCAAACAGTTTTTCCTGTGCTCTGTCTAAATTCATCAGCCTCATGGTGCTCACTGTGCTTCAGGAAATGTTTCCAGTGCTTCAGCCTGGGCATCTCCCCAAGGAAGCTGCTGTTCCCATAACAGGCTATTAGGGGTGTACATGTTCCATTTAGGGCTGACACAAATCTTCACTTCCCTCATCTTTTAACAGAGTGATGTGAAGCAGTAGCTTTTAAAGAATCACAGAATCATAAAATGGTTTAGGTTAGAAAAGACCTCTGAGATAATCGAGCTTAATGGTTAATCCAGCACTGTGTTCACCACTAAAGCCTGCCCCAGGGGTCACGTCCTTTCGAACACTTCCAGTGATGGTGACTCTGCCACTTGCCTGACTGCCCTTTCAGTCAGGAATCTTCCCTAATATTGAATCTAAACCTCCCCTGGGTCAACTTTGAGCCCATTTCCTTTCATCCTGTCACTTGTTACCTGGGAGAAGAGATCCATCCCCAACTGGCTCCAACCTACTGTCAGGGAGTTGTAAAGAGTGAGAAGGTTCTCCTGAGCCTCCTGTTCTCCAGGTTGTGCCCCTCCAGCTCCCTCAGCTGCTCCTCATCAGACCTGTCCTCCAGACCCTTCCCCAGCTCCATTCCCTTCTCTGGACACCCTCCAGCACCTAAATCATCATTTAGATTAGACGAACGGAAGGTGCCTGAGTGCTGAAAAACTACAGTGGAGTCAGTGAGGGACCTTGATGTGCAATTCTGTGGATGAAAACTGAAATTGAATCATTCAGTACTTGCGCTGCTGTGGGTGCGTTTTTAGTACATAACTCTAAACATCGGCTTGAAACCACCTGCTCTGATTCTCCTTCCCAGAAATGACTCAAGACTTCTTTTTTATTTTATTTTTTAAAGTAAATTGCACTCCTGAGCATGATTCATATCTAAACTGTAAAGACCAAACTTTGCTTTCTTCCTCTGAAATTCTGGAAAAGTTGCAAGGTTCCCTCCACTGTTCCCAAAACCATTCCATCGCCATCCAAAGTAGAACAGAGCACAGACAAGTTTTAGCCTGTCAGTCAGCATAAATCTAAATCTTGCACAGAGAAGTTCTATTATCAGAATTCAAACAACATCTCCAGAAACACAGCCTCATGGCCAAAATCTTGGCAGCCATAGAAATACACCAGTGGGAACATATTTCTAGCACACGAGAGGAAGTGGCCTCCTGATCCTCCAAACCTCAGGTCAAGAAAGTAATTGAGTAAAAGCCCTTCATTCATTCCTGATACACTATCTGAACTCCAGCTTAAATTTTTCCTCTACTGTATTGCTCCCGGACCCCTCTGCTCTGTGGGTTGGAAATTATCCTCTAATACTCACTCACAAGTCTGTCTGTAGAGCACCTATACCCCTTTCTTCTTGCAATGCCATTGTCCTTGATTGTAAGTAGCTCTTCAGCTTCTAATGTTTATGCAGTGGTGATGGATATACAGGCAGCAATAACACTCCTTGGCAGCCCTCTTTTTTGCAGCCCTACAATACCAGCTATTTCAGATGCAGCTTATGAAACCTTTCACATTTTAAGAACTCAGCTCTCTGGGCACACTTTCAATTACTGGTATTATTCCAGGACTTCATGAGGGCTCTGCTCTCTGTGGTTTTTGTGTGGGGTAGGCTCTACACAAAGAGTCTAAAGAACAAGTCACACGTATGTGAGATAAAAGGGGTGAGCAAAGGCAATTGGAGGCACAGACAATGGCCTAGGGGTAATCAGTAGGGAAAGTGTTTCTGTCCTTTATCCGAGTTCCTGAGATGAGACACTTCACACGGATTCAGGCAGCACAGGCACTTCAGATGTTCTGCATTCAAAGACAACCCTCTCATTGCATATGTGCTTGTTTATAGAGCTCCCTCATTTTCATTCCTGCCTTGCCTTGGGAACTTTAATGGGGACAGAGTCCTGTCTCCAAATCTACTGCTCCCACTTCCCACGTGCTCCACTCCAGTATTTATGAGGAAGTTTAAAAAATGCCACATGCCAGAATCATTAATGGAGGCTCTGCCATTCTAAGTGGCAGATGGAATAGACTTAGCTGGGTGGGAAGTCAGGAGATGAGGAGGCAACAAGGAGCACTGACATGACCTCATGAATTCAATCAGCTGATATCCTGTCCTGGGACTTGTTCTCTCCTCTTGTTCCACAACAGAGAGGTACCTATTGGATTGCTCCTGAGATTTGGAGCCTGTTCTGTTCTAACCACATCAGACAGCACATCCCTTTTAAGTGCAAAGCAGTACTAATTGTGCACATCACCTCCCCTCCTGACACATCCTCAGCCTCCAGGTTCTGCTCTTTGAAACCTGCTCTGTGTTTATGCTCTACATTTATTCTACACATTCTATAAATCTTTCAATCAAACTCTTCCATTCCTACTTGCAGAGCCTGCAGCAGCAGTCATGCCAGTTGCACACCAGACTGAAGACCAAGGGGCAGTTCAAAGGAGCTTGGAACAGGGGAGGATAAAGGAAAGAAGATTTTCCTCTCCTAAACCCCGGTAGATGGTTAGGGAGGAAAAAAGGGGGGGAAAGTAGTGGCTACTTTGTTTCAGGAAAAAAAGTGTTTCAGTCTTTTGGGAGAAAATAATATGTGGGATTTAGGAAATCTGTATGTAATCATAAGAAAGAATGGTGACACTGTCTCAGGGCCATGGGGAAAAAATCAGATGCTTTAATGGGGAAAGAGGGGTAAATTTAGGGGTAACAGGAAAGCAAAGTACCCCTCAAAATCTCGACTTGCTTTCATTACCACCATTCTAATGAAAAGATGTTATGACAATGTTTGTGGGTTTGTTTTGTTTTAGAGCTGCCTTTATCCAGCAACCCGTGCAGAAGGACATGTCATTTCTAATCTTCAGCCTATCTTCCTTTCAGCACCATCCTTTATTGGACTTAAAACTCAGCAGGGACTCAGATGCTTCCCAGAACAAATACCTTTCCTCTCCTACTTCTTCTTCGATCCCCATTCCACAAATAAAACATCTTCTGATTGAATCCAGCCAGGTCACTGCTGGCCATTGCCAGCATATTGTGTAATAATAAGCCAGAAGTTTTACAAAGGACTCTTTTTCCATCCCAGATGCTGCTATATAACAGCACACTAACGAGGGAAAACCCAGGACAAAGCAATCTGGGTTTCTGAATTTATCAGCAATTTGGGCTTCTGCATTATCAGCAACAGTAAAGAAAAAATACGATTCAAGAGAAGTATTTCAATCCCTGTGTTTTTGGATTTTTAATTTTTTTTTTTTCTTCAGCTGGATTGGTATTACTGACAGCAGGTTTCCTCCATGGAAAACTTCTGCTTTATTAGTGTGAGAACGGCATTCAGTGGGATGATGAGGCTGAGTCAGTGGGAACTGTGGGCACCTGTGGGAAGGATCAGCCCTTGGCTATTTATGAGCACATACAGACCATGAGATTCACAGCGTGGATACGTTTAACAGTGCCATGTGAAGTGCCCTGAGCAAATCTCTCCAGATCCTGCCTTGGAGATCAATATACCTCTACAGAACTCTTTGTGCACAAATCCCTAATTTTTTTTTTTTTTATTTTCAGCATATTTCTTTTGGTTTGTGAGCTTGTTTTGTTTTGCATGGCAAAGACAGCATGGCTCTCACAATTTTAAGGCCTCCTACATTTAGACCTTGAGAAACTACTGTTAACTTAGATCTTTAGGAACTATCTTGATGAATCATTGACATTCAGTCAGAATGCCAACAAAAATCAAGGCCTCTTCTTCACTTTCTATTATTTAGGTGCTAAATGAAACATTTACTGGCTTGTTTTTCATTGCACAGCTGAGAAAGGATTGGTTCATATGTGACAGAACTGGAGAAAATGAGACTAGAACAGGTCTTCACAATAAAAAGAAGGCCCTGCTTGAGTTCTCACCCCTTCACGGTTGTGTTGGGGACACAAATGGCAGATGATTTTATTGCCTGCTACTGTATTTGAGATTTCTGACCTTCAAAAGAGGTGTATGGTTCCTCAGATTTTAGGGAAGGAGAACATTCCTGTGGGCTGTGCATGAAGAACTGAGGAAGGAACAGAACGGAGGGCAGGATGACAGAATAGATCTGGGATAACAGGGACTAGATCCAGTTTTTTCGCTTTCCCACATTAACACAGCTGAGGCCTAAGCCATCACTGAGCAGCTCCCCGGGCTGGGGCGGCAGCAGTGATGGTGAAGTTCATCTCCAACAGCAGAACACCCTCCTCAATAGCTGATCACCAAAGCAATACTCTTTGCCGTGGCAACCAAGTATTTCACCTGCTCTAAAACCGCGAAGTGTGGGAGATCCCACAGCCTTCCTGACAGTTGTGTTCCCACATTCCAACTCAGCAGGTGTGCTCCAGTCTCCTCTTTCAGACAGGACTGCCTTTGGGACTCTGTACGGACAGAGCTAAGGAAAATCAAGCAGCTGATGGGTGAGAAGCATAAAATTACAGAGCTGTTGTGGAACTTGGATCTTCCTGGAGGTCTTCTCTATCTTCATCTTCAGCAGATGCTCATGGAGTGAGGTAGAGGATGAAGTGGGGCAGCAATAAAGAACTGATAGATTTCTACTTTGGCCAAGACGTGGAACTATCAGATTGTATTTTTTTGGCCAGTAATTATCTAATTCTCTAATTTCACCCAATTAGTAGGTGCCTTCTTCCATCCAAACTAAAACAGGAAAGAAAAAAAAGCCTCAAACAATACAATTATCAAAACTGTATTTTTCTTGGGACACTTTGAAGAGGCAAATGTGATGAAAACGTGCATAACCTAGAATTTGCACAGGGGCAACCTGTAACAAAACATGAATCTGGGCTGCCTTCACTGGAGCATCTCTAGAACTTTGGAAAACAGATGTAGCTCGACAGACACTGAGGTATCTCATGCTGGTTATTGCTGGCTGGACACTGGACATTTTTTGCAAGATACAAAGGGAATTTTAAAAGACAGACTATTTTCATTCATAGCATGTACAGGGAAATGCTTAATTGCTGCTACTCAGTTGTTGTTTTTAATGCTGAAGCTGACTGCAACATTTAAATCTTAAAAGTCAAAGTTTAAATACCAGAAGAACAATTTAAAAGACATCAGCTGGGCCACTTTTGTGCATGAAGCTGGATACATTTACACCATCTTATCTAATTGTTTTGGTGTTATTTACTCAAGCATTTATAAAAGATTCAGCATAAAAGCAGGGAATATAATTACAATGAATAATTTGCATTCTTTATTCAGTGCAAATTAATTCAGGTCTCCAAGCACTATGGGAATTAGCTTTATATGCACAGTAGAAGGATTGAAATGGAAGTTTAAATTGATGCATCATAAAAGTTCCCATTGAATTTTTTAAAGCTTTTTTTGCCTTCTCATTAGCATAATTTATTCTGTTTATAGATGCTGGACTGCAACAAGATTCCTATTGTTAGTAGAAAAGTTTTTATTGGGAATGTTCAAGAGGAAGCCTTAGCCTAAGACTTTATAGGGATGCTCCACTCTAGGAAAACAGGAATTCTTTCACTGAGGTCATTGTCAATCATCATGTTGTAAACCTGGTGGGGGGAGAGGGGTCCTCCACCAGCAGTTTATCCTCTGCTAGAATAAGGTTTCTCTCAGGGATTATCATTGCATAACACTCACTGGAGTTGGTTCCAAGCTCAGGTTGAACTTTCCTAGACAACACAGCAGAAATACCAGCCAGGTAAGCCAAAAAATAATGTGGAAATAACCCACCAGGCCACTCCTATGAAAATACGTGACTCAGGCTGTGTGCCTGCAATATATTTGATGATTGGTGCACATCTACCTGTTACTTTCCACTTATTTGCCTTTCCTCCTGTCCTTTCTCTTTTCCCTGTAGTCCTAACCCAACCTTCACTGACATATCTATTTGACCTGCCAAATTCCCTTCTGTTCCCTGAGCCAGGGAAGTGTTTCCTTGCAGTCTCCTTGATTTGCATTTATAATTTCATGAGCACTGGTGGGGATTAAGCTCCTCTAACGATGTTCCTTTTGTTACTGAAGAAAACTTCTAAGCTTTTAATATAAGAAAAATCGAAATTAACCCAAAGCAAAATGAAAAGATATTGTTCCATCTCCTTTGCTTTAGATCTGGCCATTATCTCTCAGGGAATGCAAAATGCCTCATGTTATCATGCACTGCCTTATTAAAAAACAAACCGAAAAACTTGCCCCCAAAACTTGCAACTTGACACACTCAAACCCTTAATGAAGCACTGTGGGCTCCCCAGAATTTTTTGCTGCATCAGTAAATCATGCACAGTTCTCTGCCTGAACGCAAACAGGTTTCAGCTCCTATGCACAGAGGGCTCCAGCACAGCTCACCCAAGGCATCAGGCAAGAAAAACGTGGAGCCTCAAAGCCATGAGCAGTTTTCCAGACTGTACACGACCTGGACAGAGTTATCAGAGGGCTGGAGCAGCCCAGTTAAGTGTCACCCATGGAAGTTAGAAGCATGCAAACACATTACTCACCTCAAGCACAAGAAAAGCATAAAGGCAACTATAAGGGCCCCTACTGAAATACAGTGCCCCAGGTAGTTTATGATGAGAGCAATCTTGTAATGGAGCGCATACTTCCTCTGGAGGTAAAGAGATAACAGGATTAAATCAGCATGAATCTCTGAGCACTGACATTAAGGAACAGTTAATCAGTTTAGAAAACAGTAATTACTTCTCTCAACCTTACAATGATATAATAGCCCCAGGACTGATGACTATATATAAGCCAAACATATTGCCCAGGCACAGAAGTACAGGCTTGGTGTCATTTCAGTTTGGGACTTGATCACAGTTTATTACAAATATCTGCAAAAAAAGTTATTTTCTCTCCACTTTTTTTCTTTTTTTTTTTCCCCCACAAAGTTTATCAGAATTTCTTGTTTTCATTATTATGCTATTTTAAAACGTCACCATTTCAGGGCAACAAAGCTACCAAAGACACATCTCAAAGTTTCAAAAGTTGTGAAACATTATTTTCTCAGGAAACAACATGGCCTTTATGAGCCAGGTTACGGCACTTTCCTACTCAAATGGTTCACTTTCCATACAAAAATGTCGGCAAGAATAAATAAGAAGCCCTTTCCATACAGGCAGATTCTCCTCTGAGGGACATTCCCTGCAAGCTATCATCCTTCAAACAGAGGGCAAAGAGCTGGAATCTGGTGGTGTCCTTTCACTTCTAAGAGTGCTTGACAAACCAGAGATCCTGGTTTTTTAAGCAGCAAATGAAGCATGTGGTGAAACTTCACGCATTGGTGTCTATTTGCTTGGATGGGGGGAGATTATTGGTAGGTTCTTGTTCCTGTAAGTAAAAATTTAAGTACAAAAGAGCTCCCAACTAAATTATTGAATTTAGAGATATGACCAAAATTTGACCTTGCAGTTTTATTGCTGCTGGTTTCAAAGAAAAGAAAAAGCATCTCCTCTCTTTTCCTGATTGACAGGGAGAAGTAGAAAAACACTATTCAGATGAATACTGAAGCTGGTTAAAAATGGACCGAGGCTTGTTACTCAAAGAGCAAATCCTCCTGAAAAATATATTTATTTTTTAGGTTTGGCATTTGTTTCTTTTCAGGGTGAGCGGATCTTTCCCCATTTTGGGATGTTGTCCTCCTTCAGAAGAATGAGACCCTCGAAAACTAACCACCTACATTTCCTCCCTCGTGATAAAAACATAAAAGCAAAATCCTACAAATGGCTCCAGTTTTCTAATTTTGGTTGAACTTCCTTTTTCCATTTTTAATTTTTTCTAGCAATTTCCCTTAACATTTTATTCCAGTCAAAGGAATTTGTCAGTGAATGAATGTTTGGCTGAAACTACAACCAGCAGCTGTAGTTAATCTGTTCCATTATTCTGTGAAGATAGCATCTTCCAGCACTTCGCCAGAGAGCCAGCAAACTCTTTTGGAATCTGTCCTGTGATGAAACCTGCCTGTATCTTCAGCACACGGGGTAATGTGCTGTTTCTGGACAGAACTCAACCATGCACGGTATTTTTCAGTCCATTATAAAATCCCCCAAAATAAACTTCCCCAGCCACAGGCCCGTTTTCTGAATCACCTCGAGGAGAAAAGAAACAACGAGAAAACAAACCTACAGAATCCAAATTCCACACTGAGTTTTATTTATCCTTAAGACACAGGGACACTTAAAGGGAAGGAAAACACACCTGGCCTGATGTGCCTACCTGTGCAATGTTGTATTATTCAGGTAGTGCCACGGCTTAAGTACTCCTGCTTAATTCATAAAGCCAGAGAATCACAGAATATCTCAAGTTGGAAGGGACCCATAAGGACCATTGAATCCAACTCACCACTTCTTGCAGGGCTACCTAAAGCTAAACCACGCGACTAAGAACTTTCTTCAGAGTTGCTCGTGTAGTGCTAGATATCTCCTGGAAGATGACAACGTTTTTCCCAAGACAAGGATCTTTGAGTCTGACCCTCCTTTGGCTCCTGACCACTATTTCAACTTCTCTTCACGTTTTAAGAAGGTGTAGCTCAAACCATGAGATGATTAGTTGGAAAAACAAAACTATTAAGCTCCTGTTTGATGCACTGATGCTGAAAGAAAAACAGGCATATTTCATATTTTCTGTTTCTGACAATAACGAGGCTTCCTGAAGGCAAATTCAAGTATCATAGAAGGAAGAACTGCCTCAGTGCTTCTGAAAAACTGAGCTGACAGGGTGGCAAGATCACTTTCCACCAGCCTACATGCAATCTGCATCTCTGGTAGGATTGGAGACAACACCTCAGGGCTGAAAAACACGTGCTCAGAATCAGTCATGTGTTGGCCAAAGCTCAGTTCAAGTAAAATACTTACATAACTCTTTTCTGACTCGCTCTCATGAAGAACAATACATTTAAAATGTTACCCCTCCTGCTTCCAGGAAGATGTTTCACTTCACTAAAAATGAAGATTTAAATTCTATTCAGGCTTAGGAGGAGGGGTTTTACATTAGAAATGAGCTAGAAAAGGAGACCATAGAAACACAGAACGGTTGGGGTTTGGAAGGGACCGTAAAGATCATCCAGTTCCAAACTCCATGAGCACCTTCCACTAGACCAGGTTGCTCTGAGCCCCATCTCAGCCTGGACTTGAACACTTCCAGGGATGGGGAATCAGGGATGGTCTGACACTGGCAGCTTTGCTCTCTGACCACAGCAGGTCACACCACTGGAGTCCTCTTCCATTATGCACAACAATCATGTTACACCAGACAGTGCAGAGGTTTCTCCACCAGCTCCTGCCAGGTAAACTGAGGAAGAACAGCTTTATATCTTTACCTGCACCAGATATTTGCAAATCTAAGGCACAGGGGGCTCCCTGCAGATGGATTTCAGGCTACTGATGGAGCCATTCTGTCTGGAGCACTTTTCCCCTTGCTTTAGCTAGAACGTGGCTGCTGACCTGTCCAAACCAATTCAGCCAATGATTTGAATTCATAACCACCAAATGACAGCACTCTTGGGCCAACTGACAAGGATCTTTCTTCCTCTAACAGAACTTACTGACAGGTCCTGCCAGGGTTTACAGCTCATGTCTCCCTGTGAGGCTCCGCACTCCGTTGCCAGTTCAGTCACTTCAGATTTCTTCCTGTTGCCAGGATGATCTCATCACCAGCACAGTTTAAAGACACCATATCTCCTCTCCAAAGGCTTTCAGAAGCAACTGGGAAGTATCTTTGTCATCCAAGATGCCTCTGAGTTCACTGCTTTGCTGCTCTGAGGCAGCTGGAAGCTGCACAGCCGTGCCTGATGTGACTGTGCTCCTATGCAGGATACATCACCTTAAGTTCAGCATGGTGCTAACTCAGCTACACAGCTTGATGCCACCTCAAAACATCAGCAGAACCAAATTCATATCCAGCTGACATAAGCCACATAGACAAGACCAGAGTTCCTAATTTATAGCTCTTTTTGGAGGCTGTGTTTTTTTGCTGCCTGAGGCTCTCATTTTATTTCTAACAAGAGCACAGATTTGTGCCGGATGCAGCAAAAGTCCTTTTGACACAGGAGCCTGTAGGCTGAGTAGAATCGTTGCATTTGTCACACATTATGCCACCAAAGAGCCAGTTGGATCAAAATTATTTCTGTACCTTATTCCTGTGCCTGGAGAAAGAGCCAACTATTTGTTCAGAGGATGAGGCTCAGTTGGGACACCAACATGTGGTTGTCTACCCAAGAGCTGAAGCAATACCTGAAGCAAGGGCTAGAAGCAGTTGTGCAAACACAGACATCTAGTTTCCCCTGAGGAGCACTCAGGAGACTCTGTGCTTCCCACCTGGTCCTGCTGACTGACCTCCAATTGCTGCTGCTGAATCAGAATTATTAAGGCTGGAAAAGATCTCCACAATCGAGTCCAACCATGCACCCAGCACCGCCGTGTTGACAACAAAACAACATCCCCAAGTGCCACATCCATGTGCTTTTTGAACATTTCCAGGGATGGTGACTCCACCGCTTCCCGGTGCAGCCTGTTCCAATGCCTTCACCACTAGTGAAGAAATTGTTCCTATTATCCAATCTAACCTTCCCTGGTGCAACTCAAGGCCATTTTACCCTGTCACTTGTCACCTTGGAGAAGAGCCTGACTCCCACCTGGTTACATCCTCCTTTCAGAGAGTTGTAGAGAGTGATAAGGTCTCACCTGAGCCTTCTTTTCTCCAGAATAAACACCCTCAGCCACTCCTCATCAGACCTGTGCTCCAGACCCCTTCCCCAGCTCTGTTGCCCTTCTCTGGCCATGAAGGACCTGAAGGACACAAGTATTCCAAAGGACTGTCACCTGCCAGAATCCTGGAGGTACATTGGGAGCATTTTAAATTACACCACACAACTCCATGCAGGGAACTAGATCCCAGCCAAAGTGGGAATCCAGGAGCAGATCAGTCCCAGAGCAAGAGTTTTATCAGCTACTGCCACAGGTGTCAACCACAAGTAGAGCAATGATGTGTTGATGTAATCCAAGGAATGTGTGTTACTGAGCTGATGTCCCATAAGACTGACCCTTAGCTGAAAAACCTCTGAAATTCCCCTTCCTACATTACCAAAACTCTGTCATAAACCAGGTACAGCCAGGTATGGGACATGTTCCTGTCCCATGTATCAATCACTGAATTGGAAATTAATCCTTGTGATTCTGCAGCACTCTGGCTGTGAGAGGTTAAGCTTGAAAGAAGTGTTGTTTTCTGTCTTAAAAATACACCCAAATCACAGGGCACATCTCCTGGCTGATGCTTAGCATCTTCTAGGCTCAGTCAATAAATAACAAAAGACACACATGTGTGCCTGAATCTCACCTTTAATCAAAATAGAGAATTAGAGAAATCTGTGGGGAATTTTTTTCCTATTTTTTCTTTGAGGTCACAAAACAAGTATTCATCTATAACACTGAGCATTATGAGAGATTTCAGAAATATTCACAAATATTAATATTTGCAAAGCTTGTTGCAAATCTTTGAAGATCTAATAAATGAGTTTTTAAGCTTCTGTAAGCAAGGGTGGGGGAACATCTGCACTTTCATCTGTTTAAGAAACACTCTAGTTAAGAAGTTTTAAGCTATCGCCATAGCTGCAAAGTTTTCAAAAGCAAAAACAGAGTAAAGGAAACAATTCTGTCCTCTAGTCACAACATTTCTCCAGCCTTTTCAAACAAAAACTCCTCTATATTTGCTCGTGCAAATGTGGCATGTTGGAGTCATGCAAACATGGAGGGTCATTAAAATGTGGCAGCATTTTCCTGAGCAGGTACAGGACACTGTTATCAGCTCAGGTTTCCTGTGCCAGCTAAACTACATCAAAGACATCGAGCCTTCACCCAGCTCTGCTCCCCATTCTCTAAACCAGCACTGGCTGCTCCACACCTCCTCTCTTTCTCATTTTCAAGAGGATGTTTTCACAGATGTGCAAATCCATTTCAGTCAGAGATGATCGGTCTGTTCCGCTCAGTCCCATCCACGCTCTCACTCCCCCCTGCCTGTGGCAGCCCCAGCACTCCTGCACCGATGCAGTAAGATGCTTTAGGGAACCGACCCATCAAAAAAAAAAATGACCCAGCAACAAGTTAGTTTTTCATTTTAAGTGAGAAAGCAATGTAAGGAGGGGCTGCACTGGGGTGGTCCTAACTTAGGTCAGCTTCAGTTGCCAGGGGAGCCTCATCACTCTGTTGGACCCTCTTGGACATCCCTCTGGATGGCAGTACAATTTTTTCTTAATTTCTAGAAGCCTCTAGCAGGAGGAGGGGGGATGTGGGCTACCATGAAATAACTTAGCCAGTGGGTAAGAGCAGGTCCTCCTCAGCAGCTGGTGTGCAGTTATCTGTTCTCTGGTTCACCGGTCAAAGCCCACATTGAGCAAGCACATGGATCTCCCAGGATGGGTGCTGGACCCAAGACAAAGCTCATCCTGACTGTTTGGGGTACAACACTACTTCTGATGGCTCCCAAGTACTAAATGTGGGACCTTGTCTTCCTCCTCTCTGTTTGCAACTGGCATGACACAACTGCAACCACAGAACAGCTGGATGAGCCCCCAAACACAAACAGGTCTGAGCTGCTGAGCTGCACCCTGACCCTCAGAGGGGACAGTCACCCCTGGCAGGGACAGCACGAGGACTGTGTGTGCTCCTGTGCCACCACAGCACTCAAAGCAGGAGGAAGAGAAAGAGAACCTGGTATGAGAGGCTTGAAGGATTAAACTGTGACAGTGAATGCCTATGATACCTCCAAAAAAGTAGAGACATTTGACAAGAAAAGGGCTTTGCATAATTGCTTGCAGCCTTTTGGAAGGAGCTTAACCCCATATGCTAATTACAATCTGTAAACTCCTATATCATGCAAGACTGGTTCAATCATTTAAAGACAGCTGAGACCTGAGTCTGCTTTTTATGTATTTTTTCTGTTGCTGCCCCTTTACATATTTGCTTAAGGAGAAATGACATTGAGATTTGTAAAGGTCAGGTGTTGATGAGACCTCAGAATGGACAGACACAGGGTGGAATTAGCTGGCTGAACTTATTTTTTAGTGCCAAAGAGGCTTTTGGTCTTATTGCTGTTAATACTAACATTTACTGTAGCAGCTGTAGGCTCTGAACAAAGCTAGGAAAAATGTGCATAAACATACATCCGCAGGGACAGAGTGTGATAAAAAGCATCCTTTTTTAAAAATCATGTGAGCAGGGGATATGGAGAGAGGACAAGTGATTTGCCTGATTTCACAGGGAGGTTTTGTTGAAGGGACAGAAATGGAATCTCTCTCAGAAGTCCCAAATTAGCATGTTAAGCTTCAGTTTAGCTTTGCATTCATGTATGCTGAGAAATGTCATTGAGAAGAATGAAGGGAAAAATACAGACCTTGTCGTCCAGAATAGGCTCGCACTGAGAGTAGTTTATCTTGGAAGCCCATGTCCCATTGCCCAGGCATTCTCTGTAGGCATTTCCTGGTACAGACCAAAATAAAAGAGAGATGAACACTCTGTGCTGGACTTTAAACAGTCTAGAAATTTCACAGATTTGAGAAAAGATTAACAGAACAGATTATTTACAAGGCAAATCCACTTATCCCGCCCCCGTGAGGACTAGAACAGCCCGCTAAGGAGAGAAGAGAAATAAAAAACATACACACATCTGCAGACTACCAGTATTTAAAGATATTTATCAATATTGTTTTCTTATACTGGATGAGTTCAGAAGACAGAAAAGGTGTGAGACAAATGTTGCAAGAGAAATTTTAATGTTAGTATAGTCTTTAAAAAAGCAGTTAAATGATAAATTCAAAACCAGCTTTAGGTGTTCAACGCTCCATCTACAAGAATGGCATGTGTATAGTAAACTTATTGCTCTAGTCCACTTCCATTTACCCTACTGCAAACTAGGAGAAACATTCCTGGTTTTCTGGAGTCTTACTGTGCCACACTATTACTGGCAAAACTTCTGCAAAGAACATGAAGAGCAAGATAAGCACATCTCCCAGCCCTGGGGTGGGCACGCTGAGGCACACAAGAACCTCTCAAAAACTGTTTTAGAGGGTACATCTACGTTAGGATGTGTTCACCCATTATCTGTGGAAAAGAAATCACTTCCGATCTTTTCCCAGGGTTCCAGTTCTCCCAAAATCTAACTGACAATCATAAATTACTTTACTGAAGCAGAGAAGTTTCATGTCCGTTGCAGTGCAACCCTGAGGAGCTCTGGAAACTGCACGTACTAATATTGGGGGTGAGGAGGGGAGTTCAATTTCTGGCAAGCATTCCTCTTCATCCCAAGGAGCTCCGAGGGAAAACCATGCAGTTTTGCTGCACAAACTACCTTCCCCCACTCATCAATAGCACATCCAATCCCAAGCAATAGTTCTTTCCCTTCTTATTTTGAACTGTTTCTTAGAAACAAGAGAATTAAAATAAAACAGGAAATTCAGAAAGATCCCCAAAGGACAAATACAGGCAACCTCCTAATGAACTCTTCATGATGTTCTTGCTGTCCTTTATCCAGTTTCTTCTTGGGCCTCTGCCATGGCCATTCAGTGCTAGTACAGCATCCAGCCATCAGGAAAATCAGATGTCAAATAAAGACATTAGACTGAGTGTTCCTAAAAGTTCTGTTGACAACAGCATTTGAAAAAAAGGTAAATAGACTTTTGAAAAGGTATTTTTTCTTACAGAGAAGGAAAGTCCACATGGAAAGCAACCAGATGCTCCAGATAACCCCATGTCCATGCAGAGCACGGAATTTCATGTTGCTATGGTCTCTTTGCACTTTTTCACTGTTTCTTTTTGGAGTGACAAGGTCAAACAAAACAAAACTGTCTGAGTGGGATTTAGGTGGTAGGATCCTATTTACATCCCTAAAAACCTTTGTATTTGTCCCCCCCTTTGGCTAGTTGCTGGTTTTGAGTCTCTGTGGCAAACTTCAACCCTCCAGACACCAACTGGGAAACTTTGGTGCTTAGTTGGATATTGAATCCCACTTCCAGGATAGTGCTCATGTGAAACCCTTATTTTATTCATTCAAACCCTTGTTTTACTCAGTCTGACTCTTTGTTTCCCTTGTTGTACCTTTCCAGCTCGGGTGTGAAGAGCACAAACATAATCAACATTTAGAATTGTACAACTCACATCAAGGCAGTTCTTTGAGGAACTTGGAGTTATCTCCGTTTATCAACTCTCACACCAGATCTCCTACACCTACAGATGGTGAGTATCTGAACAGGAGGAGAATAAAATCAAACTCTGAATTTCTCTGGTCCAGAATCTCCTCCAGTATCAGTCACTTCTCGGAAACAACAGCAGCAAGACTTCTGGGAATATCTCATTCCAAACTCTAGTAGTCATAACTAATTTAGACCCCACAGCAAAGGTCTTCTTTCTTTCTTCCAAATGTCTTACAGCATTAGCTCTAATAGTCACATGGAAACAAGTTTCTGATCAAACTGAATGTATTTTCATATATCTATTTTAATAACACAATGCAGATCTTTTCTCCAGTGCTTTAAAGGTGAAATATCTCATTCAGTGAGTGAGGTAATACTAGAGAGCGAGAGCCTCACCAGAGGCACCTGGAGGAGGCAGCTCTTGTTCATGCACAGATGAATCCCACGGCATTTCTTGAGGATATTGGATCAATCCCACATGCACTGGATAGAGGCTCACTGTGCTCACAGACAGTCATATCTGGCACATGCTAAAATTCCTGTGTGTGCACAGAAGGTCCTGGATATAATGATGGCAACTTCAAATAATCATCTTGGTGTTTTTCACAGCAGCAAACAGCTGCTTCATGACATCCCTGGTTACTGTCAGAGGCAGCACAGGGCAGGTGAGGAAATACCAGACACTGGACTCAGTGACAGGTTGAGTTACTGGGACATGCAGGGATCAAAGCAGTGAAGAGATGCCAAAAATGACAGATCCATTGGCTCTGTGAGAGAGCAATGGAAGTGATGTGTCCCCAGTTATGGAGTACGTAAAGGAAGAGAAGAGGGAAACCAGCAGTGATTGAACACATGGAAAAATATTCCTTCTCATCTGGCTTTCCAGCAAGAACTGGGATTATTGTGCTTTGTGCTAGAAGCATTCTTGCCTGTAGCTTTAAAGCACTGTGTATGGAAAGGGACTGGATTAAGTTCAGTTTTTCTTAATGATTGTCATGAAAAATAAGAAAAAAAACCAGAAGAATCCTGATGGAGAACTCTATTGTAGAAACAAACAATGAATTCCCAAGAAGAAAATAACAGTTACATGATCTTTCTAGGGCAACACGAGCTAATTATAAAGAGAAAGAAATAGAGCTCTTGAGCTATTTTTTCCCAGTTGAAAAACAATTGTGTGAATTTTCATTTTCTTTGACAAATGACATACTGAAGAATTCAGTATACTTTCTCTTACAATTTCTACTTCCTTACTGACTTTATTCAAAAGAAGGACTACACAAAATAAAGAGATATTTAGTGGATACGTGTGGTTATTTGTGTTCTGTGTCCACTTGCACTCCTATAATACCAGTGGACAAGTAGATTTAATGTTCATGCAAACAAATAATGAGTAGTAGATGATTCATGATGGCACAGGCAACACTCAGCCATATCCACAGAGCTTTTGACACATCATCTAATATTAACTTCTGTCCTACAGTTTATGGTCTCTTCTTTGACTTTGGAAATGTTTCCTCTTGTTGTAGATTTGCGGCCCTTGATTTATTCTGCTTAACCATCAGTCCAGGGGACAGACAAGAAGGTAAAGGAAACTCCCTAAATAGAGAGGAAGATGCAGAAGAGCTCAGGTTGTCAGCTGGGTTGTTTTTAGCTTCCAGAAAAAGTATTTCATCCCCTCCAGGCCTGTCAGCACTGCATATGCATTTTCCTATTTCCTCTAAGACTTGATCATAGTCTTATTCCACCAATGAGACCAATGACAGCAACTAGAGCCCAGATGCACATCACAAGGACAGTAGAAGCACTAACATTTGCAGCTGTCAGGGACTGTAAGGTGGTGTAAAAGGGATCTCCATTCCCCAAAAAACTTTGTACCACATCACAAAAAGGGAGGTAAAGGATCTGAGCATGACTACAGCAAAGCCTTGGCAGGAGTAGGACTGGGATACCCTATTCCTTGCAACAGCTACCCAGAGCAGGAAAAGGGAGGATTCCACTCAAAAGCAATGTTTGTTGAGAAATCCTAGTGAACAAAACCATGGCAATCCACTTCAGATTTCCCAGCAAAGTGTCACTGCTCACTCTCAGCTCAAAGAGTTTTTGAGAGTCCCTTCAGTAAGAAGGGAACTTCTATCACTGCGGATTTCCCAGAAATGACCTCCTGTTGTTAATTCCTCAGCAATGAGCAGTGTGCCAATTCTCCCTGGTTCCAGCTTTTGGGAAAGGAGTGTCCAGCTCAGTTATTTTATGGATCTTCTCTGAATATATCCAGAGAAACAATCAAATAACTACAAGAATGTCTCACCTTTGTGTATTTGTATACATATGCCCACATTACGTAGAGCTTGAACTTAGTGGAGTATAACCATTTGAGAGCAAGTGAGAAATTCCAAGGTGGAGAGCAAAAGATCCTTGAATGGAGAACAAAAATAGAGCTGCATTTATCCAAAAAACAGACTATGATAATCACAACTCAGTCTGTTTTCAGGGCAAACAGGAATTTTATGAAAGCCCAGCATATCTGTTGTTTCACTGAAGAGAAGCTGATCAACCCAGATTTGAGCACTGTAGGACCAAAAATCATGGAAAGTGATTTTTATCTGACATGAAGGACATGAGAGAAGCTCACAGGCTTTACTTGTTAGTTTTGAAGGACTCCTCACATTCTAGTGTTTAATAAAGGGGGAAGACATCCAAACCCTGTTTACAGCTTTGCCCATAACCCTCTTCAGCATCCCTGCAACTCAGTACCAGTACCACAAGACTAGTTCTGGGAATCTTTCATAAATAAGCTCAAGGGTTTTTATCCCAGAACTATGGTTTTCAGTCATCTAAACTCATGCAAAATGAATTCCTCCCAGTCATGTTCCACTTTAGTAACAACACTGCTAGAGACTCACCTAAAAAGCCCCCAGTGTGTGGGGCTAAACAGCAAATGGAGCAGCCAACAGTCAATATTTGTCATCCCAACTGTGATTCTTCTGCTATTTAGAAAACACTGAATTCAATAACTGTGATAAGTCTCAGTATTCAGTGTAACTGCTTCAATACTGCAAGTGCTGACATGAAGGTTGCACATAATATACTGATAACCAATAACACCAGACATCAAAAGTACACAGAAAATAAACACAGAGCAGCTATGAAGGCTGTGTTTTAAAACTGTGTCCAGTTCTGGGCTCCCCAGCTCAAGAGACACATGGACGAGCCAGAGAGAGCTCAGTGGAGGAGCAGCTGATGATTAAAGAGCTGCAGCATCTCTCCTTTGAGGAAAGGCTAAGGGAGCTGGGACACTTCACTCTGGGAAAGGGAAGGCTCAGAGGGGATTTACTAATGTATGCAAATACCTGAAGGGAGGGGGCAAAGAAGATGGATCCAGGATCTTTTCAGTGACGCCAGTGCCAGGACCAGAGGCCATGGGCACAAACAGGAACAGAAGGTTCCTCCTGAACATCAGGGAACACATTTTTACACTTGTGATGGGTGACAGAGCACTGGAAGAGTTGCCCAGGGAGGTTGTGGAGTCTCCCTCCTTGGAGATATTTAAAAACTGTCCAGACATGGTCCTGGGCAACCTCCTCCTCAGGGGGGCTGGACCAGATGACCCCCAGTGGTCACTTCCAGGCTCAACCACCCTGTCATTCCGTGATTAACAGGATACTATTATCTTCTGGAACAACTTTAAAACACAGCTTAGGCACAGCATTTACATCAGTTTAAGAGGTAAAACACTGACCTTAATTTCATTTCTAACTATAGATGAGGTTGTATTTCCGAATGGAATATGTAAAGAAGAGTGTTTGATGAGTGGTATTCTTTCTTTATTTTTTTTTTTTAATTGACCCTGCTGAAGAACATCAAGCCTTTTAGGTAGCTGTAACTCAATATGTATAGATTGGCCTGGTGGCTTGTGTTTAGTCAGTAAAAGTCCATTAAAAAGCATGAAACAAACAAGAGACAGGAGCAGCAGGTAAAGGTAAGTGGATGTAATTCCCAGCAGGAAGTTAACCACATCCTTCCAGCCATTAGCAGGTGAAAGACAGTTCCAGCCACTGCATGCATGTACTGCTGTAATGGATCTTGTCCTTGACAACTGGAACTAAGCTGGGTTTGAAAAAGACTGGAGTCATCTTGCCGTGTGTCATGTAGATGACTTTCTGACCAGGTTTACACTTCCAGTCATCACTGAAATGGAAATCCAGTTTCTCTAACTGTTTATGCCTTTTGTCCTGGATGCACACACACACAGGGTGGCCAAGGAATCTTGAGACAAGTCTACTGGAGTACAGGGAATAAGCAGGCAAATGAATAAATAAATGACAGCCTGTTAAGCCCGGAGCTGGGCACAGCCAAGGGTATCTGACTGCTCTGACAGCTTGCTGACCCAGGTTAGCTGGCAGCCAAGCTGAAATGAAGGGCCCATCAATCAGAAAAGCATCACCCCCACTGAAGAAAATCCCTAGAAAGTACAAGCTTTTGGAAATTGGAGTTAGCAGTGACCCTGGCAGACCCAGAGATTCCCAGATGCAGCAAACACCTGCAAGGGCACAGTGGGTCATGTTGCCCATCTCCTCACAAATAGGGTTTGTTCAGTCCAGATTAAAAAGTGTAAGCCCCAAGAACTTCTAGTAATTGCTTTGTAAAACTATTACAGACAGTCTGTTAAATCTCTCCACTGGGAATAGTTTTGTTAATATCCTAAATACGTATTTTTCCTTGCTTTTTAAGAGAACTATTAAACTATTTTTGCCCCTGTACTTCCCTCTGACCAAGCTGAACAATCACCCTTCTTTTTCAGAGTAGGTTAGTTCTCCATATTTACCACAGGTGGAGTTCAGCCTTGGAATTTTAGAATATCAACTTGCACCCAGCCTTGTTCAGCACATCTCACCAGTCCTTTCCTACTCTGGGCACAGCAAAGCAGTCAGTCAATGGGGCCCTCAACTTGAAGGTGTTTATGCCAAGTTTGCCCATGGAAAGCAAGCCCAAATAACTGAGGTTTTCCCTTAGATATGCAACATTAAAAGAGGTTCTGTGATATGCTGGACTGTAAAATCAGAAGAGAAAACCCATCTTGCCTCAGTGCCAGGCTTAAATCTGGGTGACATTTCCTGAGCTGAATAAATGGATTTTGAAATATGCAGTTTGAGGGCAGCAAAAATCACTTGATAAGCCAGGTAAATTGGATGCAAGTTTTACACCCCAAAGAAAAATTTTAGACTCAAAGAACACAGGGACAAAACAAAACAAAGTGAATGTTGTAGCCCATAAGTCACTCACAACATGGAGTCAACTCTGGTCCTTCCTCTGTTGGATTTCAAGAGACTCTTGAATCCAGTAAAATGGATTCTTTTCTTTCAGAGTATCCTAATCACTGGGACATTGCAAGAGTCTCCCAGTGCCTCCTCCAAATAATTTCTATTCATTTAATGTTTAAAATAAGACAGTTTGCTTGGCTTTAAGCAAAACTTTTCATCATGATCCCCAGTAAATCCAGCAGGAACCACAGGATATAAATTCCTCAGATTGGCTGCCCAGATTTCATAGGATTCAGATCAAATGAGACAGAAAAAAACCTGTGTTGCATAAAAGATACATCACTTCATGTATAGCCTATTCTTAGCCCTTTTTCAAAGTCTCAGAAAAACAGAAAGTCTCTAAAAATAGGGTCTGAATCACTGGGCTATAAATTATTTATTCATGTGCCACCCTTCCTCTTTTTTTCCTGATTGTTGCAGTGACAAGCCAGAGCCAGGTAGGATTCACAACGCATCAGCACACTGCTTACTATTTCTAGAAATCATAAGTGACAGTGGCATAATTGTGACAGCAGCCAGACGTCCAGGAGACTGGGAAAAAATAAAAGAATCTCTCTCCACATACTTGATTTGTGAATGAGGGGTATTCTGACAAAAATAAGGAGAGGCAAGGACAGTTATCCAACTGATGCTTGTCACTTTGTACATCAGCCAACATCACCCTGAAAGCCAAGCTTTGTGCAAAGAGTTTTTCTTAGATGTCACAGTTGGCTTTTTTTTTAAACATTCATGCAGAATTATAATGCACTTAAAGGAGAGCCTTGGAAGGCAGATAAATAACACTTTAGGTGAGAAATGTTCCCCTTGAAAAATATTTCTAAACTCAGCTCTATGTGGCTTACCAGCCTGATGTCTCTTAGGGCTTTCAAGCACAGAAGAAACTTTGATGAGTTTTCTATTGTTTTTCTTTGCCAAGAAGTCCTAAAAAGGTTTACCAGAAGCTCAAGCAGCCCACTTATGCTCACTTGCTGTATCGATTTCCTACCCGCTAAAAAGCTCAAGTGATTCACCCAGGTCATATAACATGAGAGAAGCAAAGGCAGGAGCAGAAGCTTTCAGAAGTTTAGAAGTCCTCCAGACTTTCTTCAGAGTTTAGAAAAACATTTCTCTGGATTTCTAGCCCAAGGCACCCTCTGTTAGACCAACAAAGGTTAAGGGCAGCTGAGGAATTCAGGTCTGTTTCTCTGTACACAGAATCACAGAACGTTTTGGCTTGGAAAAGACCTTAAAGATGACCCACTTCGATCCCCCAGCCATGGGCAGATTCACCTGCCACCAAACCAGGTTGCTCCCAAGGCCCTTCCAACCTAACCTTGAACTCTTCTTGCCTTAAACTGGGGTTGCCTGGCAGCAAACATCAATGTCAAACAGCATGTCAAGAAAGATCCCAGAGACTGAATTGTGCAGAACTGTCAGAAAAGTGGCTCTTTTAAACTTTGTTCAATGAAATAGCTGCTAATATAAAACTTTACACAAAAGAAAATAAATGTTCTTTTTTGACTTTCCAATCTCTTGAAAGTCAATCCTACAACTCAGGAAACACAACTTCTTGCAATACTTTTCACTCCTTTCGTACCTCCAGGGTTAACAAAAGCTGTTCTATAAAATAAAGGTCTTTTTTAATACATATTCTGTTTCTTTACAGCTTCATTTTCAATTGTCTCAGTATTGAGGTGTGGGCAGTGGCAGGCAATCCCCAAACTGCTGCCCTTTCCCAAAAAAATCACTTCTCAGAAAGATCACTGGGGAATCATCCTGGAAGCTGCTTCCTTTGTCTCAATTGCTTACAGCTCCTGTGGTAACCCTTCTATTAATAATCCAATAAAAAAGAGTTATTATTGAGCTATATAATTATAATCCCTATATACTGTTCATTTCCTTAGGAAATTATTCCATGTCTTGTGATTAAGAAAACTCTCGTTCTGACATGTCAGGACTGTTGCAGAAGCAACTGAGGGAACACCAAGAAGACAGGGACAGAGAACCAAGTGAACAGGCTTACCAGCATCCCATAAACGCTCAGTTAATCCTCCTTATACTAATTGACATGACAGAGTTTGGGCCACGTGTCAAAAGCATTAAAGAAGGGGAAAAAGGAAAATAATCCCTCCTTTCTCATGTCTGTCAAAAAGCACTGAAGTGCCTAAAATAAAAGTATACCCCATAATAGCCTGCAAAGTTCGTTTTTTCAAAACTAATGGAGGTTACTTGGTTCTGGAATTGTGTCACTGTGCTGAGCCTAAGGTGAATATGCAAGATGAGCCCGCAGCTTCCCAAGGCTATCTGCATCCTGCAGGTAATTCCCTGAGGCAGCACATGTGAATGCACACAGAACCCAAAGATTTCCAACTCAGACCTGTCTGTATTTTCAAGCAGAAGGATAAAAGAGGGAGATTACAGGGCAATCTGTGTTGAACTATTCCTCAGTTTACCATCTTTTTTTCCTTCACCTGGTTTTCAGGATAAGAAAGAAAAAAAAAAAAGAAACAAAGAAAAAAACCCCAACAAAATACAAAACTAAACCAAACCTTCAGACTAAACCTCTTCATTTTTGGCTGAACAGAAACCAGAAATTATTTGACTCCCCCAAAAACCTGTTGCAAAAGAGAAGTCTGATATTCATGCTGGGTTTATCATTTCCACACATGGCCATTCAAACTGATCTTTGGTGAAAGGACAATGACCACACACAAGAAGGATGCACAGACAGCATTCTACTTCAGCAAGTCACAAAAATTTGGATTGCTGGAAACCAAAAGAGCACCCAGGATCAGTCTTTCTTCATGCTTGCCCTATTCTTGTATTTCTCCCTGCAGATGAAACAGGTCAAGATTAAGGCACAAATTCTGATGTCCTGATGCAGATGCTCATATGTCAGTGAAGGTTACAATGTCCATGCTGCTCAACAGACATCCAGCACTATTTGAGATGTGCTGCCCGTGGCATCCACTCAATTCTCCAGTTTAAGTTGATTGATCCCAAAATTGCAGCCAGCACAATCTAGACACATTCGGGTGATCTGTGACCATTTTACCTGTTCTCCCACCTCTACTAACAATAGGGGTCAGCTTCAGTCACCAGGAGCACACATGAGCACCTTCACACACCCCCCTAAATTTAGGTGTTTGGGCTGAACAAAACACTGGACTGGATGGGCCTGTAATTTGTTGTGGAACAATCACTCTGTGTCTGTTTTAAAGGCTTCCCTCACTTGACTCTGGGTGATGCAACTGTATTAAGTAACAGGCTGCCATCCATTCGCGTGGATCAAGCACAAATTACTAGGAAAGATTCTACATCCCAGAACACATCCACCTCCACAGCTACCTAAAAAACATGAGGGAGAAAGGTGCAGTCTAAGAAAAGGTTCTCACTACTGGTTAGTCCAACAGGCCATTAATTCTCCCATCTTTGTGTAGGAGCAATGAGTTCCTGTGGAGCACCAGGACTGGAGGAGGAAAATCATTACCCAGGGCTGAAGCACAGGTTGTTTCTGAGCTTGACAGACTAGAAGAGCACAGAGCTATGAAGCTCCCTGCCTAAACCCTTTCTGGAAGGCTGGCAGGGCACAGACTGATAATGATGTTTGATCTTTATGGTAATTGCTTCTTAGTTGAGATTCAGAATTCAATTAGTCGCTTGCCATAATTACTGAATGCACAGAGAAATGGCAGTGATAATGAGAGGTGCAACTGTACTTTATTACCTGTAGTAAAACGCTGTGGAATTGAGAAGCACTAAGATCTGATTAACACAGCAGTGGGAGGGAGAGGAAAGGAGCTTGAGGTTGGAGTTCTCCTGGGACAGACAACTCGAGACGACAATTTGTACAACCTGTTGAAGGAAATGAGGCTCTGTGTGCAGCCTTCCTCTGGTTAAGCTTTTGCTGAGGGGAGTGGGAAAGTGGGAAGCAATGTTGTTCTCACGGAGCCTTCACTGCCAGGAATTTTTCCAGGAATTTGGGGGTGGCAATCCCAAAAGCAAAGCACAGCAGCTGCATGAATGGTTTGTGATGGAGCACAGAGTCAATGTTCACTGGGAATCCTGCCCTGACCTGCTCCCAGAACTCGGCAACAATCATCAGAAAGGTGGTTGAGAAAAAGAGGTGGTGATTAGGGATGAGTCCAGATTCCAAAACGCACCCATTCATGGGATGTTTGCCTGGTAAGGTTCTGACACAGAATTCAGATGAAACTTCTAGTCCAGCACACAGGAGAGACAAGGGCCCTCAGGAAATAAGAGTAACACAGGAGCTTAAGGGAAAATATCACACACAGCACAGGGAATGAGTCTGCTTGAAAGGTCAAGAGGATCTGCAAAATCTGATTATCACCGAGTCAGCACTGGGGCTTTGCCTCTCCCACAGTAAAGTCCATCAGGAATAGTTGCTTGGCCTTGCAGGGATTTGCTTTGTTACTGATTTTTCTTTTTTTTTTTGACTTAAACTCTTCTTCAGATCACAGATCCAGCATTTTATAAGAATCCTTGCCTTTCTGAAAATTACAGGATGATTCAGACAGATCCTGTCACGCTTGCACGTCTCAGGATGTCTGGACAAAAACACAACATACGCTGCTGTCAGCTCCTGCTGTGTTTGGTTGCCAGAAAGCACCAAGTCTTCCCTAAGCCTAAATATTCATCAGGGGGAGTGCAGGGAAGAAACAGACTGTCTGCAAGACAAAAAAAGACTGCAGGCACGAGACGGGTGACCATTTGCCAAAGCAACCCCTGCCAGCTTTCATAGCTAAGGCTGATACAGGAATATAAAAAATCCAGATGTTTCTTGGCAGATCTGAGCCGATTTTGCTCAGCCACAATTCTCCTTTTAAAATGTAAGTTTAAAAAGGGGATGAGAATGGGCAATTCTCCCAATTTCTGTGAAGCGAACTTGATGTTTCTCAGTAAAAAACCCTTCTCTAATCATACTGTTTAACAGGATGAGCAAAATATTCAGCAACATCAAGAGCCTGAATTTTGACTGTGGAGGTGATTGCTGATGTGAAGGTTATAAATAGCTTCTTTAGGTCATCACAGTTTGTGTTTGTTTGAGATGAGAAAGTCAAGTCCCTGCAGATACAGGGAAATAGAACAATAATTCTAAGTATTAAAAGTCCTGTTACAGATACTAATAGTGCTGTATTTTCTGCTGATCATCTCGCTCTATAAATACCTTCCTTCTCCCACTGGGGAGCAGAATAAGGTTTAAAAACAACTTTGTGAAAACGCTTGCCAGGAGAACAGCAACACCCATCTCAGATCATCTTTCTTACACAGTCACAATGAGGAACGGGAAACTTTTATTACAGAAATTACCTTAAGGAGCGCTGGGTTTCTGAGCTCCAGTTTTGCCTCCCTCTCAGTTTTTTCTCTTCCCAGATTTGAAACTAGTGCCAAAAAGTTGGTTGAATAAATCACATAAGCTGAGCACAGCACTGCTGTGGAGAGCTCTGTGTCCACAGATGTTTTATCTGGTAAGAAAGGCAGCAGGTAATGACTGACTTGGTAGGTACACAATTGCTGGGCTGATGGTGTCCCTGCTTCTTAAAGCCTGAATTTCAAAGTTCACTAACTGCTTGAACCACCCAGGCCTCCCCTTCCTACCCTTTATATTACTGTTTCCATTGATGCATTTGCATGCTTTCCCATGTAGCATGGAATATGAACCACGTGCCAGTCCTTTCCTCTAAGACAGCATGTATTGAAGCTTTAGGTGAGATCAGAAACCTAGAGAAATATTATTTCATGGAATGTTTGCTATTAATGGACAGTAGACCAGGAGATTTGGTTTGCAAGTGATATCAAAAAAGAAGTGAAAAAGTAGGAGATTAATTTGGAGAGGGAACTGTGAAGGACCATATTGTTCTGTAGGGATTGTTTTCATGGTCACATCACCTTATCAAGGAGAAAAAGCAGATCAAAGATATTCATTTGGCTCTCTGAGAGAGAGATGGGACTGTCTGCAGTGCTCCTTGGTCTCTGCTTCGGTCTAGCTTCCCAAGACATCTCCCAGCCCACACACAAGTAATCCTTCACAAGAGATTCCCCCAAGCACAAGGAGTTGAGCAATCACATGTTGGCCAGGAAGACCATGAATAATCTGCAAAAGGCAGGTGGAAAAGAGGCTGTTCTCCTGACATAACCTGATTAATACAAAGCATCACTCATTTGGAAAACCTGCTGTTATGTAGGAAGGTGCTTTCTTATCACCTGATAATTATTGTCTCTCTGGGGTTTTGAAATGGCATGGGAGAGAGAAGGGGAATTTTAAAATCTCTTCTAATTTTACAGTGCATAAAGGGTGCTGTCAGCACATGCTGTGACAGTCTAAGAAAAGCATCTCACCAGCTTAATTTCTTGGCTAAGCTCTCTGAAGAATCTTAAGAGCCTGAGCTTGTTTCAACCAGGGATGATTAGTGGGCCATTTCTGAGCCATCCCATGTGGTTGTGGGTTCATTGTAGCCTGGCAAACGTGGCGTGGCAGCTTCAACATCATCACAGGCATCTTTATAAGACCCATACAACTGTGATCTCGTGTCTGGCTGTAACACTCCAACAGCTTTGGGAGCCATTGTACTAAAGAGGGGCATGGATTTGTGTACAGTGAGATCAGAAATTGTGCTTCCAGACCTGTGGAGGAAGAGAAGACACTCTCTAAACAGGTGGTGCTGTGGGTCCTCAATCACCATTGCAATGAATTCAATCTTCCAGCAGGAGAGAACTGTATTTGGTGCCACTACACAGACTTCCCAGAGTCAGTCATGTGTCACCTGCATGTACTGAAGTGTCTGAAAAGTGAAGGCTGGTGACACTCTGTGTCCAAAATTGGTACCAACAAAGTTGGCAGAGAACACTATTCCTTTGGATTAATTCTCCATGGCTACAAGGAAGTGGATGGAAAGGGTAAGTTATCTCACAATGGCACCAAGCACTGCACACCTTGCACAGCTTTACATTAATCTTAGGCTTGTGATATAAAATCTCCTCACAGCACAAAAAAAGGATACATCAACCCCCCATCCCAGTACTCTGACACCTCTCAGAACACTAAAAATGACACTTCCCATTGTTTCAACTTAGCTCAGGTTTTTTCTCAATATTCCTTCATTTCTAGGCAAGTTTCCTTCACTCTGCACCAATCTGAAAGAACATTTTCTAGTTTGCTTTAAATTATTAGGAAGAAATTCTTCCCTGTGAGGGTGGGCAGGCCCTGGCACAGGTTGCCCAGAGAAGCTGTGGCTGCCCCAT